>CATIXN010000009.1:13099721-13139492 GCA_949711725.1 Leptidea reali
GGCCCGGCACCAGCCCCTTGAAGGCCGCCTGCGCGGGCCCCGGCGGCTCGCCCTCCTTCTCCACGTACAGCTCCGAGTCGCGCGCGTCGCGCGGCTCGATCGACACCTGCGGACCGCGACACTCTACAGGAGGTCTATTACCAAAATCGAAAGCCGAAGTTTCGGTCCGAAACGAAAGAACGACAAACTTCGAATTAAATCCTATTAATCCGGATCCGAATAATGCGGACGCATTTCTATAGAATTCATAGATAACTGGAGGTCTATTACCAAAATCGAAAGCCGAAGTTTCGAAACCGAATCGAGTCCGAAACGAAAGAACGACGAACTTCGAATTAAATCCTATTAACAAAGTTTTGCAAAAGTGCAAAAAAAAAGTGAAATTGTAGTTACGATCATAATAATGTCAAACAACGAAAAAGTAAATGTCAAATGAATTTTGAGTAAGGTAAGCGAAAGACAAAAAGTCTGATCGCGAACTTCGTATCGAACATCGGATCCGAAACAGTTTCTTTATAGGAAATTGTATGATCCGTCACCCGAAACTTCATATTTCGATTTTGGTAATAGGGCTCCAGGGGCGCTTGAACTGGCGATCGCGAGAAAAAAATCCGATATAGAACTATTCACAGATTTTCTTTTAGGTAACTAAAATAGGTAATATTTTTTTTTGGGATAGGAGGACAAACGAGTGTACCTGAGGTCACCTGATGTTAAGTGATCTCCGGCGCCCACAATCTCTTGCAACACCAAAGGAATCACAGGAGCGTTGCCTGCCTTTAAGGAAGGTGTACGCGCTTTTATGAAGGTACCCATGCCGTATTGTCCCGGAAACACCGCACAAGGAAGCTCATTGCACAGCTTTGTAGCACGTGAAAGAAAGGTCCTTGAAAACCGCACTATGGAGGACCGCCACACATCCAGATGGTGGGGATCATATGCTAAATTGTGGCGTGTCGTGCGAAGGTGGAATTCGGCGGCAGGGATCAGGTTAAACAGGTAATTCCGTACCACCTTATGAAAAGTATGCTCATGACATGCAGTGTCACGCTTCAACATCCAAAGCCACTCTTTAGTTAAGTTTAGAACTAAAGACACTAGAACGCGTTTGTTTTGTAAGAACCACTAAACTCGAAATTTTTAATAATTTTAACTTTTGTCATTAACATTGACTGCTCTTAGCAGATCTACACTTACCTTGACGAAAAAAATGCATATTATAGTGCGCAAAACTAATAACTATATCATCGACATAATCCTTCATCACACATACTTGAAGCCTCTCAGAGTCGATCGATCATAGTCTAACAATTTTGAAGTAGATCGCTAGCAGTACAAGCTTGAGCACCCCTGCTCTACAGTGAGCAGACCTTACCGGGTGTAGTAAGTAAGTAAGTAGCCTGTATCTTTACGACGTTTCATTATCTGTACATTTTACGCCGAACGTACTGACTCTTTTTGAAATTTAAAAAAATACAGGAAAACATAGAAACACATAGGTACTTTAATGAAGTGTGCGAAAGTAGAATTATTAGACAGTTTGTTATTTTTACGTAAGATATTACGTAAGGGATACCTTATTACTGGGATTAAATATACAAATTTAATTTGTACCAAAATTAATGGACGATGCGGAACTCAAACCCGTGCCTCTCAGGTTCCGTCCGAGCGGTCTGACTAACTCAAAAACAAATTAACACAATTGGCACAAATTAAGTTTGTATAGAATAAATTGATAACTGGAAGTTTATTACCAAAATCGAAAGCCGAAGTTTCGGCCCGAAACGAAAGAACGAATTTCCGAACGAACTTCGAATTAAATCCTATTACCAAAGTTTTTCGGATCCAAATAATGCGGACGCATTTCTATAAAAAGTGAAGTTGTAGTTACGATCATAATAATGTCAAACAACGAAAAAGCAAATGTCAAATGAATTTTGAATAAGGTAAGCGAAAGACAAAAAGTCTGATCGCGAACTTCGTATCGAACTTCGGATCCGAAACACTTTCTTTATAGGAAATTGTACGATCCATCACCCGAAACTTCGTATTTCGATTTTGGCAATAGGGCTCCCGAAGTATGTGATACCTTGTAGTGCGTGTAGGCACCAGGCGGGTAGGGCGGCTGCCACAGCACCAGCAGCGTGGTCTCGTTACGGAACCACACGATGAACTTGCCCGGCGTGTTAGGCTCTGCAACATTCATACTCTCGTCTTAATTATTATACTCTCGCTAAACTTTTTCTGGTAACCTTCATTTTTTACTTCAGCAAAAAATCTACTTGTGTTATAGGGACATTCTAATTAATCTAATTCTAGTTACAATTATTGTTATTTTTGGAATCGGTGGCTACCCGCAACGGCCCCACCCTCGCCTCTCTGCTTGTTACGCTGCGCGTCCGACACAAGCACAGCTAACCTACAACTATGAATATAGTTACAAACCTAACTTGGCTGACACCGACTCCAAAAATAGCAATAATAGTAACTTGAATTAGATTGAATAAAAATACGCATTTTTTTTTAATATTTATTGAATCTGTAGTACACCTTTTAATAATTTGTTTAAATATGAGTAGATCTACTAAACTTTGCAATGCAGCAATGAACGTAAGCGCATTGCACTTTGATTACAGACAGGTAGAAATTCTACTATAGATCGCACCCTTACTCGAAATCGTTAAGGAGTTCCATTGATCATCATATTCGACTACGACAATTACTTGACCATAACAACGTTATGGTAGGTGACTCAAATATCCGGATAGCATAAAAAAGATTCGGCTGAGTATGGTTAATTTGTTTCTTAATATGTTATAATGTCAATTCTTAGAATTCAAGAGTTCCGTTGCTTTGTAATGGAACCTATAAACAGAACCTAACCAAACTCTTACCAATCTACTTTAAACTACCTTTCCAATAAAAAAAGAATAATCAAAATCGGTTGGCGCGATATTGAGTTATTCGTTCATTTGTCGCGCACATACTTATAGCAAATTTAAGACTTTTATGGTTTTCTCATGGATACCTTTTAAACGAAACACAGTGTTGGTAGTTGAAACTTGGTAAGTAGATGTATTCTGTGAACCGCATTAAGATTTTCACACAAAAATAGAAAAAAAAAAACAATAAATGGGGGTTCCGCATACTTAGAACAGAAACTCATTTTTTTTTCATCAAACCCTACGTGTCGGGTATATATAGATCGGTCTTCAAAAATGATATTGAGTTTTATAGTATTATTTTTTTCTAAACTGAATAGTTTGCGCGAGAGCCCCCCCCTGAACTTCTAAAATAAGAGAATGATAAAACTATTGTCGAGCTATATCTTGTCATACAATCTTAAAGCACACACACACACACACACTCACGCCTTGTTCCCGTCGGGGTAGGCAGAGACAGTAGAATGCCATTTGCTTCTATCCTTACAAACCTCACGCGCTTCCTCTACATTCATTACTCTTTTCATACATGCTCGCCGGTTGCGGGTGCTTCGGACCTCTCCTTTTCTCAAAACGTCCCCAATTTGGTCGACGAATGTTCTGCGAGGTCTCCCGCGACCGATAATAATAATCTTAAAGCATCTTAATTGGAATGCTGTCTTTTTTGTGCAACACAAAATTTTGATGTTAATCAGTTGAGTTTTGTCGTGTTAAATCGATCTGTAATGACTACCTACTATCAAAGGTATATTATAATCGCAATTTTAAAATTCCGAGTAAAATGGCAAGCGGTGTTCGCCTGCCATTAGCTAAATAACTTTTGTACTCATATTCAATAAGAAATGTAGATGTTTGTGAACAAAAGAAGCAACGCATTGCATCCCAAATCGAGTAAGTGCGTTACTAACAATGGCAGTAAAGGCTTAAAGAACTTTATTGGCCATGTAGAGAAGAGATGAAATTAGGTCCAAAGAAATCCCACGATTCAATCGGAAATGACAAGATAAGGATGGTTAAAAGAGAAGAAAAATAAAACCGTTTTTTGTCATAGATATTTAATACGCCTAGATAGAGCTTACACTTTTACCCCCTTATTCATAATGGTCCGCTAACTTTAAACAGCCGCTTAGGACTGTTTTTTCTCATTCTGACTTAGGTCAATAGAAGAAGACAGAGTGAGAATTAGCAATGCTTTAAGTTAGCAGACTATTATGAATAAGGGGGCTAGACAATTACAGTCCTACGTCTTATACTCGCGATACGTAAGTATGTCACTTAGTTTTAGTGTTCGAGCGTTGCTGAAAATCGATGTTAATAGTTCGCCGCTATTTTTTTCGACATTTTCACAGCTGTCACTGTCTATCTAGACCTAAAAATTATCTAAGTTCTTGTAAATATCATGGCGGACACGTCATGTAAGTGAGAGGCATACTATGTATCAACTGAAGCGTTGCAAATTGGCATTGGCTACAGAGAAGCGATGAGTGTGTACCGAGATTATAGACACAGGTGTTCTGTTCTTTGATGGAGCGAGTTACCAATGCAATATTGTAGGTAGGAATACTGATAAACTGTAGGAATAACGTATTCATGATCGCGTCGTTGAAATTAAAATAAAAAACCAACCGTCGTTATAACCAAGGAAAAAAAAGTTGTAGTATTTTGACACTAGAAAACAAATTAATTTTAGAGTTCTTCCCGTTTGTCTTAGTAGATACAATTTAAAATTCTAACTTTCTGAGAATAAAGCAAGATATCGCAGTAGTTATAGGAAACTAGCTGACCCAGCAAACGTTGTATTGCCGATATTAAAATCGCGATACAAAAGTAACTGTTGATCGTAGATGGGTGAAAATTTGAAGTTGTATGTATTTTTTAATGCTGACTCATAATCAAACAAATTTAAAAAAAAATGTCAAACATATTAAAAAAAATATTCGTGGACCACCCTTAACATTTAGGGGGATGAAAAATAGATGTTGTCCGATTCTCAGACCTACCCAATATGCACTCAAAATTTCTTGAGAATCGGTCAAGCCGTTTCGGAGTAGTTCAATGTTTAACACCATGACACGAGAATTTTATATATTAAGATAATGTAGGAGTATTACGCAAACTTTACAACTTTACTTGTATGTGAACACCACCTAGGTAGCAATAACTATAACTATAACCTAACCTTGAGGACTTTGATGTGGCACCATAATGTGGCATTGTTCGGCGCGGACGCGGACGCCGGACGTGGCTCCACGACAATGGGATGGCGCGGGCTATAAGTGTCGCCTCGCATACTTGTGAGGGCACAGGTACTAACCTTGAACCTACTGCTGGCTGTTAAATACATGACTTAAAAAAATCGAATCCTAAATCTCAGCGTACTCGTACATACATAAGAAAAATACTAATAAAATTGAGAACCTCCTCCTTTTTGAAGTCGGTCAAACAAATGGATGGTGGCTTGTAATTAGCCGGGTACTGACTGAGCAGCCTCGCGAGGAAGCCTCGGACGTTTGCTGCGGAAGGCCGCCTGGGTCTATAGAGTTCTTGCATGAGAATGCCGGGCAAGGCTGAGCCACGGACAGGCTGAGCCAGCATCGAGCTCTCAGCTTAACGTGAAGTCGAACAGAGACTGCACGTGCTTAACACGGCTTGTATAGTCAGTTTTGGATGAGACCGTACGTTCGGAAACCTATAGCCACCACTGGTGATTCTTCGACTTGTACAAAAAAAACGGAAACAAAGGCATTTTAAGTTCTGTGTTCAGAATATTGAGGAAACCTTTTCTATTAGAACCAGAAAGTGATTCCGTCGTTCGTCGAACAAGCGAGGCACCAACACAAACGTCTTGAGTTTTGCGCGGGTAAATTTCCTAGGCGCTTATGAAACGAGGCACCTCTTGACTGACAGAGGATTTGCCGCGCGCGGCTTCTCGCTCAGTCAGAACGCGGCTATTGTCGAATACTACATGGATGACTTCATTGGATGGACCTGAGCTGCCATCGCCGAAGCAGTGCACTGCCATATTATTGAACAAATTCATTCTTACATTGGGTTGCAGATAGCAGCTGTGGCTGTAGCGACTGTGAAAGCGGAGGAAACCCCTGAGTTCCTGACCAAGAGGAAAATTGTTGATACTTTAGCTACCAATAATTTATAAGATCTTACATCGCACGTTGAGAGAAAGTAGGATATGTTGGCGGCATCTAGTGTATTCAATACTTTAATCTTAGATCATTTAAACGTCTAGATAAGACTGTGATTTCCTCTATATTGAGTAATGCACGCACACTAACACAAAGTGACATACAAATCGCGAATGTAAAACGTAGCTTGTCAGGCACACTACAGTAATAAACTTGTTCTTTTTCATGGATTGTCCAAAAGCAAGGTTCTCTATAAATTTTCTATGGCTTGGATTTAAAAAAAAAATAACAAAAAAACAACACACTATTCCAAAACAATAGATATAATATGCACTAAAAAGTATAAAAATAATTGCGTATTTTTATACAATCTAATTCCAGTTACAATTACTGTTATTTTTGGAATCGGTGTCCTTCCGCCGCGACCCGCTCTTGCCTCCTCACGACTCAAGCACATCTCACCTATAACTATGTATGTAGTTACAAACCTATCTTGGATGACACCGACTGAACAGACAGAACAAATAAAAAAATACCGACGAATTGAGAACCTCCCCCTTTATTGAAGTCGGTTTAAAATTGTTGAGTCCAAAGTCACCGGTGTACTCACTGGTGGTGAAGTTGAAGGATGCGTACGCGGCGCTCTCCTTGTCGTGCAGCAGCGTGAAGGCGTGCAGCTGGTAGGTGGCGCCCGGCGACAGGTCGCGCACCACCTGGGTCCAGTTGCCGTCGGCGTCGCCCTCCACCGTGATGTTGCGAGCACCGCCCTCGGAGCCCGCGCCGCGCTCTGATAGCGGCACCACCTGCACCAACACTCTGCTGTTAGCCACTGAATGCGATCCTCATACTTTGAGGGTGCGTTATTTAATTGCTAATGTAATGCACGGACGAGTAAAAAAAAGAAGGACTCCGCGCCGTGATATTATTAGCAAGTGAAGCACCGTACTAGTTTGTGTATTCAACAGGATTTTTTTACTACCAAGTAATTTAAGTCATTTTGTTGATCGTTTATGCGTAGAAAGTAATGGAAATGGCCGCCTGAGAAATAGGAAGTCGACGAGAAGGGTTGAGATACTTTTTATTAGGTACATTTTATTATCCGCAAGTTTTGTATTATTTATTCAATTTTAAATGGTCATATTATACTCATTACATAATTAATGAATATTTACATTTTGTGTAAATGATACCAAATTGGTGGTGCAGAGTCTGGCATGGTCCTTAGCGTCTAAACTAATGTTTAACAGCGTTTTGCACATAATTAATTCACTCTAACATCGTAAAAAATCAAAATATTAGTATATGGTTACGATAAACGATATGGAATGCGAACATTTGTTAGAGTAGGGTAAGTGCGATATATTCGGAGTATTATCGTATCGTTCCGAACATATCGTTCTCAATTTTGCGAGTAGACCTCCAGGACGTTTAATCTGTTCGTGCGGCGATTAATGCTTTCAACGTCCATATAAAAGGAGATCTTTCGCAATGGCACCACTGAAAGACCATTTAACGTCATTATGCCGGTGAAAATGCGATCGCAGTATGAAAATACAGTTAAGAGCGTCTCTCGAGTCCTCTGGTGCTTGAAGAGAAACTATTGCGAACAGGTCACTTCTTCAATCAACGCCGCACAAACTGTCTTAGAACACTAGAAGTGCTTTTGTAATTTTCACAAGAGCGTTGTCGGTCCTTTTTATTACAAGTTTACGAGTTGTAATGTAACCATGTCGTATGTTCTCGGAAATCATGTGCAAGGAATCTCATTCCAAAGTCAAAGTCAAATAAACTTTATTCAATCAGGCTTAAACTAAGCGCTTTTGAATCGTCACTATAAATATGTTCGTGAAAAGTTGAGAAGAATATATAAGAAACTCAACGGCCACTCTTTCAATCAAATAGAGTCTTTTACAATGGCTGTAATATATATAACAAATTAGTTTGTAAGCTGCTGCATTCCGTTTATTAGTCGTGTTTAAATAATATAAATTATTTCCTAAAAATGCTTGAATTCATTGTTTGTGTAAGTATGCTTCGTGAACATGATGGTCGTGATTACTGTCACAATTAGAAATTCCATCCAACAAATACGGTGATTTCTTAACTAAAACACATCGACCTGGCACCACAAGCAGCACGCTGCCCTTTGGTAGACAGTTCCTTAAAAACTGCACTGCAGAGGAACGCCACACCACCAGATGATGAGAATGATATTTAAATTTGTAGCTCATCTTGTGCCATTCAAGACAGAATATTCGAGGTCTGGTAAACGACGAGAGATAGATTACCTTGAAACGGAAGCCAGTGTAGTCTCCGTGAGCGGGCGGCGACCACGAGATGGCAGCCTGCTTGTTGCGGCCCAGGCTCACCGTCAGGTTGGTGGGGGGCTCGGGCGCTGAACATAGACCAACCAAATTAATTTACAATATACTTTTCATCCAGTTTTACCAGTGGGAGGCTTTTTGCACAGGAAGCCGGCTAGATTATGGGTACCACAACGGCGCCTATTTCTGCCGTGAAGCAGTAATATGTAAGCATAACTGTGTTTCAGTCTAAAGGGCGCCGTAGCTAGTGAAATTACTGGGCAAATGAGACTTAACATCTTATGTCTCAAGGTGACGAGCGCAATTGTAGTGCCGCTCAGAATTTTTGGTTTTTTCAAGAATCCTGAGAAGCACAGCATTGTAATGGGTAGGGCATATCAAATACCATCAGCTGAACGTCCTGCTCGTCTCGTCCCTTATTTTGATAAAAAAAAAATTAAGCAATATTGCTTTATAATACACCTTCGAAGAAATTTACAAATTGAACGCAAAAAGTTATTAAAATTCTCTTTTACGCACAGGTATGGAAGTAAGTCTATAAGCTTAACACGGGCAGTTCCGTTGTCAGAAACAAAACCGAAAACCTAATAAAAAAAAACAAGGTTTTATGGGTTTTTATATAACTTTGCGCGAAATAAATGTTCGCTTTTGCCAAAAGAGTAACGAAAACTATACCTTCATAAAACTTGTAACAGCCGATTTTGTTATATCTAACACTATTGGAATATGTATATATATTCCATAAATAAATCCAACTTCCAAGATGTAAATGATTACTTATCTATGATATTGAAACATATAAAATTATTGGAATATCTACATTTATACCTTCTTAATTTTTACCTATCTATTATACCAACATTTGATGTTAAACGGGGCAAAAGGCAAGAATTATTGGGCTAATGATTGATTCTTGCCCATTCACTGCCTCTGATAGTTAAACGGAGACGTGATAAAACTGGTGGAATCTACTTGATTTCTTGGCATTACTTTGGAATTCAAATTACAATGGGGCCCCCATATTGAAGGATTGGCGAACAGAATTAGTTCTGCAGCATACGCGGCTAAAAAGATTAGACAATTAATTGACATAGATACGGCGCGACTAGTTTACTTTACTTATTTCCATAGTATTAAGTCCTATAGTATACTGGTATGGGGCAACGCTTACGATATTAATACAATATTTTTGCTGCGGAATAGGGCTATCCGCGCTATTTATAACCTAAAGTATTACAATAGTCTTAGTGATTTTATATCCTATTTTGAATAAAAATATTTGAATTTGAATAGATCGGAAAAAAGGCCGCCCGTAGACATCTTTAATGCGGGTGGAAGTTTACATTTTGATACAGAACAGTCACTATGTATCCATTTAAGACACAAGATTATTCCTTTTCATGCCGACGCTATCCCGAGATATTGGCACGACTAGTATGAAAAGCATAACCCGTACAAAATTCTATAATCAATGCATAATAACATGTTACACTCTTTTTTTAAATTACACCCTTGCGAAGCTGGGACGGGTCGCAAGTCAATATTAAATGGATCACTCTTAAATCGAATTCTATTCGCAATTCCTCAAAATATTATATATTATATGTTATATACAAATGTCATATGTCCAATGTCATACCTATAATCTGTTTCATTTAAGCCATCAACCTACATTTAAAAATATTTATTGATTTTGATTAGGGCAATCAAGAAGATTAATGTGCAAAAGAATCAATATTAAATTAAGCATACAGAAAACATACACAAATGGAAATAAACTAATTTATCGTCTAAATGATGTCCCTTAGGAGATGATACAATAAAATGCATAAATTAACGTATTTATAAATATAACACTACGGTCTTATAGATATACCTGATGCAAACATTAATTTTTCAGTATGTTCAGAAAAAGAAAGTTGTCTTATCTGCCAAACTCAACCTCGGGCCAAAGTTTCTAACTCTAAGTCCATTTCGCTCTTCTTTCTTTTTAAAGGATATAAGAACGAGACTAGCAGTACGTTCAGCTGATCGTAATTAATACCCCCTGCCCAAGGTAGTGCCGTTGAGGATTCTTGAAAAACCCAAAAATTCTGAGCGGCACTACAATTGCACTCGTCCCCTTATGACATAAGATGGTAAGTTTCATTTGCCCAGTAATTTTACTAGCTACGCCGCCCTTCGACCGTAACACAATAAAGTTTACACATTATTGCTTCACGGCAGAAATAGGCCACGTTGTAGCCATAATCTAGCCGTCGTCCTGTGCAAAGGAAAACTCCCACTGGTAAATGAAAGGCAGAAAATACTCCACTTTAGACTAAATATTTTAGCCCTACCTAGGTTGGCCAATATTATACAGCCGATTTACCAATACATAGACTGAACAAGTATTCTTAAGCGGTAGGTTAGGTTAGGATTGCTTTGTTTGAGAATATTTTTTTATTTTATAATTTTGATAGCTTTTAAGTTTTAACTAACAATTTATTCAATACTACTGCCATATTAGTAAAGCAAAGTATTTATATACTTAGAAGGTCCTTAGTTAAAATAGAATACCCCAAAACATTTAGGTTAAACCTATTTTGCTTTAGACAAATCTGTTTTCAAGTCGAGGTATGCCAATACTACATTAAACTATTGTTTTTCACTTTCCTAAGGATAAAGTAGCTATCCCGTCAATCAATAGCATACACTAACCATTACGTAGTGTGTTTACAAATATAATGTTATTGTACAGCAACAAAACAAGAGAACATTATGTCGTTTAATATTGCATAACTAATTTCAGTTATGGTTATTATGAGCATAAGTATGTAGCAAAAATACTATGGCTGCAGATTGGACATGGCAACTCGTCACAGACCAATCATCTCGATTATTTGTTCATAAATATTTCCGTGTTTACGGACTTCTGTACAATATAATGAAGTAAGATAATATCTTTTTGTTATACATATAATAATACTATACATACAGCATGCAAATTTGCTCGGATTCGATTTGAAAGTTAAAAGTTAAATTTTTTAAAAAAATTCGGACGGTGGAGGAGTAGTTATATGTGCCTTCTCGAGCTCAGAGTTGTGAGTTCGATCTTCACTTGGGAACATTTGCATAAAATGTCGGGGAAAGTCTTCGCATATATCAATATTTGGGTCTACTATTATGCAGATGACAAATGAAATGGCTACATTTCACAACAGAAACATATAAGTAAGATTTTGTTTCCAATTATTTTTTATTTGTTTTTCGTATCAGCAAGGGTAGCATAAGTTGGTTTAAGTATATTCACCGCGCTCTGGTCGCCCACCCTGTTTACGAATAAAATAGACGCCGATTTACAATTTTACGACTTAGCTCAAGAACTGGCAATTCACCACAAAACAGTTTTAGCCCATTTGAAAGAAGCTAGGTGCCACACTTAGCTTACTGAAAGAAACCTAATGAACCACGTATTTATTCCCTATTTCTAATTGAGACGTAATGAAACCAAATTGTTTTCAAAGAGATTTATAACTGGTGATGAAATGTGGATCACGTACAACAGCAACGTCCAAAAATTGTGGTAAAACACGGGCTTACTCGCAATTAGGTGATGCTGTGTGTATGGTCGGATTGAAAGGGCATTGTTCATTATGAGCATTTACCGCAGGATAGAACCATCGATTCGGATCTTGATTGCCAACAACTGATCATATTAGAGCAAGAAGTAAACAGAAAGTGACCGAAATTGATCAATACAAAGGGTCTATTTCATTAAGATAACGAATAACGATAGACCACACACATATTCAGCCACTCAGCAAAAAATAAGTTGTGATGGCTGAGATGCATCCGACTATAATATAAAAAATAAGAAAAAAATAACATTTGACATTCATAATTCCATTGACTCAGATGAATAAAGTGATTTTCATTTGATTTATACAGTTGTGACCTTGCACTTTCAGATTTCCCACTTATTTCGGTCTCATCAGAATTTTTTGGTAGTGTCAGGTTATCATCAAGGGCTGCCCTTGTTCGAGTAGTACTTACTCATACTGGCCTACCTCTCGAGTCAGAGGTTGTGAGTTAGATCCCCGCTTGGGAACATTAACATATTATGTTTCCACGTCTGTCTGATGGTCACCTGTGTTGTAATTGTAGTATATTCCCAGTGGTAGGAATGTTAATTGGTAAATTTCATTGGCCTGACTTTTCCATGGCTAACGTACTAGCAAGGACATTATCTCCAAGAATCGACTTGGCACGGAATTGTACGAATATTCTCAAATAGAAGTGGAACGTCACATGGGAGTCGCACGGGCTGAAGTTTCTTGTTACTTACACATTCAATTCAGGGTTATCATAATATATGGATTATTTATTTAAATTTTGACGAATAGACATAAAGAAGTATCTACACAATTACAAACTTAGCATAAACGTATGATTCATGTATAAATAATAATAAAATTATGTTTCTACTTTAAAAAGGTCTTTGATGATTCCTATTATAATGGGCAGCGCGCATTAGTAGATAACCATGTGGCAAACGTTTTTCTCGCCTCGTCCCTACATAAGTAGTAATAAAAAATAAAAAATAAATCTATAAATGAAGTAGCCACGGAAGTAAAAACCGGTTTTCCGCCGCGAGCGAAGCGGACCTATTAAGGACTTGGTTCAACTCGCAAGAGTAAAACTGATACTTGTGTTTCTACCAACAAATATTTGAACGGAAAAGACTCGGTGAGCCGAAAAAGGTGAAATGAACTCGCTCAGCTCTAGACAGTGGAGTACATGTAAAACTTACACAGAGAAAGAGGTGAGAGGGGCGATCGAACAAGTAAAAATTAGTTGAAACGAGTCCGCTTCGTCAAGGTCTCGGCTACTAGTTTGAAACGGACCATAGCTGTTACTAGGCGACAATAGAAAGAAGTTAGAGGTTTAGATAACCTCAGTACTTTTTTCCCGTACCTTTATTTTTCTGTGCTTAAAAGAAACAACAATATGTATATTTTTTAATTCCGTGTCACTCTAGAACATCGCAAATTCGCAACAAAACCCGATCGCAAGCAACAAGTTAATACACACCAGATGAACTCGATATTACCTATCCAAATAGAGAAGAAGATGATCAAAATCAATTATATTATGATGATTCATTTCTGTTGAGACAGTTTTACTTACAATTGTAATTATATGGATGTGAATTTAATTATTATTAAAAAAACATTTATTGTTAATGTATGTGATATGCATGTCAAGATATTCAACCCATCCATTCTAGCTTTAGATAGAACAATTATTAGCAGCATGACAACATGTAACAATTGATAATACAGACCTTGATTGATAAAATAATTCAATAACTTCAATCTATATTTTAATAGAATATATATGTAGATAAAAATAATATTAAGACAAAGATTATAAAAGCATATTGCATTTTTAACCGACTTCAAAAAGGAGGAGGTACTCAATTCAACGGGTTTGTTTTGTATGTTTACTCACTGATTACGCTGAGATTTATGAACCGGTTTACGTGATTCATCTTAAGTTTTATATATAATAAATGTAATATTTAAAAATGTAAACAAATATATCATAATTAAAATACTTCACCTGTAATAATAGTTTGATTCCATGTTAATAGGTCAGCAAATGTTGCATTGGTGTAATACAGCATAAAGTGGTATTTAGTGCCTGGGAGACCTTGAAAATTTATTGTAGAGGCTCTTGCAGGCACAGTGAAGTTGGGTGCGGGGGAGCCTTGTGGGGGCCTGTAATCCAGTCTGTAGTGAGCCTCATCTGTATCTCCACCTCCCCATCCTGGGATCTCTATTACCAAGTCTGCGCCAGAACTTAATCCAAATGTACTCTGCATTCAAATTAAAGAATTTCGTTTATCTCAAAAGTAGAAATTTTTAATATAGTATTATGAAAAGCCTTTATAAAATATTTCTGACTCTTTGTTATATAAAGGCAGTTATAAAAATATATCACTTAATTAGAAAATAAAATTAGTAAGCCTAATATAAATTTATAAGGATTAGATCATTGTTTATTTATAGCTAACATAAGTTTTTGTTTAAAAGGCCATGGTCAAGATAAGCAATTATTTATATTTTGGGAAGAGCACAGACGACTTACAGTTATAACAGCGAGTGCTAATACTAGGCCTCCAGCAGCACGTACACACTCAGACTTAACTTGCACAATCGACCTCTTCCACATCATTGAAGGCGACTCTTTGATTTCACATGACACTTTCTCTTTTGAACAAACGCCTATCTGAGACAAAGAACTCATCTTTACATAAGTAATTACTTAAATTCATCATATTATCGTATCACACGTTGGTTTTACTGTCCATATTTAACAAAAATATAAGTTATATCTAAAAACACTTGTGTTCTGTTGTCATGATATAAAAATTAAAATAAAAATGACATGCTGTTGGTGATTGTACTAGCTGTGAAAAATGAAAACAAAATAGAAAACAAAATTATGTCACTGTCAAAATGACAGTTGTCAAGTACAGAATCATTGAGTATTCAGACTCATGGATGTGCTGTGGGATAATATTATATCTATGGTATTACTAAGGCTGAATAAACGCAAGAAATTGCAAGTTCAACTCCGGAAGGAACAGGAAGTAGGCAATACTGCGTTTATAAAGTATGATAAACTTAAGTATTAAATAATAATAAGAGCAATCACTGTCAGCCATCAAGTAAGAGGAACCTGTCTGAACCTCCGGAGATATTACCACCGCAGCCCGGTCGCCAAAAAGTTCAACACAACAGCAAACAACTACTGAAGAAAAATAAAGCTTCCAATATGAGAGATTATATACTTCAAAAACCAAAACTGACCTACAACCAAACCGACACCTCGCATAAACAAACATAAACATCACAGCCCAATAATTTAACATAGCAACAACAGCCGGACCCCCTACTCTCCACTTACCTACCACCACGGCTGGTCACGGCAGGCGAGTCAGACCACAACCCTCCAAAGAATATAAGTTCAAGAGATAAAAGTTTAATTAATATTTGTACCCTCAACGTCAGATCATTATTCAACACCTGAAAAACTGCTAGAACTAAAGACAGCTATACCACTATGGCATAAAAGGAACTGCGCTCGATCTTCTGACTTCATATATAAACAATAGAATTCAGAGGGTCAACGTGAATGGCAGAAGATCTCCTGGGACTCCTCTCAGTATGGGGGTACCACAAGGGTCTATTCTTGGACCGTTCCTCTTCCTTATATATATAAATGATCTTCCTAATCTTATAGAGAAAAAACATAAGGTAGTATTGTTTGCGGACGACACTTCACTGATTTTCAAAGTGAAAAGAAACCAAGCTATGTATGACGAAGTGAACGATATTTTATCTGCCATCGTGTACTGGTTTAGCGCTAATAACCTATTGTTAAATAGCAAGAAAACTAAATACATTAAATTTGCCGTACCAAATGTCAAAAATGTAAATGTAAATGTTTGGTTAAACGGAGAGGTGATTGAACCAAAACCATTCCAAATTACATATTGAAGGATTGGCGAACAGACTTAGTTCTGCAGAATACGTGGTTAAAAAGATTAGACAA
Organism: Leptidea reali; assembly: GCA_949711725.1. Classification (NCBI taxonomy): domain Eukaryota; kingdom Metazoa; phylum Arthropoda; class Insecta; order Lepidoptera; family Pieridae; genus Leptidea; species Leptidea reali. The sequence goes on from CATIXN010000009.1 coordinate 13,115,733, forward strand.
TTAACTGACATAGATACGGCGCGACATAGATACTTTAGTTATTTCCATAGCATTATGTCCTATGGTATATTGCTATGGGGTAACGATGCTGATATTAATACAATATTTGTGCTGCAGAAGAGGGCTATTCGCGCTATTTATAACCTAGGTCCTAAATAATCATCGAGAGCAAAATTCAAAGAAATTAACATCTTGACTGTTGCTTCTCAATATATTCTTGATAATGTAATGCATGTACATAGGCACATAAGTGAATTTGCCAGAAACTGTCATAACCATAATGTTAAGACCAGGAACAGACATAAACTTATGATGCCTACTACTCGGCTTAGTCGAGTTAGTAAGTCTTTTCTGGGGCGATGTATATGCTTTTACAACAAGATTCCAAAAATGTTCACAACAAAAGTATTCCGTTATTCAAAAGAATTGTTAAGAAACGATTGTGTGGTAAATAAGATAAATTACTTTCTTAATGATACCACAGATCGGGAATGGAGTGACCGCCATCAGGCTATTAAATAATAAGTTTAATTGTACAATATTACTTTGTAAACATATTTATTAGATGAAAAAAAACCCCCTGAGTTTGTTGCGCCCATTCTTCTCAGGTCTGAGGCATTCATTTTGCAATTGGTGGTAGTTTTTTGACTTTCAATAAGTGATGTCACATCTTATTTTGAATAAAAATATTTGAATTTGAATATGTTAATTAATCAATAATCATTATAACATCAAAACGTATACACGGTTACATTAGCTGCAACTATTTAATGTGATAAAAATTTAAAATACGTGTCTTTTACAGTATAAAAAGTGTTAAATTACTAAAGCTAAGTGTGTATAGATCATAGTGTAGAATTAAAATCAGTGCTTTATCTCCGTTTTAGCTAAAGAAACACAGAATTTCTTCCTGCAGTTCTGATAATTTTATTTAGAAATTAAGTTCAACACAAAAAGCGACAAATGACATATTCTGAATAGTTTGACAGTTGCCATCGTGATTTCGACATCGGAATGTTCGACGTCAATGACAAATGACATATTCTGAATAGTTTGACAGCTGCCATCTTGACTTCGACATCGGAAGTGTTGCCATATTAAATAATAAAATTTACCCAATTTATTTTAACAAGATTTACTTAATTTTATTTTTTTGGAGTTTATAATAAATTACTATAGCGAAATAAATACACCATGGGTTTACAGTGTGAGGCGTGCAGCAATAGTATAAATGTTACTCAAAAACGTATGCCTGATAAAACAGCGGAAAGTGGGAGATAATAGCAAGACGCCAGTCCGTGGCTCCAAACCTCAGGGGTCTATTACTCAGCCAATCAACGTGTGTAATCCATCTCAAATATCTGATTTATTGCCTCATTTGGAACAGTTGTTAGACAAAAAATTATAAACTATTAAGGAAGAGATAGTGGCGGAAATAAAGAGTTCTCTTTTGAAACAGATAAAGGATGAAGTAAAAGCTATCTCATCACAGTTTAATTTAATTCAAGAATCATATCAGGTCCTTCAAAATGAACACCATGACCTTAAGCAAGATGTTGTGAAATTGCAAGCTGATATTGTTGAAAAGGACGATCAGATATTAGAACTACGTCATTCAATTAATAAGCAGCAGCAATGGTGCCGGCAATCAAATATTGAAATTGTTGGTTTACCGGAAGCGCCAAATGATATCCCCAAGACACTTATGCTGGAAATCGCGAAACATGCTGGTTTAGAACTGTCTTTTGATGAAATAGAATTTGCACACCGAGTTCAGCCTTTTCAAAGTACGCCCAAACGCCCAAAACCACTTGTGATAAAGTTAAAAGACCGTATCACTAAGGATAGAATACTGGCTTGCGGAAAACTAAAGGTATCACAACAAAGGATATTGGATTGAGCGGTTCACCTACCAGATTCTTTGTCTTTGAGCATTTGACCCCAGATAATAAATCTCTTTTGAAAGAATCAAAGGATTTGGCAGGAAAAAAGTCATACAAATTTGTTTGGGTGAGAAATTGTCAGATTTTTTTAAGGAAAAACGAGGAATCACCTGCCATAGCTATAAATACAAAAAAAGATTTATTAAAAATTGTATAACTTCAACAACTGTGACCTTTTATGCTTCACATATGAAAATATCTAACTTATTGTTTTGTAAATTTAATACATCAACTTCTGGTTTCTATTTCGTGGAATTTGTTAATCAAAATTTATATAATGTTTTTCCCAATAAATGTATCTTACATAACACATCACACACACCACACATATTAATAGATAAAGCGTCGTATTGCTTGGTTATAAAAGTTATCTGCTGTCATAATTTAACTAAAATATTTTTAACTATAATTTTGGAACTATTGGTACCGGTAACAAATGATTAATGCGCTAAAAGTATTTTACTAGAATGTTCGTGGACTACGTACGAAAACAGGCGATCTTAAACTTAACATTTTGTGTAATGACTATGACATTATCAGTGCTACGGAAACCTGGCTTACAGATGGTTTTCATAATGGAGAATTATGTGATAGCCGTTATGACGTTTTTAGGTGCGATCGTGATTTTAGTGCAACTGCAAAGAAAACTGGCGGTGGTGTCATGATTTGTTGTAAAAGAAATCTACTTGCTCAAGAGAAATCGGAATGGTCGAGTATTGGCCTAGAATCACTTTGGATTACCATACCGAGTAGTACACTGGGATCCCGTAATCACCGTCAGCTTCATGTCGGTGTTGTTTATATGCCACCTGATAAAAATCAGGCCACAAATCTTGTGACATTTACAGCAGCACTCTCTAATTATTTAGTTAACAATCAAAACGATAATGTACTTTTATGTGGCGACTTCAATCTATCTCACGTGAAATGGTCTCAGCAGGAGGTAAGTCACTTAAAAAAAGGTTCAATAGGTCTGCAAAATGCTGCCATAGAATTTTTGGATAAGTGCAGCATAGCTGGGCTGGAGAAATACAACTTTCTGACTAATACAGCACATAATACCTTTGACTTAATATTTTGCAATTTCCAAATTGATATACTGAGAGCTAAGCAGTCACTCGTTCCAGAAGATAATTATCACCCGTCCTTAGATATAGACACAACTGATCTTATTATTAAATTTTTGAAAAATAAATCTATCTCTCGCTTTAATTTTCATAGATCAAACTTTATTGAAATAAATGAAGGCCTTTCCAAAATAAACTGGCATAACACTACTAGGAGACAACATCAACGACATACTTGATATATTCTATAAGCAGATTAATGATCTGATAGCTCTGTTCACACCTAGAATTACAAATAAATCATCAAAAAAAAATCCATGCTGGTACAGTAGAGCACTTATACACGTGGTAAAAGATAAATTAAAACATCACAAAAAATGGAAAAAATATAAAAATCCGCTAGATTTCGATGAATTTTGCTTACTTCATTCAAGACAAAAACTTTTACAAAAAAAATGTTATAACTTTTATATCGATCGTATGCAACAATATATCAATAAAGATCCTACCCGTTTATGGTCATACGTTAAATCCCTAATAACGGGTAATATAGGTCATCCTCACACTATGTCATACAACGGAAAAGATTTCAATAATGAGACCGAGCTGTGATGTGCTCTGCTTTTAGTCGACACTTCGAAAGTGTTTTTGAAAATCCCGCAGATTCCTATGATGATTATGAACTTCCTTCGGGTTGCCTAAACAACGAACTTATATCGAAAATATCAGTAGATGCACATGAAATAAAACGCATTCTGAAATCACTCAAAATAAATAAGCAGTAAGCGGGCAGTGATGGAATACCTCCAGTGTTTCTTAAAAATTGTGCCGATACTTTAGCTTTACCTTTATCAATTATGTTTACCTTGTCTGTTAATTGTTACGGAGAGTTCCCTGCAAAATGGAAAGAGGCCCTCATTGTGCCAATATACAAAACTGGACAACGAAACCAGATCGTTAACTACAGACCTATATCAATCCTCAACTCGATGGCAAAAATTTTCGAGATTGTAATGCAGAAGCGTATTACACCTCTCGTACATAAATTTATACCACCTGAACAACATGGTTTCATGAAGAGGCGCTCTACTGTTACAAACTTGTCTGTGCTTGTTAATTACACTGTCGATAAAATGAGTAAAGGAAAACAGGTGGATGTTATCTATACGGATTTTGAAAAGGCTTTTGACCGTGTGGATCACATTATTCTGCAAAAAAATTTATATGCGCTTGGTATATAGAGGTGATTTACATAGATGGCTTTACTCCTACATAATAAGCAGAAGACAGGCTGTAGTTCTGGGTGGTGCCAAAAGTGATTTTATATATGCGTTATCTGGAGTTCCACAGGGATCTATTTTAGGACCATTGCTGTATAACGCATACTTATTTGACATATTTACCTGTTTTAAACACGCACGTTTCTTGATGTATGCAGATGATAAAAAAATTTACTATGCCATTGATTCAACTGCAGACTGTCATCTCATACAAAAGGATTTGAATAATCTGGCAGTATATTACACCAAGAATCGCATATGTATAAATGGCAGCAAATGCCAAAAAATAACATTCACGAGGCAAAAATGTCCGATTAAATTTACGTACAAGATAGGTGACTCCTTAATAAAAGAAGTAAAGTCAGTTCGGGATCTTGGTGTTACAATGGACTCTAAATTAACTATGTCTGAACACATTGAAATTATAACTAATGGAGCTCTTAAACGACTCGGATTTATCAAACGTACATGTAGATCTTTTACAAATATAACATGCATAAAAACTCTGTACTCAACATACGTAAGGAGTATCCTTGATTATGCATCATGTATTTGGTCACCTCACTATGCAGTACATATAAACAAAATTGAGTATATACAGAAGAAGTTTGTCAGATTCTTGTGCTTCAAGGATTACTCTCATTTTGACACCTATGACGATGTCTGTGTACGCTTTAGAATGGAACCTCTGTTTATACGGCGGAAAAAAAGCGATTTACTGTTACTCCATATGTTATGGAATAACCTTATAGACTGTTCGGAATTATTAGAATCTATAAATCTAAGCGTACCGGACTACAGAACCCGTCACACTTCCTTGTTTCACGTCCCCCAAGTAACTACAAATTATGCCCAGAACAATATTTTAAAACATATAACATCCTTATATAATACCGAGTACGCAGGTACTGACATTTTTGCGACGTCTAAGCAACGCTTTTTACACGAAATCTCAATACTTAAAACACACGAAAATAAAATTGTATAACATAAACACGAAAACACTCAATCACCTACACCCTCACTCACCTACACTATACACACACACACACACACCTCTTAATAATATTATTATTAACGTATGTAATAATATTAGCATTAAATAACAGATGTATACCTATTAAAGTTTTGTAACTATTATTCTTAATCCTAAATTGGCATATTTGTGAAATTATTTGTAAGTCTATTGTAATGGTATATAAAGCTGTTGGATTATTAATAAATAAATAAATAAATAAATAAATGTGAGGTGCGCCAGCTAGGTGAAAGTATAAAAGAAGACGAAAACTATATTTTGTACTACATAGGACAAATAAAGGGTCTTTATGACTTCCTAATCAAAAGAAAATACAGAGAAAATATCATTAACTTTTCCGTGATATCTGAAAGGGTTTGCATATTGGAAATAAACCTTTAAGAAGAAATTTACACTTCGCAATTATACAGGCATACGCACCAACAGAAAGCTCAACACAAGAAGACTTAGATAAATTCTACAAAGACTGAGAAGAGGCTCATGATTTGATTTCTACACAGTATATAATAGTCATAGATGATTTCAACGCACAGATCGACAAACCAAAGAACTATGAGAGCAGAATAGCAGGCATTCAAAAGAAACTATATGATCCCAGAAAATGTACAAACAAATGTGTTACGAAATTTAAAAGAATTGTTAAAAAACGTTTGTGTGGGAAAGGTTATTATAGCATAAACGATTTTCTTAATGACACCACGGACTGGGAATAAGGCGAACACCCTCAGGCTCTTATATGTTTATTGAACTCTATAAATGTTTATTGAACGATATCACATTGTAATCCATATTTTATATTAAAAAAAAAAACCGCTGAGTTTCTTGCGCCCATTCTTCTCAGGTCTGAGGCAGTCTCTTTTGAATGGGTGGTAGATTTTGACGTTCAATAAGTGATTTTAAATCCTATTTTGAATAAAAATATTTGAATTTGAATTTATTATTTATTTTTATTATTATTACTAGGGCAACAAGCGAAAATTACTAGAATCTAGTACAATATTTGAGAATATATTATCTGATACTTAGTATTTCTGATTTGAGATTTCATAATGATTCAATTTTCATTAACTAATGCTTATTGGCTATTTCCCTCTGTCTTCTTTTCTAGGTTTTTCCGGTCAAGAATTATTTTATCAGTTTTCAGATTTAATTCAACTAGTTATGTCATTATTAATTGTCAAAAGAGTAAAGACAAAAGTAGTAAGCACTGTTAAAAAGTAAATTTGAAATAAATACAAATAAGACTGAGTTACACAGACGTAAATTCAATTTAAAATTATAAATTCGAAACAATGGTGTAAATAAAAATTATGTTATTATTTCCCAAAAATGGAAGAAATACATTACTTCTTTCCTATTTAAAAATTTTAACGAAATAATTCAAAGCTATGCACATCATTTCACTAACGTTATGAAATTATTAATTTAGAAAAGCATGGCAGTAAATTTTCTTTCTTCAGTAAGATTGTTTCTCTCTCCATCAAGACCAACATTTCGCCTACTACTGGTTCCGTTGCGGAGAGCAGGAACCGCCTGTTATATTTATGAAAACTCATTCAAGGACAAATATTCATCATATAGAAGAAGACACTATATTGTGGGATTTGCTTCCTTTGGGTTGGCTTTACTAGCTGCTAGTCAAGCTTACAATGGTAAATAATGCAAAAATAAATAAGTTCATTTCTAATCATGTGATTTCACCACTGTTGTATTACCTGAAGTTAAATATTTGTTTCAGAAAAGCGCTTCTTCAAAGCTGCAAGAATTGGCAACATAGCAGAAATTCAGAAGTAAGTGGAAATAATTAGACCTATATATATTTTTGAATATATTATCTACTTATTCTGCTGTTAAAACACAATTTGCTGAAGTTACATTTATGGTGATCTAAAGTGATGAAAATGTGAGGTAATAGTAATTATTTAGGCAATTATGGGTAACTCAACAGGTCCTATCAAAACACTGATATAGATGAACCATAATTATTTACATGGTACCATTCCAATTATTATTCATTTAATTTTATCTTTTATGTCTCATTTTATTTTACGACCAAAAATTCTTGTTTCCTTACAGGAATTGGCTAGTGCTGTATACATTACTAGCTGACCTGACAGATGTTGTTCTGTTCATAATAAAAAAAAATGCGGGTGGAATTTCGTAATATCCGCTTTAGCTGATTCTTAGCTGACCTCTACTTGGCGAAAGGAATATTCCTACCAAATTTCAAGTCTCTGCCTTTCGGTTCCCGAGATATTGTGATGAGTGACTATATACGTGGAAATCTCTTAAATATATATATAGATTAACAGTACACTATGTACAATACTAAATACTATTTACATCAAGCTTACTGCCATAGTAGAAAACAAAATGTATGTTTATTTAACTTGATATTGTTATATTAACATATATTTTTTTTTTATTGCAAGAAAAATTAAAAAAATAAAATAAATATGTATACATGGCAAGAATACTCAGTCTTTTTGTAGCACAGGAGCACCACTGGCTCCTCAAACCAGACAATCTTAGTTCAATAGGGCATGTCAAGATTACAAAAATAAGTGTAATGTAATGCATGTAGGTACACCAGCATCCAATGAATGGAAAATAACACAGGTAAAATTGATAGAAACCTTATAACCTGGTTCAAGAAGTGTCATCATGTAGACTTTTCCAGTAATAGAAGAATTTCTATTAAGGCTATTTAAACCATAAATTTGATTGTATCTAATTTTTATAAAAAAAAAGAAAAAGCCGCCTTTTGAAGAGTTTCTTGTGCCCATTCTTCTCAGGTCTTAAGCATTTCGAATGAGTGGTAGTTTTTGATTTTCAATAAGTGATGACGCATTCTATTTTGAATAAAAATATTTGAATTTCAAAATATAAAAGAAAAATTATATATATATATATATATATATATATATATATATATATATATATATATATATATATATTCAGATTATTTTAAAAATAACTTAACTAATTAAGGAATTTATGCAAACTAGATTTCCATTTATAAACAGATGAATTGTGGATGTCAGGAACTTCACTATTTTTGAGTAGGAGGGCATTGTTACTAAGACTGTACTGTAATGTACAGACAAACAGACAAAAATTGTAAGAGTAATTGTTTTGGGTTTTATTGCATTCATAAAGTCCCCCTATAATAGTTTTTTTTATATATCTTCCATGTACAGACTTCTACCAGTTACGATTGTATTATTTACATTCATAGTAATGATATATCTAAGGTGTGATCTATCTAAGGCATTTGATTGCGTCCAACACGAGACTCTTATCAGGAAATTACAACACTAGAGCATCAGGAACAATGCGCTGACACTTATTAGTTCTTATTTAGAAAATAGAATTCAGACTGTTGATATAAATGGAAAGCGCGCCCCTGGATCAACCATAAAAATGGGTGTCCCACAGGGTTCAATTCTTGGTCCATTTCTATTCTTGTCCATTCTATATAAATGATTTGCCATATGTTGTTAAGGATAATCATGAAATTGTTCTATTGTTGCAACACTAGAAATAAACATAATCTTGCTCTGATTCACACAAGGCTAACGAAAATAGACAAATCATTCAGAGGGCAATGTGTCCGTTTTTATAATAAAATCCCTGAAGAAATTTGCAAACTACAATTACAAAAGTTTAAAATATTTGTTAAACAGAAACTTTTAAAAAAAGCTTATTATACAATTAAAGATTATATAACAGATAAAAGTGCATGGGATTAAAGCAATGTAAATAATTTAGCAGTAGGACTGTATTATTCTATTATTTGTATATTTTCTTGACTTCAAAAAGTGATGCGGTTATCCTATTTTGAGAAATAGACTATTTGAATTTGAAATACTACTCTCTAAGAAAATTTATTGAATTAGGCGTTACTTTGCGGAAATCCATAATTATACAAATTATTTAAGTTTTCTTTAGTGTTAATTCCGCCAATATTTGTCTTTAAAGTCTGGCACGAGACTGAGACTCAATCTCGTGCCAGATTTTGGCGAGACAACACGTCCTGAGGATGCCTCGTGTAGAGGCGAAACACGTCGAATTGTTTTAAAGACAAATATTGGCGGAATTAACACTAAAGAAAACTTAAATAATTTGTATACTACTCTCTTTTGCAGAAAATATGGGCACCTACGTAAATAACCTGTTTCACTGGCTTCATCTTCAGATTATTTCATAATTCTAAGTAGCTTGTGACATCATAATACTTTAAATAAATAAACAAAAAGTAGTTTCTATCAATTTAATTACATTTCAATGGAATTAATGAAAAATGATCCCAGAGTCTAAACAGCTATTTGCATATATCATATTCATTAAATAAAAAATCAGGCTAAAAAATTAAGTTTTTTTTAACATAAAAATAAAAAGTAAAAGTTTAATGTAGAGTGTGGCCCCTTTGCTAAAATGACAGCTTGTATTCGTCGGGGCATGCTATCAGCTATTCTTAATTATTTATTGTGGAATACACTCCCACTGCGCAGCAATAACATTCTAAGGATCAGGTAAGCCTGATGTTTTGCAGAGCGGGCTGCACCGATCTTACTCTATGGGATTGAGGGCAATTGCTGGCCAATCCAACCGACGAATCCCTACCTCTTGAAGATACGCTTCCACATCGCGGTAATTGCGAGTGTTATTGTCCATTAAAATCAAATTTTCTCTAAGAACCGTTAATGCGGGTTTTACGTAAGGAATTAGGACTTCTGATATGTACCGGTGTGCATTCAAAGTGCCGTTTTTTGTGAAGACTAACACCTCCACCGTAATGGTTTGTTTCTTCAAAGCAAACTTCTGCGAAACGTTCCCCTGAGCGTTGTGGTACTCGCCTTCGTCGGTCCTCACGATATAGTGATCTTCTGGCTTCATCTGAGATTAGAACTCTACCCAGTTCTCTTGAGTTCACGTCACACAATTTCGAGCGAAGCTAAGTCTAGCAACTCTGTGCTGGCGGAGTAATTTATTGCCACAGGCTGGAAGCGAGAAAACAGTTCATAAGCTGGTTTGCACACCTCTCTCTTCCTCTAGAGTCTTTTTGATGTTGACATAAGAAGATTTACGATTTCCCAATGTCTGGTTCACTGGGAAGCAGTCATCTCGAGCTTCTGTGCATGGTTTTCTTCCAAACCCAGGCGTTCTACTGACGGAACCAGTCTCTTGATATCGCAATATACCAAGTCCTCTGGACAGTCGACTCACATTTACAAATGTATATATGAGTCGACTGTCCAGACTCATAAATATGAGATTATTATTTAGCCTCTGGGACACATAACATTGACTACAACCTTCCTCAAGTAGCGCTATATTTTTGCTGGCTCTTATCGTTCTATCAATCAGATTGAGACCGCTTGATAATGGTAACAAGACTTAAAATATCAATAAAATAGGACAACCTGACAATAATTATCCAAAAATGATTTAGAGTTATTACGACCTATAAACGATTCCCGTTGCGATACGCAATTAACTGCAAATTTTGTGAAAGTCCGACTATGTTTTAAATTTGAATTTTGAATTAACTTATTTAAGCACCACAACACTCATAAAGATTAAAAGCTCTTTTGGTATTGTATTTTCTAAAGGGTCGGAAAAAATTAAAACCGCCCGTTTTTTGCCAATGAGTTTATATGAATTTTTTATTAGATTTGTGTATGTATGATTCATTTAGTAGCTTTTCTGTTTCATTAAAAGATTGTCTCTGATAATAGTTTTCTGTCTTTAATTTTAGACAAATTATAGCTGCTAAAGATGCTGGAGTAGGAACTAGAAAGGGCGACGAAGGTCCAGCTGACAGGCGGCACTCTCTTGGTTGGACAGCTCTTATGGTCGCTGCGGCCAATAGTCAGCCAGCTGCTGTCAAGGAGCTCCTTAGACTCGGAGCCAGGCCAGATCTTCGTGAGCAGTATGCTGGTGCTTCTACCACTGCGTCATCTACTGGACTTCACCCCCTTGAAGTTCTGCAAAAAAGAGAAGACGAATTTTGTGGTGCAATGAATGCTCGTGCTTCATTTCTTGGCTGGACAGCCCTTCACTATGCGGCTCTCGCTGATTCTTCTGCATCAGCCCAGGAACTCTTGGAAGCTGGGGCAGACCCCACACTGCGTGATAATGCTGGCCGTCGAGCCCTACATTATGCGCGAGATCCATCGCCCACTCGGGACCTCATCTTGGAGCACTCAAAGCGATGGGAGGAAGCCGCAGCTGCCGCTGCTGCAGAACAGCGGCGAAAGTTTCCACTTGAACAGCGCCTAAAACAGTTTATTGTGGGTCAGCAAGCCGCAATAGAAACTGTGGCAGCTGCCGTGCGAAGGAAAGAAAATGGATGGGCAGACGAGGAGCACCCTCTAGTGTTTTTGTTCTTGGGTAGTTCAGGTATTGGAAAGACCGAGCTAGCCAAGCAATTAGCAAGATACATGCACCGTGATGACCCTGCAGCTTTTATCAGACTGGACATGTCAGAATACCAAGAGAAACACGAAGTGGCCAAGTTAATAGGTGCTCCACCGGGTTATGTGGGGCACGAGGAAGGGGGACAGCTTACACGCGCGCTCGCTCGCAGGGCTGACGCAGTGGTGCTCTTCGACGAGGTCGATAAAGCACACCCCGATGTTCTCACAGTTTTGCTGCAACTGTTTGATGAGGTAAGTAACATAATGTTTAATTAACTGTCGATATTTTTTATAAAGGAGGAGGAATCTCAGGATTGCTGGTGACCCAATAATGTGCGGTCACTGCACGTCTCTGTCATCCATGTCATTCGCTTGGAAACACTGTGGAAATCCGCCTCTACCCAACTTGTACACTGCAATTGTGGTAACAGGGTCGGCTGACAGACGGCAAGGGCAAACTAATAGAATGCAAGAACGCCATATTCGTGATGACGTCGAACCTGGCAGCGGACGAGATCGCGCAGTATGGCCTGGAGCTGCGGCGTGAAATGGATCAGCTGCAGAAACAACGCGCCCGCGCACGTGCAGCGGCCGGCGAGCCCACCACGCGTACGTATTCTTCTACATTTTCTGCCTTATCGGTCTCTCCATCACGACCGTGCGGTTTTCAAGGAACTTCCTTCCACGCACAAGAAAGCTGTGATACGACATGGGTACCTTAAAAAAAAAGCACGTAGACCTTCCTTAAAGGCCGGCAACGCACACGTGATTCCTCTGGTGTTGCAAGAGAATGTGGGCGGCGGGGATCACTTAACATCAGGTAATCCATAAGCTCGTTTGTCCTCATATTCCATAAATAATATAATAAAGGCTATATCAAACAAATCGTCTATGTTCTCACTTCTCCGCAGCGATCCGGGAGGGTGACCTGCCAGAACAATCGCTGGAGGTGTCACGGCAATTCAAGGATAGCGTAGTGCGGCCTATCCTGAAGCGGCACTTCGGGCGCGACGAGTTCCTCGGTCGCATCAATGAGATCGTGTACTTCCTGCCCTTCTCCCGCCAGGAGCTCCTCACTTTGGTGCAGCTAGAGCTGGCGCGATGGGCGGATAAAGCGCGCGAACGGCACAACGTGGAGTTGCGCTGGGAAGGCGGCGTGTTGGGTGCTTTGGCTGACGGGTAACTGCATTCGTTATTAAATACTAGACGCTTAATTACGCTGGTGTAGGGATTGGATGCACCTCACCTCTCAAAGAGGTTTATCGAGAACCGTCTCATTATCGAGACAAATAACGGAAAGGGAAAATAGTTCCTTCTAGCGCTATTTTTGCAAATACTTAAAACCGAATAAGAACCATAATATGGCACTTATCTTAATATGAGTACTTGGTGCGAACTGCTCTCAGTGTTTTTTTTTAGTTTATTGGCCAATACAGAACTAAAACATACATTTTTATGAAATAACTACCACGAAAACCTCACGGGTTTATCTGGGTACCTAGAGCCATTCTATTCTTTTTTCTAAATTAATTGAATTATTATGTTAAGTATGTATGACGTGTAATAGTATTTACGAATAAAAACTTGAACTTGAACAAACAGAACCGCTTAAAATAAAAGTCCAAAGCTTGTTTTTAAGGCAAACATTCAGTTTAACTGTTGGAATAACTTCATTATCATCATCACATTTGCGTATCGCTTTGGAATGTTATAAGAAAAATTCCCAATATCATAGAATCTTCATGGTGGGTGTTGGTGTCGTTTTCAGATACGACGTGCACTACGGCGCCAGATCGATAAAACACGAGGTGGAGCGACGCGTCGTGAACCTGATCGCGCTGGCGGCGGAGCGAGGCGTACTCGGGCCCGGCTGCGGCGTGCTGCTGTCGGAGGCGGACGGGCGTGTCACACTGGCCGTGCGCCCGCCCAAGCAGACGCGCTACGAGCCTCTGGACGTCACTGCGCTCTAGTCCGTGGTGATCGTGCTGGAACATCAGCTAGCTGTCAATTTGAAAAATTGTGATAATTACTTACAAGTTAGAAATGGATATGACTCATAGGTACGGTGATAGTAATGCCACAATGTAATTAGTATATTTACATGCAATATTCCTTAAAATTGTAAATTGATAAGCGACCAAACAGATACAGGTCTTGCGGAATTTGCTGTCGCGTTATATACGACGTTCTTCAATACAGTTGCGGGAAAAAGAGAAAGGGCAAATCAATAGTTATTTATGCAACTGTTGTGTAATAAGGGGTATTAAAACACGTATGTAATGTAAACGTTTTAATACCTAATTATCAACCGTTGCATACAAGACTATCTACACCCATAATATGAATTATCTATAAAAGATTCTAAAACAGTTAGCTTATAGCCAAACATTGAAACACCTAATGTCCTAACAACTACTACATCAACCTAACGAGTGTTGTAATGAAATTCAGTACAACATTACAACACTCGTTTGGAAGGTATTGAAGAACGCTTGCAGCATGAGTCATGTCTATATATCCAAACACGCATTTTAGACAATGATAATTTGTAAATAGATAATACTATTGTGTATTACAAACATAACATATAACTACCTTGTTTTATGTTTAAACTAAGGCATATGTTGTTAAATTATAAAGGTATAATATAAACAGTTAGTTGTTTCTGAGTGATATCCCTTAATTCTGGGATTGTGTACACAAATTTAATTAGTACCAAAGTTTCTGGAACGCGAAAGCGAAAGTTGAACGCCTCGCGTGTTACGCCCCCGCTCTATCACCAACAAAGCCAACCCTCCGCATGTCCGCATGATCCTTCTGAACAATGAGCGCTGGGTCGTGACCCGCTGGGCGCAGGTTCGAATCCTGCATCGTCCACAAATTTTGGTACAGATTAAATTTGTATAAATAAAGATATCATTTTATACCAAATATTACTCATCAAAGTACAAATTGTGCAATTTTAATATCATAATATTTAATTACCGCTTCATTCGTTTTATTTAACCCATATTTGTCATCATAAAAAGAAACAGTAAAAACTAGGTTAGAAAAGAAAATCAATCGCATTTTTTTAAATATTTTTAGTTTATCCTATTGTTACCACCACAGTTCTTCGACACAGCTTGAGAAAATCTATGGCCCCATCGGCTTGTTCACTAATGATGGGAAGACTAGTCTATTGAAAACGGGTAAAAGTATCTATACACTAAACCTAGAGATGCCACGGTCTTAATATATTGTAAGGTTGTTCTAGGTGAGTTTGTACCACCACCTGATGTGTTCACTTGTTATTTTGTACCTACTAGTACAAAATATTCTAAAGAAATGACATGTGTAGGTGAACCAAAGACTCCGACATAGCCCAGACAATTGCGATACTGAAGTGGCAGTGGGCAGGGCACATATTCGGCGAACAGATGGCCATTGGGGCAGTTAAGTCCTCGAATGGCGACCACGTACTAAGAACTAGCGTTGGTAGGCAAAATGAATCGACGATCTGGACAACATCGTTGGGGAGGTTGGATGAGAGCAGCGAAAGACTGATCGTCGTAGAGATCGTCTTGTTCTGTTTACGATTAAATAATCATCGAAAAAGAGAGTAATTATGGGTACCACAACGGCGCCTATTTCTGCTGTGAAGCTACTGCTTCACACATTACTATGTGTAGGCATTACTGTGTTTCGGTCCGAAGGGCGCCTTAGTGAGATTACTGGGCAAATGAGACTTGACATCTTATGTCTCAAGGTGATGAGCGCAGTTGTAGTACCGCTCAGAATTTTTGGGTATTTCAAGAATCCTGAGCGGCACTGCATTGTAATAGGTAGGGCGTATCAATTACCATCAGCTGAACGTCCTTTTCGTCTCGACCTTTATTTTCATAAAAGAAATCTAAGCTCTGCTTATAAGAAATGACAAGATGTAATCAGAGAATACCTATATTTATTCTTATTGCCACTGGTAAATTATCACGGAAATTGAAGTGTGCGCTGCGTGGTGTCTATTATGTTTTGACGCTTTTTCAACTCTTGTATTTCGACTGTACTACCTACTACTGATGCTATACGTAAACTAATACTAGAATGATCGCTAATAATGGGCCGATGAGAAAGCTCATGGTCGCTCAAAGAGCAATGGAGAGGGCTATGCTCGGAGTTTCCCAGCGAAATCGAATCAGAAATGTGGAGATCCGTAGGAGAACGAAAGTCACTGACATAGCCCAAATGATTGCAAAACTGCTCGGCGGACAGATGGCCGTTGGGACAGTAAAGTCCTCAAATGGCGACCACGTACCGAAAGACATAGTGTTGGTAGGTGAAAAAAGCTGGATGAGGGAAGCGCAGGACCGAGCGTCGCGGAGATCCTTGGGGGGAGGCCTTTGTGTGGACGTCTTCCGGCTGATGTGATGGGTTTTGGCTAGAAAGTACAAACGCGAAACTTGTGAAGTATTAAATTTATATTGTGATTATGAGATATTGGATGAGGTAACTTAAGATAGGCATATGTACCTAAACTCGGCAAGCTGTTATTCATTAGGTATTATATTATAAAAGGTAAGAAATATAAGCGATAGACATCGGCATGAACATTATGGGACAGCCTCTGAAGCTTAAGCAATAAGATGAAATTGTGCTAGGCTTAATGCCTTCGTGGACAATTAGCGCGGAGATGTAGCATGTGATGTAAATTCATAGACACTATGTGCCGTACACCTTGCAAATTGCAGCTCAACGTGTTCCCAGTGTAGGGGAACATGGGTATCAGTGGATCATTTTTTTTTGTATTGATGTTTTGGTATGAGTTTCTTCTTTACTGATCAAGGTTTTTATTGTAATATGCTAAGGCATTCCATATCTTTGGGATACGTGCTTAAAATGACTATTTTATAGGTTAGTATCCTTTATATGATAGTTTTTTTTAGTGCAGGGAATTGATCCAATGTGGCCCATGCACGGGTTACAAAGAATCAGGGTTCGGGCTACAATGGATCAAATGGGGCACCCTGAATCACAAGTATTTAAAATTCAATAAAACTTGTTTTTATTAAATGAATTTCATTATTAGTTTAAAAAAGATATAATAATTAGTCATAGCTTCTGTTTTTAATCAGTCTATAAAGTTTCTAAATCACAAAATAGTCTTAAAGATCAATCAATCTAGAAAGTAACTAAAGATAGGTTTAATAACATAAAAAATATAGATATTTCAAAATTTAAATCTAGGCCACAGTAAAACAAAAATAAACCAATAAGGCACCCAAAAATTAATCGATATTAAATATTATGTGATCAATTTTTAATCTTATGGCTAATCTATCTCAAACTTTTGAACATATTTAGAACAGAAAAGAAAACTTAAACTTAACGTAAATCTATGTTTGTAAATCAACGTCGAAATAATAGTCCTTGAGTCCTTTTTATGCTCCCAGTATACCCACCCTTTTCTCCTATTACTTTTGCAATGTAATAAATATTTTTACTCTTCACTTTAAATAATAATTATGCGAAGTCCCCTTCTTTTGGCAATTTATCAGGATTAATTCTAAAGGACTAATGAATTTCCTAGTTTGTGCATTTGAGTCTATAAATGTACTAGAAGTTGGCGTTGGGCCATTAAATGCAGTGCAAGGTGGTTTGTTTGACTGGTGTACAAGAAGCTGGTTCAGTTAAAAGTTGATGAAAGAAAATATTTTCTGAAGGAGATATCAATGGCATTAGTTCGACGTCATTTAAGGTTTCAATATCTTTCGAAGCTGATTTGGCAAATTCTGCAGATTATGTATTTTGAGGGTCGGCTAAAGACGATGTTTCGTCATGAACAATTGCCGATGATAGTTCTAAGGGCAGAATTGTTGGTGAAGGAGTTCTTGTTCTGTTCTCGTCATTGTCGTCTCTGAAAATATCTTCATGTTGTCTGTTGTCTGGGTTTTGATAGTGTGGCCTGTCGGTAACTTCACTGGGTCCTCGTCAGTAAAAATATCTCTGTTGAAAGGGAAAATCCCTGTCTCGCGAAAGGCATTGCATGTGTTAGCCGGCGTCATTGCTTTCAAATGGGCATCTCCGGGACACACCCAGCACCTTCATAAATTGAGAATGTTTTCCCTGGATTGCGCATCATCCAGTTGTTAACAGCCTTGTTGTAGGCAGTTTTTAATGGCCTAAAAACACCAACGTCTAGAGGTTGCATTTTACCGGTTGAATGCGGTGGGACAGTAATAATAGTCACCCCATTTTCTTTGGCTAAATTTAGTGCCTCAATACAAATGTGCGACTCATGATTGTCCAGTATTAGAAGGCTAGGATTAATTTTACTTGAATTTGTGTGAGTTATAAAATGATGTAATGTCTTTGCAAATAATTCTCCATGTATCCAGCCAGATTGTTTTGCGAGTCCTAAAGTGCCAGGTGGTGCGTCATTTATTATGTGTTGCTTAAAATGGACCCTTTGAAAGATCATTACGGGTGGCAGAGTATTACCCAGTGCACTCACTATGTAACACGTAGTTACTAGTGTTCCGCGCTCTGCACTGGTAACTTTGGAAACCTGTTTTTGGCCTTTGGGGGCGAGTACTTTGGCTGATTTTTGAACTGTCATGGTGTTGGTTTCGTCTAAATTGAAAACCCTGGTTTCGTTCCCAAACACAATTTCTCTTGACATAACGTTTTCTAAATTGTCAAATAACATTTTTACGTTATGGCGGTTGAAAGACGTGGCACGGCTCAAACTGCAACCTTCAGGTGTTCTTAGGCTTAGATCAGGATGTCATTTCCTAAAGCCATAAAACCTATCAGTTTGGTTTCATGGCATTTTTGTGGTACCTGGATATCATTTAGCATCGCCATCTCGTATGCAAGCTTACGGATACGTGGCATTTTAACCTGTAAAAAAGTACTTTGAAGATCGAAGCTCTTTGGAGTACAATAGTTCGTGATCCAACGAAACCCATAATAAGCTATTCACTGTAACCCAAGTACCAAAAACACAAATAAGACAATTTTAAGTGGCACGTAAAATTTTTTTTGCGTACTTACCTACTGATTGATGCGCTATCGCGCGTCCTCCCGCTATGATGGAAAGATTGCGACTAGTTGGGCCGCGCGGGGTATGGAAGAGCGTTATTGAAACCATCGCGTGTATGTGTGGGTGCTATAGATACAGAACTATATTAAATGATTCACTGTTCCCCGTGATCCACTGATACCCATGTTCCCCTACTGACATCAGCGATCAGTCCACAGAGTACTTTTAATTATACTTGAAACCTCAGTCCGAATTCATTACGCACGCGTATGTTGAGAACATTCATCCGTGACAATGCCGTAGAACTATGGAGGGTAAAGGCAAGGAGAATCATTTATTATGTGTAAAAGAAAGTGTCCATAAAAATGCATTAAATTAGGGTGGCGCCACAGTAGTATCAGGGTATATCTTAAAAGAAGCGCCAAATAATATAAAATAATATTAATCACTGCACGTTTGCCTATATTAATTATTTAATAAATATAACCTATATTTACTACATTATTTTGTTGAATCTTCGATAATTTACTACTTTAGTCGACAATGATATAAAATTTTTAACTGGGCATACTTCGATTCGTTTACAATTGCTACGTTCACCATACTTCATACCGTACTCTGTGCCTAAACCAGCGCCATTGTGGAAGCTTTTTGAACTGTTATTTACAGCATAAGCTGGACACTTTTTCAACTTTTCTTCCTAATATGAGATGATTCGTTTATTACTACATACATTCGAAATCGCCGAAGACGATATTGGGTGCATGCATATGAAGAAATAATACCAACTGTTCGCAGCAGAAACTTTATTAGATGAAAGTGTATGCACTCATTATATAGAGTGAGTGAAATTAATTATACGTCGATTAGTTTATTGGGTAAGAAATAATACAACAGTGTGAGTGCAAATTTTATTAAATATCGCACTCTTATGTATAAAATATAATGTATAAATAAACAACAATTTTTACAAAATATAAATCGATTATGTGACGCGCATCGGCAGCGTCCGAGTCGCCGGTCGCTGCGACTCTCGACTCAGACGCATGCACGACACGACGAACAACTAAAACACGTAAAAGGCCTCCGGTGACGCTACATCGATAAACAATAACACTATCCAATAACAACACTACGTAAACAGAACTAGTGGTCAGCAGCACGCTCGTCTAGAAGTGATCACCTCCGCTTCGTAACGTGAGAAAGGTTACTTGAATGTTACTAAATCTACTTAAAGTGGGGGATGATATTTAATATAAATTGGTGACAGTGCCTAGTGGCCATCAGATGCTTGTCCCCTTCAAAATTTGATGTAGGACGTAGAGGGAGAAGCAGGACTGTACTGGACGGGTGAAATAAAGCGGAACGATGGATAGTGAGATTTTTGTTTAAATTAAATAGACACAAATAATAATATAATGTGTAAAGTGATATGAAAATCAAATATATTATAACAATCTGCAAGACAATGGCGTTTGAGTTTGTTTCTATCTATTCCAGCATCTCTACATAGGCACAACTGTCTTTTCCTATTATTTTTATTCATTTATAAAGACGATTCAAATTGTACTATTTTTATTTAAAACAGGATATGATATTATTGAAAGTCAAAAACTACCACCCATTCGAAAAGTATGCCTCAGACCTGAGAAGAACGCGTGCAAGAAACTCAGCGAGCTTTTTTTTTTCATAAACATATTGTTACAATGTAATATCCCGTTATGTTTTTTATTATTTAATAGCCTGAGGACGGTCGCTCCATTCCCTACCTGCGGCACCATTAGTAAAGTAATTTATGTTATAGTAACCTTTACCACATAAACGTTTTACAATGTTTACAAACACATGGTCGGATTTGGTCCGCTATTGTCGCAGGCTATTATCGCAGTAGTACTTGTTATAGTGGTATATTTTGGGTATGTTCCGATATGCACTGCGGGCACTGCACAGTGCTATCATTGTAGAAAAATTTGTTCCGTTATGGACTGCCAGTATAGAGATATAAGATACTGCCGCAGTACCCTAGGGAAATATATGACGTCATAAGTCGCCGACATATTCTACTGTGAGCACTGGCGTTTTCGAGGTAAGGTACTCGCAGTACTTTGATCACGTGACCAGTCATAATCATTCGAGTGCCTAACGTTTTATAAACAATACCTACAGTTTAATTCCAAATATTTTTAATTTGACAGTACTCCAACAACAGTTTTTTTAATGAACTAGAAAACTTTAATACACTCATTTGAATGCTCCGTCAAAAAATGCGGCTGACAGTATACGGGATTGCGTTCCATTTTAAATAGTAACCAGTATAACTAACTATAAAGGAACGGCTTCACAGTATACTAAATTGACGTCACACTGTACAGTGGTCGCAGTGCATATCGGAACATACCCTATGTAATGTTAACAGAATGAAACCTTCCCTATTTTATTGTTATAATTTCTTTTCTCTCTGATGAAACCATTGCATAGAGTCTAGTAGACATTACGCAGCTGATGTTTATTATCTAATAATTACTATTCCTTACAAAGAGAATTTAAACGTGAAACTACGTTCAATTCTTAACTTCAGTCATTAGAGTTTGCAAACATTGCCTAGTTATTTATTTGTTGATGTAACGTTGTCATAAATGTATTATTTTTTATTGAATAAACCAGTGTTCACGCTATTAAGCAGTAACAAGTTGATCACAAAAGACGAGCGTACAAAAGAACCTAAATTCCCATAATATGTAAAAGGGTATAATAATATTATCCTAGGTTTGTAATATAGGACGACTCTATATGAATTCCGATTCCTTACAGTCGCAAAGATAATCATTACAGACTACTTAATAGTTCCTACTATTTAGCGCCATTCCATCTCGAGAACATGTAACAACAGCGGCAGATTTAAATTTTTTTTCATAAAAATGTTCACTTAAGTCCTAGCTGTAATATTCAAATGACAACTTATCTAGTAGTTATTATAAACGAATTTATATATTTTTAATAGGTTCTTCCAGTTTGTATATGATAATCGAAATTGTGTTTTATTTTTTATTTGTCTATTTGCTTCATAATTTTTAATTAGATGTTTTAGCTGTACATACATGCACAAAGTTGTTTTCAATGTCCTCTGATGTTAAATTGTCCTCGTGGTACAAGCCTTAAAATATAATTCTAATTTCTTAGTAATAGTACCTATCGATTGCTTCCGCTAGTCTTACAGTCCAGTCACATAAAGACAAGACCCTATGCTGTAAAAATGTGGATTGAGGTCCACAGTTTAAAAGAATGCCTCACTTTCCTCAATTTAGGAATGGTTTTGAAAAAGACATTCAACCGTTAATTTTTTTAACCTGTATTTTATACTAGGTGCGATTACATTTCCAACGATTCGAATATGCGCAATTAGAGTTGACATCATTGAAGCTCACAAGTGACACAAAGTGCTTCACCCCGTAACCCCCGCTCTGTCAAGCCGCGCACTACGAGCGCAAATCTGCAGTGCGAGAGTGGCCACGAGACCTTACCACCCACTTACTACACACACCCTGATAAACCTTCGAATGGTCCGAAGCTAGTCGGTACCAACTCCGATGGATTGTGAGTAGAACCGATTAAAATAAATAAAATAATTGAAGCTGTTGGGAGCAAGTTCAGTATAGATAAAGAGAGGAAGTGGATTTGAAAGTAGATAATCTGTTTTGCATTCCACTATTTTTCTTATTAGAATGGATCTTTTACGTTGGGCTACCATTTAGCAATTCGAAGTCCTGACAAAAAGCCTGACTTTTAAGTGATGAAAGTCCGGAACTTTTAGTTGATCACGGTTATATTTCATTTCTTGTAAAGATGGCTTACGTGATATTATTTAATGTGTAGTTTTATAACTATATTCCATCTTATTAAAAATAAAATCCGGACTATAGTATCCGGACATTAATCCGGACGGATGGTAACCATAATCTTAAGTGACTGGGCGCGTCAAGTTTCGTACAAGTTTACTAAGCATGATGTGAAACTTTATTTTAGACGCTTTCCTTATTATAATTAAAATATTATGTATGACTCATTTAACTTGACTAGTTCTTAATCGCTTAATAAGATAACGTTTTATTTACCTTTTAGCCAAAACTACCCATACTGTCATATTATATTGTGCATTATTCACCTATAAACCTATGGACGCTATCTCAACATGAATATAAAATTGTTATATTAAAAAAACAATAAAATTCAATAATTATAATGTCTTAAGATGTATATGATGATATTTAGAATGAAAATATAAACAATATTAAGAATTAATCAAATGTACTAAACGTACTAAGTATAAATAATTTATTATTTTAAGTGATACCCTCACTTCTGCGTAAATTTGTAACCAAAATTTATGAACCACCACCGGAGAGTTGAACAGGATTTACGATCCACGCCCACTCGGATGGCTCAGTTGGTAAGAGCCACAAGAGCGCTCGGACGGAACCCGAGAGGCGTGAGTCCGAATCCCGCATCGTTCATAAATTTTGATTGCAAATTTAATCTGTAGAACTATAAATACTTTTAATGAACTTATTATTATATTGTGCTAAGTTATATATTTACTTAAACTTAACTAATTAACACAGCAATAGGTATAAATAAATTCTTTAGTATGTATGTAAGTTCATGTTGTAGGTACCTAAGTAAGTTATGTTAGTAAGTGAATAATATTGTTGACTGAGGATGATTCGTAAATGTACACAAAATCCCTGTTTTATCTGGTTCGATCTTATGTACTATGTAAACAAGTAAATATTTTTCTGCGTGCATTAAAAGTTTATTATTAATGGAAAACTATTTGGAACACATTAAAAACAGTAATTATTTAGTTTGTTTAGTTTAGTATTACTGTATGTATACCAATTATTGACGCTTTATCTATCTACGAACTTTTAAATTCAATACCTACTATTCAATAAAGTATTTTTATAATTTTATGTTGTTGTAAATATATAAAA
>CATIXN010000009.1:13149492-13190208 GCA_949711725.1 Leptidea reali
ACACTCAGCTAAGTTTTACGTAAGTAAAGTCTGATTAAGTATAAGTACTCTTTATAAATCTCAGCCTTACAATTCTTACGACATGCATACAGAATACGTGCCAATCAATTTATTTAAAAAAAATTACATTGATGAATCAATATAGTAACAAATAAACGTCTTTCTCGTGTCTAGTAGCGCAATAAGTTTTATTCTGGAAAACAGTAACCAGGCGAGCCTGGTGTTCATTTTCAATGTAGCGTCTCTGAGGACTTATAAGCTCAAAATTTTGCGCAGCTGCTAGGCGATTCAGCTCGTCAGTATAGGATGCAAAAAGGAACGCATCCTATCCCAATCTGCTGACTTGTAGTGCCAAACGCGGCGGGTCGCACTGACTAGTGGTCTGCGACGCTGCCGATGGATAGGCACAACACACCTGACCTGGCGTCGACAGAGACCGGGATGTATCAGCAGAACAACTAATATGGACGGCATGTTCTATCCACTTCCGAGACCCGTATTGGTAACTCAAGATATTAAATATAAGTAGCCCAATAATTACACTAGCTAGCTACATGGTGGTATGGTAATGACAATGTTGTAAATGTGTTACCCGGATGGTACGCATGTGCTCCCGCTTGGCGCGCGCGTGGCCACACATCCGTCGCTGCAGCCAGCGCCAAGCGTACAGAGCCGACTTGGGCGAGGGAATTACGTTGAATGGCGGAGGAGCCGTGCCGCCCTCCTCGAAGTAGCTGATCCACAGCTTGCTGCGTGCGAATTTCCACTCCACGTCCGCCCGTTCCTGAAAGAATGCCAAAGGAATCGGCATGAAGTTGGCTTGACGATAGGCCGAGGCTTTTAGGCCGGGTCGAGATATAGCCTAAGAATGCTTGAGAAAGCTAGTGAAAAACACAAAAGAGTGAAGTGAAACATAGCCGTTATCCTCCTACAGATAAAAAAAGTCGAACGTCATCTTGAGAATCAACTATAGTGCGCGAGCGACCTGTTCCCACTATGAACGTTCCATCGAATGAGCATTTCTCCGAAGTAGGTTTGGATAAAATTAAATACATGTATATATAATAATAGAGATTTAGGTGTGAAATACTTATAAATTCTTGCTATAGAAGTTATATCGACAGAGTAGAAGCTAGTATACAGTCAAACACTAAATTATAGACCTACCTGAAGCAACGACGTAATAAACAGTGTGAATTTCCTGCATCTATGGTGTACAATAATCAAACTTTTACGGATGGTGTTAGTATATGCGATCAATTTGTGAATCATTTCTCCAGTGTATATAGCATGTTTGTTTCAAATGTTTCATCCTCTTTTGACTAGATATTAGACAGCATGCATAATTTTAATAACATATCTGTTGTGGATAATTTAACTTTCTCTGTCGAAGATGTTAAAAAAAAGCTCTTAAATATTGACATAAATAAAGGTGCCGGAGCAGATCAAGTTCCACCAATTTTTATCAAAAATTTTTATCATATTTAATAGATCGCTATTTGAAGGGGTTTTCCCTACGATATGGAAAGTTGGTTTTATCGTAACTGTTTTCAAAGATGGTGATAGAAATATCGGCAAATTTCTAAGCTGCCTATACTGACTAAAATATTTGAGTCACTTGTTTGCCCTCATATTAACTGGCATATGAAGTCTATTTTAACCATAAGGCAGCATGGCTTCTATAAAAAAAGATCCACTTCGTCGAATCTACTCATGTTGAAAATTTATCATCTCTAGTTGATAGAAATATACAAGTAGATGGACTATATATGGATTTTTCTAAAGCGTTCGACCTAATCGACCACAACATTCTTATTGACAAGCTAAAGTATTACGGTTTCGTCGGAAATATTGTTAACTGGTTTGCCTCTTACCTAAGAGACACATATATGACAGTAGTTTTGTGTGGTTTCGAATCTTCTATTTCTTATACAGCGCGCTCAGGAGTGCCCCAAGGATCCATTCTTATTCCAGTGCTTTTTAACATATTTATCAATGACATAGTAAATTGTTTTGTCAATTCAGAAGTTTTGCTTTACGCCGATGACCTGAAAGCGTTTAGTGTGATCAACTCTTTAAAGGACTCCTACTTGTTGCAGGATGATCTAAATTGTTTAAGTCGCTGGTGTATTGCTAATAAAATGGTAATGAATCATAATAAATGCTATTGTATTTCGTATCATGGAAAGTTCATCCGATTCAATTCGTGTATAGTATTAGTAGTAGGCCTTGATGTTCTAAATATAAATTATATTAGAGACCTAGGTATCGTTATAGATCATTAACTAAGCTTTATTGCTCATATTGATAATATATGTAAGAAAGCATCAAAGATCACTGAGCTCATTAAGCGTAGCTCCAAAGGCTTTCGGAATTCGAACACTAAATTATTGTTGTTTAACGCTCTTATCAGGAGTATTCTTGAGTATGCTTCAGTTGCCTGGAATCCTCATATAAAGCAAATTCTATGAGAATTGAACGAATCCAAAAGTGCTTTCTGCACCATGTATGTTTTGGCGATAAGTTATGTTACATAAATTCTAGCCACTATTCCAGACTCCGACACTATAACTTATTAACTCTGTCGGATCATAGAAAACTATTAGACATATTTTTTTTACATAGACTTTTCAATGAATGCGTCTGACTTACTATATAAAATATCTGTAAGAATTCCACGGCCGTATAGTCATGTAAAAAACTATATGCCTTTCAAAGCTGGTGTCTCAAAACAAACCTAGGGCTCTCAGCACCTATCAATAGGATGTTAAGTTTATATAATAGTATAAATAAAGTTCTCGGCGTAGATATAGTAAATAGGTGATAGTATTCCTCAATTTAAAAAGAAGCTAACGGACCATTTTCTATCACAATATAGTGACGAAACATTGCCTATCCCAACATTTTCTTTGGTTGTCAGGAAACCGATCACAGATCTCAACGAGAGCTGCCGATTGAAACATAAAAGTACATTGTAGCTTCTCCAAGTCAAAAGATATAACGGTAATTATGTGACGCAGCATAAAAAGGTACGAGATACTATAAATCGGTCTCATAATTCTGTGAATTATGAGAACGGTGTAAAGTCTTTAAGCACTGTAGAAATATGAAATCCATATTTGTGCTGTGTTTAGGTGCTCGTAACATTTTCGTTGATTCGAGTGGTGTAACTAAACTGGATGTAGATCAATAGATGATAGATGATAGGAGGTACAGTTTGGTGTTGCTGCAACACCAAACTGTACCTCCGACATAATTTTTATTACTTTTCTGGATTTTCTCAAACTATTAAAGCAAAATAAAATTTGTATTCCCTTCAAAAGTTTATTTGACTGAGAAATAGTACATAATACCTACATCAAAGGAAGAATGTTAGAAGCCCTAACAAGGGTGTCATTAATTGTAGGGGAGAATTTTTCTTTTCTGCCCGCATATTTGTATGAAATTATGATGAAAGTACCTGTTTTTGGTTCAGTTGCCAATACAAAAATGAACAATTTGAGAGGGTATACCTAGGTAGAAAGTGAATCTTTACTATAAGTACTAAATTTGTCATAATCAAATCGTGCTATTTCATAATTTACATACGTTTTATAATCTAAATTGTATTTTGCTTTAATAATAAGTAAGGTATGTAAACCATCGTGTTCCGTGGACTAAACGTTTTAAAATATTCAATATTTAGCATAATAAGCAATATATTTTGCACTGCATAAATTGTTTTAGTAAAGTGCTAACTACTTAGTGAAAGTATGAATAATGTATTGTCTAGACTCTTAGACAATACATTATTCATGCAAACTATTGAGAAATTTATACTATTATTATCCTTTTGTGTTAACTCCATACAGGTAATATTAATAATTACAAAAGTAATCTTCACGAAGCAATAATATTGAACTCAAATAGTTAAAAAAATCTAATTTCGTAGGTAAAGCATTTTCAAGGGTCAATTGTCATTTTGGTAAGTCGTTTCTAGGATTACATGACATTATTGCAAATTAAAAAAGATGGATTTGGATCTAAGTATGGTAGCTTCATTCTTTATGTCCATTGCTTTTGCGTTGTTTGCATCTCAAATGTTTTTTACTTCACTTGTCTTACGACAACCTCAGTCACATGCTATGCTATGCTTGTATGATATTTATCGTAATATATACAAGTGTATTGAAATTGATAACAATATTTCATTTCCGCTCAGGTCGCATATGCGAGCACTGGCATATTACCTATGTCAGACCACTGGGTCTGACATATGTAATAACTAATAACTCCTCAATGACATCCCAAAACTAATGCAGGATTCAGGAATACGCTCGCCTATGAGGCGTTGACTGATAAGTACCTACTTCAATCAATTTAAACAAATTGATTTGTTTTGCACAAAGCACGCAGCTTGTAATAAGTTGGTCTCGGATAGACTTCTTGAAAAGTATTCACGATTGTTACATGATTGTTAAATTATATTTAAACTAGCTGACTCGACAGACGTTGTTCTGTAGATAATACAAAAAACACAATGTTTTATAGGAATTTGCCAATAATAATTTCAAAATCAAAAATTATTTCGTAAAAAATGCTCCCTGTTGTTATAATGAAATTGTTTCAGAGCGGAACTGTCAAACCGTGCGTCAGTAAATTCTCTCACAGAAAATATGTCCATACAAAACAAATATTGGAAATAAAACTACTTAATTATGGGTCCCAAATCGAAATAAAAACTATCCTATCTCTCAAGTTGGACCAAACTGCACTCCATGAAGTAATCCCCTTTAAAATCCGTTCATTAGTTTAGGAGTTCATCGCGGACAAACAACGTGTCACGTAATTTATATATACATATTAAGATATTACATATTGCTACTCTTGACCAGCTTGTAAATATAACCTTTGTAGTAAAAAGTGGTATAGATGCCACAATCCATAATATTTTATTGCATAATTTTTTCTAAATCTCACTGTGTTATTGTTGTATCAAAGAGGGGATTTTATCGAAAATAGTCGTGATTTATATTACAGTTGTGTCTATCATCTATGCCAATTAAGCCACTGATCGAGATGCGATGGTTAAAGTGTTTTAAATTAAATTAAGTTCTATTACTTTTCCTTTGGTATTATCTAAATTAGACTTATTTTATCTGATTTAAATGCATGACAAAATTATTATAAAACACGAAACATTTACTGCGCTATCACAATTGAGTTGTTACACTTATAAGAAAGGGCGAGAGTGGCGATTTCAGTCCATCTTCGTAGTTCCTACCGGTCCTTGTTGACATAAACTCAAAACTGTAAGCTGAGTATATAAGTTGCAAAATAACACTAGTCAAATATTTCTCCTATAAACCATTTTAAGTATTAAGGTAAGACCATAATTATGTACCATTTCGATACAGACCTCTTTTCTGTCATGTGTCATCAACATCGGTGTGATATTTTTTAAATCACAATAAGGGACGAGACGAGCAAGACGTTCAGCTGATGGTAATTGATACGAACTGCCCATTGCAGTGCCGGTCAGGATTCATGAAAAACCCAAAAAATCTGAGCGGCACTATACTTGCGCTCGTCAAAGTCAAAGTTCTTTATTTGCCAGAAACATTCACAAGTAAAGTTGTTACAAGTTTAGGAGCGGGCACATGTTTCGTCTAGACAGACATGCAAATATTTTTGTGGTTTCACTTCACAATATTATAAACCTAACACAATCAGTAATTACAGCTACATTTAATTTAATCAACGTAAAGCCTGCTAAAAGACCCTACAATACACATTTACAATAATAAATGAATCGTCACCTTGAGACATAAGATATTAAGTCTCATTTTCCCAGTAATTTCACTACGGCGCCCTTCAGACCGAAACACAATAATGCTTACACATTACTACTTCACGGCAGAATTAGGCACCGTTGTGGTACCCATAGTCTAGCTGGCATCCTCTGCAAAGGAGCCTCCTGGTAAATGTC
The DNA here is from genome assembly GCA_949711725.1 of Leptidea reali. NCBI lineage: Eukaryota > Metazoa > Arthropoda > Insecta > Lepidoptera > Pieridae > Leptidea > Leptidea reali. Next base: position 13,155,461 of record CATIXN010000009.1, read on the forward strand.
CTAAGTTGCCTCTCATGACCCATCTTCAATCCTCGGCTTCCCTATTATTTTTATGCCCCGGGGAAGCACAGGGTGAGACATTTCTTCTGTCTGATTCCGAAATAAATGTGCGAGCGTAACGAGTTCGTAGCACGCTACAGATATCCAACTCTCAAGCGATTTGAAACCAATAACTTTTATATTTGAAGCTGCACATGTTTACAATGGATTATATTCATAAATAAAATAAGGTTGTAGAGCACATTTGCTTACATACCGATATAAGTTGATATGAATGGTTCATCATAGCGATCAGTAGATTAAGCAGCACGATCACGTTAATGACAGCATACGTTCCAAACATCAGCATGCCCCAGAAGCGAGTGAAGATCTTGATGCCCTCCAGCTCAAAGGAATCCAGATCAACCAGGCCAAAAGCTGCCCAGAAGAGAGTTTGCATTGTCTCGAACAAACTGTAGAATTTAATTTATTTTATCATTATTATTAATATTGATTGAGCGTAGCATATAATTCTAATAACTATATCTATGTAGTACCTATATTTTATTTGCCCTCGGCAAAGTCTGTATATTTTCCTAATTAAAAATAATAAAAGTCAACTCTTATATCTAATCTCAATATCACTACATATAATAAAATAAAGACCTCCACCACGTCTGTCTGTTCGCGCTTAACTCAAAAACTACTGCACCGATTTTTTAATTTATTAGTTTCCGAACGTTTCCGGTAGTGTAAGAAGTGGCATCAAAAATAATTTTAAAGGAATCAATTTTGAGAAAATGAATATAAAATAGGGAGTTGTGGAAAAAGATGGAGGTGGCATATACCCGGATGGGATAAAGATTATAACTTAAGTAATAACATTAGTTTAAGGTATATTTTTTAGTTACTAACACATTAAAATATGTAATCTATAACTCTTGAATAAATATGCTTATTATTATTATGTTATAACTGTGGTAATGTGTTATTTAGCAAATATTATAAGTATTATAGTTACTTAGCAAATCTTCTCCAGACAACGCAGGCGTCGGGATCTGGCAAGGTGCCATTGGCAGGATTTAGTGCGTTGTTCGTAGGACACTTCTTCTTCTCCATGTCCGCGTAATACCAGAGTAGCTGGTTCAAACCTGGATAAAATTTTATTAAAAATGTTTGATATCAAATTGTCATTTTAAACTGTTAACCCTCACTTCTGGGATTAAAAATATTAATAAAATTTGTAACCAAAATTTATGAACCATGCGGGACTCGAACCCGCGACCTCTCGGGTTCCATCCGAGCGTTCCTTCCAACTGAGCCAACCATTCGAGTACGTAGTGTCGTAAATTTTAGTTTATCTTGACTCGGTTCAATTCAGTCCTGAAATGCTCGTAGAATGAATGTCTTCGCTCTAGGTCATCCTTTCCAAACAATCCCATCCAGCATTGGGAACCTAGAGAGTAAAAACCACTCCAACATCTTCTTCTGAATAACAAGTATTTTTATTCCACATCAGTCTCTAATATGACTCACTATCAATGGCATGTAAATGACTGCATTATATGTAATGTCTGATATCATCTATATATGTATATAAAAATGAATTGCTGTTCGTTAGTCTCGCTAAAACTCGAGAACGGCTGGACCGATTTGGCTTATTTTGGTCTTGAATTATTTGTGGAAGTCCAGGGAAGGTTTAAAAGGTGAATAAATAGGAAAATGCTGCTAAATTAAATAAAAACAACAAATTTGTTATTCCTTTGATGTGTCCATACATAATTTCTATGAGAGAAATTATTGACGCACGGTTTGACAGTTCTGCTGTGAAACAATTTCATTACGACAGCAGGGTGCATATTTTACGAAGTAATTTTTGATGTTATGATATATTATTGACAAATTCATATAAAAACAATATTTTATTTATTATATACAGAACAACGTCTGTCGGGTCAGCTAGTGAATGATAAAAATCAATTTGAATGTACGACTACAAAACAAGTAAAATAATTGAATTTTTTCATTAATGTGATTTGAATTGTGGTGGCTGAATGATCCTCTCACCGGGAAATCTGCTTAATGTTTTTTATTTCTTATATTTTCTTTATTTTTTAAAATTAAAGTTATTATATATTTTTTTATTTATAAAAGCTAATAAAATGCTCGCATAAAGCCTTTATTTTATTCACAGTTTGTGTGGATTGATGTATGTATTGTATTGTACTACTCAATAACTATAACTATCTTTTTACTTATTAATTTACATTTTTTTGACTTACTCGTGTAAGACATTTAATAATTTACGTTTGAGTATTTATATTGTATCACTTTGCATATATTGCAATTGAAATGATTTGTAAATTTAATTGAAAATAAGAACTAGTAATACCAGTCTGTTTTGAAAAGAGCAAACCTTAGAGTTACTTGCTTGTTCTTCTCTAAGGAAATCTGCCTTGCGAATGAGCTGTATGAAAAATGACATATTTCAAGAGCAATGCTATTTACCTACGATCTAAGAAGATTTAAGGGCAGACCGTTATTCAAATAGAATAAAAACATCCATAACTGCTAACAGTTAGCCACATTTGGCATTAGATCCTCAGTATTTTGAATATCAGTTCACTAGCTAACGCACACACATATCAAAATTAGTCTTACATAATCGGGCTGTCAGGTGGTCTAAACGCTAATATATTCTTAGTCTATGGTTTTAGCATAGCAACTCTCGTGTTATTCATCTGGTGCTGTCAATCAAATCAAATCAAATAAAACAATTTATTAAAAGTAGGTATTTCAAGATACACTTTTACACGTCAAATAATTGCAATAATAATTTTAGAACATTAGAAAATTTAAATAATATGAATATAAAATGTAATAAAATATAGGAATGTCATTCATTTCAAATTAAATTAAAATTTCATTAATAAGGAAACTAAGGACATAATAAATAAATATTTAATACAAAAACACCTACCACAGGAGAAAGCAAAGATAACAAGAATATCCAGAACGAAGAACTTCAGGATATCGAGCACCATCCGGCTGAGTGAGACCTGCAACGGGCCCAGGTGAGGGTTCACGCTGAAGATGTAGACCAGCTTGAGGCTGCTGAAGATGTTGGCAGCGGAGAACAGCCCTTCTGATAGCAGCATCGGATCCCACGCGTCCCACTTTTCTCTCGGTTGATTCCATTGAAGACCTAACGCCATTTCTCTACGCACCTTTGAAAAATGTAAGATTATGTAATCTTTATGTAATTGCCATTTATCATTATAAATCATTAAATTAATTAATTCGTACAAAGTACAACCAGGAACAAACATAAACTTGTAATTGGCACTACTCAGCTTAGGCGAATTAGTATGTCTTTTGTGGAGCAATGTAATATGATTTTACAACAAGATCCCAGAAAATGTTCAAAACAAATGTATTGCTAACTTTAAAAAATCGACGTTTATGTGGTAAAGGTTACTATATTTCTCAATTATTGGAAATGGAGCCACCGGCATCGGCTATTTAAATTAGAAATTTTGATTGTATCCAAAATTTATTTAAAAAAATCTCTTTGAGTTTCTTGCGTCCTTTCTTCTCAGATATGCGGCATTCATTTCCGTATAGGAAGTAGTTTTTGAGTTTCAATAAGTGACTTCTGCATATTTAATGACACAGCTGAACATCCATACCAGAGACAGACTAAATTACTTTCACATTAAATAAAAATATATATGTAACTTGTAAAAGGTAAATATAGTATTAATACAGGAAATAGCAGCTATTAGATAAAATAATAAAATGGATTTCTGTATTATAGGAGACAGCTTTTAAGCTTTGTAAGAATGTAATTTAAGTCTATGTACCTGTTGGAGAACCATAATAAATAAATAAAAATAGATAAATGAGGTAAAGACAGTATTAAGATTACCAGCAACTGACCGAGAAAAGTGACAAGCGTGATTTTATGACAATTATATATTGCCATGGTAGTGCAGGGGATGAAATGTAATTTTTGTTGGAGATACCTGAAAATGCGAGACGAGGCGTAAGGCGACGGTCGCGACGTACAGTGAGTTGGTCACAAAGTCAATCACGTTCCACATGTCGTGCACGTACTCCCGCAGACCCATGTCCCACAGCTGCTTCACCTCGCTCCATATCAAACCTGATTAACACAACCTCTCACTCTCATCACATGGATTGAGCTATAGTTCCACAACTTCATGCGCTACCGTTCCACGGGGTGACAGACGGTGGCGGGGAGGGGGTGGTAAAGATGTCAGCGGGTAGCGGGTGGTGTTGCGGGGAAGGGGAACGCGTGAGACTGCCGTAACCCGCTACCCGCTGACATCGTTACTGTCACCCCATGGAAAGGTCGCGCTAAGGAGCTGTCGTTATTCAAGTTTGAATGACAAGCTGTGAAAAAAATGGATGTATTTTATCCAGGTGTAAGATTAAAGCCTTATAGTAGCATCAAGTTTCATTCAGCAATTTGTAGTTAAGGCTGCGATCTATAAAACGTTCTACGACTTTGCTCAGACTTTTCTTACGTAAGTAACTTACTGAGCTGAGTGTAGGCTCAACAGAATCTTTGAAATCCTTTTTATAGTCATTTGAGAGCTCAAATTATGGTGAGCTTAGACAGCCCAATGCAAAAGTTAAGTTAACGTTTCATTACACTCGGCTAAGTTTTAGATCTCAGCCTAAAATGGGTAGTATGGGTATGGGTAATGGCTATATCTTGTAACTTGGACCACCGCCTTAAAAACCGGAAAGCAGCAATGAGCAAATTCGCCTCTCACTCACTGATTTTATGTTCTCATGTAAGTGACAACAGTCTTAATGAGAAATTTAAGTTCTTTAAACCGCTTTAAGCTCAAAAGTCATACAAAATATTACAATATTTTTTGAAAAAAGGTAGTGTAAGGGAAGTACTCACCGCTAACCCACGAGAGTATGAGCCACTCGACCAGAGTCGGCGGAGACCCTCTGCGGGATACTGGCGTGTCCTGCTTCGTGTCCCAGAAAATACCACCGGCTGCGGTCTCAATACGTTGAGAGGCCAGTATTAACAAAACTGCAAAATAAAAGTTATTTGAAAACAATCCGAAACTATGGGTTAAGTTTAAGTTATCTATACTAATATATAAAGCTGCAGTGTTTGTTTGTTTGTTTGTTTGAACGCGCTAATCTCTGGTACTACTGGTCCGATTTGAATGATTCTTTCAGTGTTGGGTAGTTTCAAAATTAGGGATCCGTAATAAAATTGCTATTTTGTAACACAAGGTGTAAAATCGAAAACCTATTTTTGCGTGCGCTGCAAAAACTATTGACAATAGAACAAAATGATGTACAGGCTATAATATAGGCAATATTTTATTACTTATAAAACTATCGCGTGAATTATACTTTATATGGCAAAACAACGTTTGCCGGGTCAGCTAGTTATATATCTATTTACTATGCTTTGATTTGTTCCTTTAATTAAGGGTAAGGTAAAATCATATCCAAGAAATTATGCTGTCTAAGGTTAATTCAAACGAAGAAATAAACTAGCTATTATTGGAGCGAATGGAAATGACTCATATTTGGAATTTACTTATTCAGTTCCGTTGAAACGTTATATTGGTATCGAATATATTTCTTTAATAATTTTTCAAATACACATAGTCTCAAATAAGTGAATTTCATAATGGTAACACGGAACAAACATTAAGCATATTGCTCGGCAAACGGCCGTTTTCAATAACGTATCTCTAGTTACGGATACATTGCTGTCACCGTTTAATGACAAGATTTTATCTATCCATAGTTATGTCTAATATAGTTATAGTCCAATGCCGATTTATGTCGAAATGTAAGTACCTAAGCGTAAAAGGATAGATTTGTCTATCTCTAGTAACTTATACTAAAATACCTAGATAGGTTACTGAAAACGGCCGTAAGTCGTGTTAGTAATCTTTTGTGGGCGATATTTATGCTTTTATGTACATGATTCCAGAAAATGTTCAAAACATATGAATTACGAAATTCAAAAGAATTGTTAAAAAGGCGTTTATGTAGTAAAGGTTCCTATTACATAAATGACTTTCTTTATGATTGGGCATGGAGCGACCGCCGTCGGGCTATTTAAATTATAAATTTGATTGTATCGAAATTTTCAAATCAATAAAGCTGTGGAATGAGCTTCCTTGTGCCGTGTTTTCGGGACGATACAACATGGGTACCTTCAAAAAATGCGCGTACACCTTTCTTAAAGTCTTGCAACGCTCCTGTGAATCCTCTGGTGATCACTTAATACCAGGTGACCCGTACGCCCGTTAGTCCTACTTTTCTTACAGGTATTTTTTTACTACTGACTTACATAAAAACATGAAATAACTCGCCGAATGGCACAAAAACTTTATGAAGGGTTTTCGTAACATCCGACCCGCTGTCGAGTGCGGCGCAGCGATATATGCCAGCGAGTAGAGCGGGAACATGACTCCGATCCGCACCATCTCCACCGCTTGCAGCAGCATGTTCTTCCGACGGAAGCCGGGCACGCTCTCGTACCAGATGGACGCCAGCAGCTGCTGCACGTTTGGATGTGCCACAAACTGGTGGCACACAAATTGACGCTTCAGACTCGAAACTCAAACGTGCCCTGTGCTTCCCTGGGGCATAAAATGAACAGGGAAGTTCCAGGCCTAAGGGTGTCGTAAGGGGCGACTAACTATTTACCAGTGGGAGGCTCTATTGAACAGGATGCCGGCTAGATTATGGATAGCACAACGGGGACCATTTCTGCCGTGAAGCAGTAATGTGTAAGCATTATTGTGTTTCGGTCTGAAGGGTGCCGTAGCTAGTGAATTTACTGGGCAAATGAGACTTAACATCATATGCCTCAAGGTGCCGATCGCAATTGTAGTGCCGCACAGAATTTTAAGGGTTTTTCAATAATCCTGAGCTGCACTGCATTATAACGGGCAGAACGTATCAATTACCATCGGCTGAACGTTCTACTCGTCTCGTCCCTTATTGTCATAAAAAAAACCTCACCAACCGTTATCAAGCGTTGCCCATAATAAAAATCTTGTGAATCAGTCACCAGGAACTCTTTTCAATTAACTTTTATTAATTTCGATCAAAACAGAATAATTTAATTTATGAGTGCAGTTTTTAAGGTTTCACTTTTTTAGGTTGAACCCTTTCTGTTTAAAAATCAGTGCACTTATAATATAGCCATCGGCGTAGTTCCGTCAAAATGAAAGTCCATTTCAGAGATTAGGCGTAACAAACGGATGACAGGTAAAAAATTCAACATTGGTTTTCCTTATTATTCAACTATTAAATTTTGCAAATACGTAAGGGTACAGAAGAAGCGCGATACCAATTGTTGGTTGGCTCGAGATTATAACCAACGACGGCGAGAAATATCAATCGAAAGCGAAAGAGTGAAAACAGCGAGGCGAATGAAAGAGAAGACAACTTTATCTGTCATTTTTGCGCCATTCTTATTTTGTATTTTAAAGTGTCGGTGAATAGATAGAGCCATAGACTCTTACCAATATAGTTTCAGTCTAAGTTGTATGTACAGTTATTTCTACGCTTTATATATTGGCAGGTAAGAGCCGGTCAAATAAGGTCACCTGACACATGAGTGCCTGCCTCATTTGTCCTCCGCTGTTCCTTTCAAAAATGTGGACAAGGTCAAGATGCATTCAGAAGCTAGTAAATATTAAAAATAATAATATTGTGGCAAATACCTTCTTCTGACGTAATTTAATGGCAAGTTTGAGTCGTGACAGTCTCATTCTCTCGGGCGCGCCGGGCTCGATCAGCGGCGCCTGCGGTGATCCCTTCTCGTGGTTTAGAAGCACCTGCAGCTCATGCGAGGTGCGCGTGTGGTCCAGTAGAGCCGTCGCGAACTCCTGGCACTGCACTCGTAACTCTTGATATTCTGCTCTGAATTCGTGTTCCAAAGCGGATAGACGCCGCAATTCCCACGACAGTTCAAACGCTGAGAGTATCGGATCTTTAGAAGATAACGCTATTAGTGACGGAGATGCCAATGCTCTGTAGGCATTTATTCTTGACCGTGAATGCCGTAATGAGTCTTCTCGGCGCGAGCGAACGCATTCGTCACAACCACACCGAACGTCGTGCGGAACTGGCAGAGATGCGCCACGGTCCAGGAGTAGCTTGATGATTTCGTAGCTGTCGCGGTGAGCCGCCAGTATTAGCGGGGTGATGTCCGATGTGAACGTTGCAGTCTCTGGGGGTAGGGCCTCCCAACTCTAGGAAAAAATTGTTATCTGCATGGTTTTGTTGTTGTACAATTTATTTTAATAATTAACAAGAATACAAATTGTTATTAGTGCCAAAACTATCCATCAACAGAATTTAATTCCAGGATACGGTAAATTATTAAAAAATAAAAATATTTTTAATTAACTAGAAGAACGTACGTGTAGTTCACCAGGCTTTCGCGTTCTCTCCTCGTGGTCAAGAAGCGCTTCGACAGCTTCGACGAACTCTTCGGATATAGCGTGTAGAAGCGCATCACGAGTTTCAACACCAAACTCTAGCAAAAGCTCGACCATCTCCAGGTTTTCGTTGTCGATAGCCATCAGCAGCGCACTGCGGCCCAGCGGGTCAACGCAGTCCACGTTCACGTGGCCGGTATCTCGCGCTCGCTGCAACACCCGCCGTGTACCCGCCACGTCTCCCCGCTCCACTCCCAACAAATACTTCTTCTCCTCTAGAGACAGCACCGCCATCTCCTGATGTGGGCGGACCACATTTTCCTCTTCTGTCATGCCATGTATGCTGTGACGCTGATAGGGAAGTAAATCAGACCGAATTACAAGTTTATGTCATGATTAGAATATTATTGAGTCTTCATATATCTACATCATTATAGACACTCGATGTTACAGTCTGTCTATTTATAACACTGGATGGGTTTAATAAACACTTGTCGGTAATGAAGTGGCGTGAGCTTATTTTTCATTATTTATATTACAAAAATAGCCGCATTCCGGCCTTATGCTGCCAGTCGATACTTAAACGTTTCCAACAAATGTGTATCAAGCAAATTTACTTAAACGACATCATGGCCCGTTATTGTTCTTTAATAACAAGATGTTGGAGCGATAAAAATGAAATGGGTCAGATGTTAAGGGTGGAGTGACACAGGGCGGTTGTGAAAGGTGTCGGCTGTCAAGCGGCGAGTGTGAGTCAAGTGTATCGACACTCATTATGTAAATGGGACGTGCGTCGCCCGCCCGCACTCGGACCGCTCCCCGCTGTCTCAACATCGCCCGCTGCTAATGCGAACACCCGCGTGACGACATTGACATGATCGCACGGGGATTATGAATTATAGTTTCCTTGAATTGTCTTCGAAATAGCCTATTCTTATAAATTACATAATCTACGAGTATTATGATAGAATTTTTATTTGTGCCGTAATTTATATGCGATGCGGGATTCGAACTTCTAGAGTTAGTCCAAAGGTTGTACCACAACACTGTCCTATTACACACCATACCAAGATTTACGTACGTGGTGCATAATATAAGACGGTTATCTTGGGCTAACCCAAACCCACCTTAAGGGCGCCCGAGGCTCTGGTGTCGCTAGTCCATAAATATTAGCACAGATAAAATATCATATTTGGATGTAACCAGATGTGGAGTACATCAACTACTTATAAAAATCGTTTTGAGTTTAAACGAAACATTGTCAAGATTTCGATAGGAGTTACACTCAGATAGGAAACGGGATCCCTAGGGAATAGCAATGTTTTAACATGTATTACCTGAATACTTCTGTAATGGCCGTCACGTTCCGGAACGTGTTGGTTAGACTCCCACGACCAATGACCAATAAACCAATGACATGATCAAGGTTGCAAAAGTACGCCAGCTGGTCACTGAGCAAACTTTGGGAGAAGCGGATGTGTAACGGTACTTAAATGTTTTTGGTTGCCATAGTTAAGGATGAGATCAAAGAGATAAACTTTGGAATTCTTATTATTCAGATATAAACTTTGTTTAGATTGCATCAAATAGTTTCGGATGTGGAATCCGTTGAAACACATTACGTATAGCGGCAAATAGTGAATGAACATCGTTCAAACCAGTATAAACACGTTAAAGTTATGGTAGGAACAAGTACGAAACAATTTATCAAATTTTGTGGTTGCTTTCCTGAACCTGGCAGGTACGTGTCTGCCGAGTGCGCAGCGGATCCAGGCCAGGATGTTTACGTGAGGGCGCTCGTGGGCGCGCGTCGTTACCTTGACCTTGTTGTCGAGCGGGCGCGGCTCCTGCGCCAGCAGCGAGCCCATCTCCACGCGGCAGGTGGAGGGACGCCGGTCACTGCCTCCCGCGCCGCTGCCCGCCGACATCTCGGAGCCGCCGCTCTCTGCGCACACAAGCCCTCACTGACAACACTGCCCGAGCGCAGTGCCCACCTCGCGACTCTCGCACATGCACCGAGGCCGGATATAATTAGCACGCATGCGCACCGCTCGACGCCAGCTAACGGACCACTACTCACCCGCGCCGTCGCCGCGCCCGCCATCGCGCGACCGCTCGCTGAACTGCAACAAGCAATCAGTTAAGAACGCGCTCAACAAGGAAGATCTGTATAGGATCAAGACAGTTTTCTGGCAACAATTCTGCTGGCAAAGCTGCGTATGTTTCAGTTGTGTCATTCACTGTCATAAAATATTCAGTCTTGTTTTGCGGGTTTCCACTTTCAACAGATGCAACGCTCAACAATAATAATTTACTATACATGTACCTGTAATTTACGTTTTAATTAAGCGCTTTTGCTGTTCTATCGTGTTAAAATTATCATCATAATTTGTCCTTTGAATAAGACTAGTTAGAACTACTTAAATATCTTTATCGGTAGAAGCCTTTAATTTACTATTTTATAGTGTAATAATAGCAGATTATTTGCCAGGAGTGCAAACCCCTATTTTTAAGGTGGGTGTTTGTGAATCCAGAGTAGAGCGAGTAATACAAAGAACGTTATACGAGTTCATTTTTTTTATAAGAGGGGGAAAAAGGGCAAGAGGCTCTTGGACAACCGCAAAACCAGGGGTCAAAAGATACGTTGCCGGCCTTTAAGGTGAGAGTATGCCCATTTCTTGAAGATCTCTAAGTCGTATTGGTTAGGGAATCTAGCAGCCGGTGATTGATTCCACAAAATGAGTGTGGCGAGGCAAGAAATTTCTTTCTTTTTCTTTCAGATATCAACATGATGCGGGTAGTATTAAGCATTTCGACGTAATGTCAGGCGGTGGAATTCGGTCGCGGTATGAACATCCAATGCCCGAACATCTCCTCTGAGCACTCCCCGTGTTAAATGAGGTAGAAGCTGCAAAGAAAACCCAACACACTCAAATGAATCTAGTCGATCAGAGATGCCTTAATCGTCAATGATTCGCCGCTCTTCCTTGTATGCCGTCAAATGGACGAAGCTGGTACTGGGGAGCGCCCAGAGGTGAGAGCAGTACTCCAGGTGAGGCCCAATTTGCGCCTTATACAGTTGCAAGCGGTGGCTTGTTTGGAAATAGGAACTGTATCGCCTTACTGAGTACATCAAGCTTATTATAGAGGCTAGTTTGACCTTCTTTTGAAAGTGACCACGGAACTGACCATCTTACCTATATGCAGCGTGTGTCGGAGAAGATTTTTTAGTAGGTATAAGATATGTTGGTGAAGGGAACTGGCTAAATTTATTACTTATCCGGAACCTATATTTCAGACTTAGAATTATATTCGCAATAGAAATAATTTCATTTTAAAAGCTAATGGCATTCGATATCGATTTCGAGTGTTAGATCATTTACGGCCGTTCCCAATATTCAGTCTATCTCTTACATGAGATAAAAATCGAAACTATCATTAACTTTTCTGTCCCAATAAACTTATCGACGGTAACTCACCTTCTCCGCACACGCTGTCTGTCAATGGGACGACGTATAGCTTACCAGCGATAGAAATTTGCATGGAAATTTCAATTCACGTGTCCCAATATAAGGCGATAAGAATGACTTATTGGGTATATTATGACAGCTTCAGATTATTGACAGCTAATTACTGACAGTAGATGGTAGTAATTTATCTCTATCTATAGATAATTTATTGGGAACGGCCGTTAGAATCCAGATTTTGACACCCATTCCGCATATCCTGCACAATGGTATTTAAAAGTATAAGTAAGGTTACGTACACAACATTCGGTGTTTGAAAATGATACACTAACGCACACATGAATAATTTAACATTGCAATAGCACACTACATTACGATTACACGTCAAAGAAGGACAGTAAAAGCAATTATCGCAAACGAAAAAGATATAACTCTAATTTGCTAATTGCTTCGTATTTGTATACCTTCCTTACTTCGTAGTTGTACCTATATCAAACTCAAACAAAAAATCAAAAATTCTGTCAACAACAAACACGTCTGTACCGTTTTCGTATCGAGAGAGCGACTACGACCAAATGAACCAATTGACTCAATTTAGGTGATTGATTTTCGGCGCGCTAGTGACATATCTACCTCTTTTAATACTATAATATCATTGGAGTCTGCATTTCAATATGTCAATCTTCATTTCCAAGTCCGTACAGATTGAAAATGCTTAATAAGTACGTATTAATCATACAAATACTCATTTAAAAGTACCAATGACGTTCTATACACATATTGTAAAGACTTATTATTAAAATTTTATTTTATTATTTATTAAAATAGCATTCGCAGTCTGACAGCGGAACGGCAAAAGAGTGATTAAAGTCAATGTTAGCTGTACTTAGCATAATGTACTTTTCTTCTTAGTCGTGTGTCAACTGTCACTGTCCGAAGAGTAAATATCTGGAGTAAATGTATAGATATAGCAGTCGAAGTTTATGTGGTGTAGTTTGTGGCATGTTTCATATTTCAGCTTTGTTTTTATACGACGTGAATTGTCTATATGTACAGAACGTCTATGAAAAATACAATAATTGAATTGGAAAAAGAGTCCACCAAACATATATCAGTTATTTAAATGTCGTAAGGAGGAAATGGAAAGGTTGCTCAGAGGGCGAACAGTAGGTAGTCAGTAATCATATAATCCCCACCATCTGGATACATCCGGATATATATATACAGATGATGGGGATTCCTGAGCGTTCCTCTACAATGCAGTTTTCCAGGAACTTTATTCAACATTCAACCAAGCTGTGGAATGAGGTTCCTTGTCTGTTGTTTCCAGGACGATACGAAACGGGTACCTTCAAAAAAAGCCTTTCTAAAAGACAACGCTCGTCTTTCCTCTGGTGTTGCAAGATAATGTGGACAGAATCACTAGACATCAGGTGACCCGTACGCTCGTTTGCCCTCCTCTTCCATAAAAAAGTCTGTTAGCCGCTTCCTATGATGTCAGCAAGAGTTAGACAGAGAGTACGGACCTGCACTCGGCGCACGCGACGTGCGGCGATCTGCCGCGAGTGCCGCCGCAGCGCCTCCACAGTGCCGCCTGTCGTCTCTGCTTGTGCGATTCTCCTGGGAAGCCGGGAAGCCGGGAAGCCGGGAACGTCCTGTCCGAACACACCACATCATCAACATTAGTAAACCCCAAGCAATTTCAATTATATTTCTTCAAATAAAAAAAATCTTATAGGTATTTATAAATATATACAATGAGATGACATTAAATAAAAACTATCATTAAGGGGATGTGTACCAAGAATACTGGCAGCATTTCCGCGTTCGTTAGCTAGGCTGATCCGTTGACCGAAATAGCTGCCAGCGCTTGGGTTTCCAGTAGCCCTATTGAGGCGTGTAGATAGTACTTTGTACATTCTCCGCACCGAGCGTCGTCACACTGGCACTATTGTTGGCACCAGCGCCCTTCCCCGTGCCCAAGACACCAGAATCATTCCATCAGGACGCGATTTCGAGACTCACCGCTGTGCTAAGACCTCTCCATTCGAAGCGGTTGACGCTTCCTATATATATGTACCTACAGTAACTATACTAGATATCATGTTTACTTGATTTTTCTTTAAGACAGGTCTAATTATAAGTAAGAAAAAAATAATAAAGAAATTCTCATTTATTTATAATTTACTAATATGGTCTAAGGATAATTAATACAATTAGATACAATATTTTTATCGCGAAACCCACACCAAACAAAAATTAAAGAAATATAATTTTATCTTACATGTCTTTCCATACAAAATAAATTATATGATATTGGTGTTTAGAAGTAGCAAAAAAGTAATAATAAATATATTCTTCGGCATTTTATGTTGGTACTAAGAATGAATTGTGAAAAGCACATTATGGTCCGAGAGCTGGCACCAATTTTTGGGTAGGTATTTGAGGCAAGCTGAAAACTTGGTCTATACCTCTCCTGGTATACTCCAACTCGGAACTGACCAGACCTGGCTGGTGTGTAGTGGTTAGCCCCGCCTAAATAAACCCCTAAATTTCTAAAAATATTTTTTTTTCTTACGATTTATGTTTAACAAATTAAAAAAAAATTAAGCCAGACAATTTGCCAGGCGCGTGCAAAAATATGTAAAAAATGTATTTGAGGCAACTTGAAATTTTTATAGGGCGTTATTTTTGACAAAATAATAATATTCCCAAAAAGACAGGTCATTTTAGTGGGACTTTCTACTTGCCAGGTGATCTAAAAAGTTATGTATAGGTTACTTGACCATAACTATATTATGGTAGATGACTTAAATATCCTAGTAGCATAAAAAAGATTCGGCCGAGTATCGTTAATTTGCTCCTCAGAATTGAAGAGTTCCGTTAGTTTGTCGTGGATCCCATAATGAGAACCTAACCAAACCTCTCTCACCAAAGTACCTTTAAAGTATATCCTTTCCAATAAAAAAGAATCATCGAAATCGGTTGGCGCGAATATTGAGTTATTCGTAAATTTGTCGTCCACATACGTATAGCAAATTTAAGATATTTATGGTTTTCTCATGGATGCCATTGTCAAATATGGACCAAATTACAATGGACTACACCGGAAGCAACAGCTTTCAATTAAAAAAAGAATTATCAAAATCGGTTCACCCAGTCGAAAGTTTTTAGGTAACAAACAAAAAAAAACATACTGACGAATTGAAAACCTCCTTCTTTTTTGTAGTCGGTTAAAAAACGGTAATTTTGTGATTTGTTTGTAATTTTGGGTTTGTATAAAAATGTATGCATTGATTTGTTTGTTTTAAATTGACATATTTTTGTGTTATTTTTTATCATAAAAAATATTAAAATTAAAATTAAAAAGTTATTCAATCAATTTCAATACAATTCTAAATGTTATGAATTACTTGAATATTTGTCATTACTGCAAGAATATTTTTTTATTTTTCAAGAAATCATAAGAGACATTTTTTTTAATAAATTTTTCAAAAACTTTCGTTTTAATTTTTTAAAGGAGTCTTATTTTTGCCGCTACATCCTAAAATTTAAAAAAATACTTTTGTTTTGTCACAGTATTTTAACTCAAAATTCATACAATTCAATATTTTATTCACGT
Organism: Leptidea reali; assembly: GCA_949711725.1. Taxonomy (NCBI): domain Eukaryota; kingdom Metazoa; phylum Arthropoda; class Insecta; order Lepidoptera; family Pieridae; genus Leptidea; species Leptidea reali. The sequence goes on from CATIXN010000009.1 coordinate 13,170,997, forward strand.
TCAAATTCATAAAGACAAACGTATTAAATAATGCAATGATTACGAAAATATAAAATCTCAAAATCAGACTTATTGAGGTATAAAATAATTATAAAACTAAAGAGTTATTTTAAGTACAAACATATAAAATATAGAACGCAGACAGCTGCCGATAAGCGCTCTCTCTCACACTGCGTCTTGCCTAAAGCGCTACTCACTCGCACCTATATATAACTTTTTAGATCACCTGGCAGGTAGAAAGTCCCACTAAAATGACCTGTCTTTTTGGGAATATTATTATTTTGTCATAAATAATGCCCTATAAAAATTTCAAGTTGCCTCAAATACATTTATTACAAATTTTTGCAAAATATTTATGCACGCGCCTGGCAATATAAAAACCCCAACTAAATTGTCTGGCTTAATTTTTTTTTATTTTATAAACATAAAACTACAACATATATAAATTGCATGTTGCCTCAAATATATTTTTTGAAAAAAAAAAATATTTTAAACAATTTAAGGGATTATTTAGCCCCGCTACTCACCAGCCAGGTCTGCCGTTCCGAGTTGAGGTGTATCAGGAGAGGTATAGACCAAGCTTTCAGCTTGCCTCAAATACCTACCCAAAAATTGGTGCCAGCTCTCCTACTATTAGCATTGTAGGTACCTTATACATTACTAGGAGGCTCTACACAAGGCGATGTCAATATATTGCGTTTAATAGTCTATCTACATTCTACACACATCATACTAATATCTCCACTCATTCTACCCACTCATGATGAACCGATTTATTTAACTACTCAATCCGAGGGAATTTATAAGCAGAAGATTGTGGTGTTCTTTTGGTCCAGTTCCAGTTTCTCTTAATATGTAACGTGGTTATTATGATTCCTCGGGGTGTCGTTAAGAAGGAAATTTAATTTTTTAATATGCTTGGTTAAAGGTTTTCGGACGAATACTTTCATATTTTGGAATAGGAAGAGGTTCGAGCCAGCGCCCGTGTTTAGTTTCAACCACTGAGGAATATGAACTTTTAAACATATATTTACAAAAATAAAAGTAAATATTTTATAAAGTTATATACAGTTTAAACTATTTATAAATGTTAATAGAATCATGTTTTTTCAAATTTATTGGTTTATATTTCTAACCAATAAAACCTAATGCCCCATCATTGTGTTGTTTAACTAATTCCCTCAATTATATGTGGGGGACATTTCGGCTTCTTTGTGAAATTTGGTTGGACCCGTTAGGAATATTTGACACAGAACAGACAGACCATGTCAAAAATAGATGTATGTATCAATCAGTTTAAGGCTACTGATCGCACACCCAGATAAATGTCAGTTATAGCTAATCCATTGAAAATATGATCCGCACTCTAACCAATATATCCAACTGACCTGTATTGCTACATCGGAAGACACTCATAAATGTAGTTGAATATTAACTTTCTTGTGTGGTATTTCACGGCATTATCATTCCGTTCTATCTATCTATCATTCGGTTCATGATCTATCGTTCGGTTCGGTCCTAGCTCGGAACTAATGTACGAAAAAAATCATGCGTGTTAAGATATTTGGATTTGTATGTAAGATCATTTATACGCCTAGATAGACTATGACAGCTGTAAAAACTTCGAAAAAAATTGACTTTAGAACTAACACCCATTTTGAGCAATACACTAACTCATATTCCCTGCCATCGCCTGTTTTTATCGGTTGTCTAACAGCAAGACACTCTATCTAGACGTATTAAATAATCTAAAATATTTGGATTTCTATCATTCGACGATTCGACGATCAACTCTCTATTTTACTTAGTTTAACTCTGGAGTTTTTCGATAAAGCAAATGAAATATTTTCGTCCATAATAGTCATATGACTATTCTTTCAGCATCTAATCACGTTGAATGTTTGGATACAGTTGTACGTCAATTACGAAACATCACCGGTCTGGGATTTCAAACCGCGTGTTTCGCAAAGAACTTCTTGTTTCACACAGTCACATAAACTTGAGTGATCCTACGGCTTCCGGTGATATATTATAAAGTAATATTTATGGTATGTAAAGCAGCTCTAGTATTAGTTCGGGGAAGTCCAGGTCATTTCATCACAATAGACCAATCTGATCTATTGTTATAGCCACTATTAACTAAAGCCCACTGTTAAGATTGATTCTCTTCATTGATCTTATTATTTCTTTTGCAGTGAATTGATGTATCTCAAGTGGTTGAAGTATTTGTCTTCCCAAAGAGATGCTACGTTTTCGATTAAAAGGGCCACATTCAGATAGGATGTGTCACGGAGTTTAATCTGCACTATTACAGAATCTACACGCTTTACAATCTCTGAGACTTAGGATTGAGAGTTTCTGTCCTGGTCATAACGCGAAAGTTTCGCTAGCCCTAGAGCGTTATGTTTTGATGCCTTGGCTTTTGTTGCTGGTCTTTTTAGCCTTTTTGTTGATGGATTGGATAAGAGTTTGAAATGTTGGTTGCTTAAAAGTTTATAACACTCTTGTGAACATGTATCAAGGGTTGATTTAACAAGACTCCTTGGGACACCACAGAAGGGTTCAGGGCCAAGTTGAGTTCTTTTCGAACCAATTTTTGCAGGTTCACCAGCGCATTCATTGTCTTTGATCCCTTCATGTTCTGGAACCCATCGAAGTGTAACTCTATTTATTTCTCCCAGAGTATTCTGTATATTTTTAGCAATTGTCGTATTTTTAAACTGTTTGGTATTATTTAAACAGACGACTACAACGAAGAAAAAATAATTGTTAAAATTTCTAGACGAAATTAGCTTTAGATGTGATAATGAATATAATAATTAAGATGAGGTAATTGCTGTACAATAATTAAGTACCGCCGAGAGTATTGATAATAAAAACAAACCATTTATTTCATTTATAGAAACACAAACAGTTAAACTCACAATTGCATATTATTACATAACAGAATTTAAATTGATTTTAAGCCAGCCGGCTTTGGTCCCACTGGGTACATCCCTAATTCTATTCAAATAGAGATTAAATAGGGTTGGCGACGTGAGATCATCCTGTCTGACGCCACACCTAATCTTATCATTTTTGCACCCCTTGATCCACATTCATTTGGGCACCTTACCGATATTTCAACAGTTCTAATATATCTCAGAGCCCACCAGTTCCCTCCTTGTATATATCGAGTGCTCAATTTGAACAAACTTCAAGTACGCAATATTCACAAACAGGCCGGACACGTAGAAGGCCTTACGTTTGTGAACGACCACTTTTAGCACGGTCGGAATCGAGATGTTTTCTCAATTAGGAATGAATATAAACAGATGGAAGCTTTCTATGGTGGAGTGATTTTTTTTGCTATGTTGGGTTTCCATCTGCGTTTTTTGTTATGTGAATGTGAGTGATCTGTAGGTTTATGTAGGTTTTTGTTAAATTACCGAACTGCTCATTTCAGTCGCTCAACTTTCATTGCTTATTCAGTTCCTTATATCCATGAGGTAATAATACTATAGAATCACTAACATGGCTTGATGCCATCGGATATTATTCTCAAGTAATCAATTTTGAAAATTTCAATTTATTGCCCATAAGTAGCTGAATCAGGCGATCAAAATTCATTGATTGAAATGAGCAGTTCGTTCATTTTGAAGTAATAATCTACGAGTAAGAAACATGGCCAGGTTATACAATTAATATATCCTACTAATATTATAAATGTGAAAGTTTGTATGTCTGGATGTATGTTTGTACTTCTTTAATGCAAAAACTACCGAATAGATTTTGATGAAACATTACAACAATATAGTTTACACACCAGAATAACACATAGGCTATAATTTATAAAAATATTGTTGCTATATTATATTAACTCGAAAAATTACAAGACTTTTTCGTGGTCGTGGTTGTCGGCTTTAAAAAGTAAGTCTGAGAAAAAACGGTCGAACACTAAATATAATTTATATGGCAAAACAACGTTTGCCGGGTCAGCTAGTATATTTATATATTAAAAAATTGTGTCACGTTATTTGTCCGCGTCGAACGACTACACTACTGAACGGATTCAAATCAAATTTTGCAAACAGTTTGATCCAACTTGAGAGACAGGATAGTTTTCATTTCGATTTGTGACGCTCAATATTGCGACGAGAGTGGGTCAGGGATTCGAAATAAATATTCAGCTTAAAGGAACGAGCCTTTATTTGCGTTCACTTTGCCGAACTTGCACTTCGCCGGTCTACCGCTGTTCATCTTGTCGATAGCGGTGTCCTCATCTTCTTCTTTTCTTCCTCCTTTTCCTTTTCACTTTCGAGTCTGAACTAGAACTGCCCCCCCCCCCCCCGGATATGTTCTATTTTCAAAATGAGTCTCTTCCATTCCATCTTTTATTTTAAATTGTACACATTTTCCATCCTTTTTTCTATGTTCGATTTTATCCTGAACTTCAATGACATTTCCATAGAACGTCATTGCTGAACTTACTAGAAATTTCCTTTAATTTTACAAAACCTAATTTTTTTATTTCTATATGAATAATTCTATCAGATTGGCTGAATGTACATACTGTGCAGTGCCAAAGAAAAAAAAATCTATTAGATATATTTTTTACGCACAGTATGACAGTTCTAGTGTGAAATTATTTCATGACAAGAACTGAACGTGTACATAAATACTAAATTTACCTGATCCTTTTTCAAATTTCGTTCCAATTCCCAATACAATAAAACACTTCCTAATCTTTTTGCATGGCTGAAGCACAAACCGTGCAGGCCAAGAAATGGAAAAAAAAGAACTGAACGAAGTGTTTAAATTCTCTTTCACAAAAGAACCGCGAAAATAATTAATGTAAAAATTTAAATTTTTCGAATTTCGTTATAAACAATATTTGAAATTTTGCATAGTAAACATATGCATTTATTTAGGTGAAGCAAGCCGCACTGATCACCACTCACCTCTACTATATACCACTGGACTGACGGCTGTCAAAGTGCTTTTGTCCCTGATTGATATTCGCCATTTTGGCGCTGTTGTCCATGTAGCGAGAGTCTGCGGTACTAAACCTAGTGATGACAACCTAGTGGACATACAGCGTGGGAAACTATTTAACTAAACTAAATAGTTTTTGTTTACATAAAAATTTATGTAAACAAAAAAATTGTGTACTTTATTACGTTGATTCTTGAAGTATAAATAACACGGAAAACGAACAAAATAAATTCAAAATGTAAAAATGCTTCATAGTACGTTCCATCACAGCCATTTGTATTATACGTCAAAATTAGTTCACTGTACGCTCGCGAGTGGCGCTTCAAATGGGCACAAAAAATTTGCTGTCAAACAGCCTGTCCAGTGGTCACTGCATTCACACATGAATCACGGACGAGTAAAAAAAGAGGCTTTTAGAGAGAGAGTCATTTTTTTACTCGTCCGTGACATGAACATGGCACAGGGAAACCGAACATATGAAATGGTGTGCCGAAACTAGAGCGACCTCATTTATGTAATTACTCTACCGTAGAAAGATTCAAGCGGAAGAATGAATTCTTAAACAGCTTTCTGATAATTTTCTATATTAGGACGCTAGATAAGTATGTGTTTTATCGATTGAATAACTTGACCCAAACCACAGTAGACATGTATTATGTCTACTGTGCCCAAACGTAAAAATAAAAATGACAGGCATGTAAAGGGGTGAGGTAGGTCATTGCACAGGGGTGTATTTTGTCAATAAAATGCCTAAAATACACGCGATTGATTTATCCGCATGTCCTCCGCGCATACCTACATTATATTTTTATTTTATCGATTTAACATTATGTTTATCGATTATGCCACTACGTCACAAAGGCACAGAATATCCCCACTAATTAACAGAAGAAACTATATCGATCAAATATGTCTATTTAATATTATTAACAGTAAAGTTGGCTCAGCGTCCTTGATAAATCTAATTAAATTTATAACACCGCGAATCTCTTCTATAATTTTCGTTTTGTTTGTTGTAATTTTCACATTTGATTTAAAATATATTTGTTGTTTTTTTTTTTATTATTGTTCATTGTAAAAAAATATTAAGATACTACGTTGATTTATTTTTCCGACCTTAACGACCTTAACCTTCCAACAATTGAGATTTAAAATCATTATCCATATAATCAGGTGATTGTTAAATTATGCGAGATATCCTCCGTAGTTGATTTTTTTTACCTATTGCTTAGATCATTTATACGTCTAGACAGACTATGACAGCAGTGAAAAAAATCGACTTTAGAACTAACCATATAAAGCAATTCACGCACACTAACACAAAGTATCATACAAATCGTGTAAGACATAGCTTGTCACGCACACTGAAGTATTATTCCTTCTCCTTCATTTTTATTGGATGTCTAACAGCCAGAGACTCTATCTAGAGGTATTAATTATCTAAGACTAATTATTGTTAACAAATTTTAAACATTCAGTAAGGATTTTTAGGGACCAAGTCATGGAATGAAAAGATTGTAAAGTAACCAGTAAGTAACCCATAACAGACACACACACACTCGTAACGCATTATTTTTTCTCTCTGTTTGTTGTTGTTGATTTTGACTTGTAATGTATTGAAGAGAAGCGTCGACATTATTAAATATTGTTTTGTGTTAGTCAACTCACCCGTTGTTGAGTCAATCTCACTCATTAAAGCTTAAACAGATAATCTTGACTTCGGACATTGAGGTAACTCAGAGTTTGAATTCGAAACATTTACGCGACTTGAAAATCGAGATTTTTTTTTCAAATTCTTCAAAATTAAGGCGACACTGAATGCCAGCGACCTTGAGCGATATGAGTTCACGGCTGCCGGCCCGCCATCAAAATTCTTGGGTGGAAAACAGTTTATATGCTTACAATCCTCGTTATTCACTACTAATCTGAATAAATGAACCTACACAAAAAAGTACAAGCTATAAGAATAACTTTTCTGAGAGAAGTACCAAAAAAAAAAATTGTCACGCCATGCCAAAAAACTTGTTTAACTTCAAAGAAAAGTGGTAGTTCAAAAAGGCTCGGCAGTGTTAACTATAACACACAGCAAGCATTAGCAACCTACAAATAAGACTTAAGGATATGTGGAACAGGATTAAGTAGTGTTCATAGCTCGAAATGCTATACTTTCACCACAAAACTTGTCTAAAAACACCATGTTTGCGTGTTTTCTGCTTACTCTTCGCCTTAAGCGCTGGCAGAGAAACGTGTGTTGGCAGGTGGTGTACTTGTCATATTTATTGCTTCAGGTATTAACGCCGTATCTTTCAAGTTATCACTTCTTATTCCCATAACTTTAACCATAAACCGCTTCGTAACGTAACGCGTTACAGCGCCAATCTGACTGCCTACCCTTTCTCTCACGCATTTAACCGCGACGGTAAGCAGCCACCTAAGCTTTTCTCAATTTAATTTTATTTCTAAGTTTGTTGCATCACTTTACATATAATATTGTAATTGAAATGATTTGTAAAACGATGAAAATGTAAATCTGGATTTAAAAGAGTGGCAATGAGTTTCTTGCTACTTCATCTTATTAGCTCAACCCTATACGAAGTAGCAGTAGATTCAATAAGAAAACATATTTTTTTTGACATTCATAAGTGTCATTTCCGTGATCTACATGAATAAAGTGATTTTGATTTGATTTAAACAATCTCAATATTAAATAGTTCAGCTTAGATTAGTTTAAATTATAACTTCTGTCGGGCATCCCGGGACGAATTCTCGTGTGTATGAGGTCTTACAGCCTAAAATTATTATTTGTGAACAAAACATATCCATTCTCTGGAAAAGCAAAATGGCATCTGCCCTGGCGACTGACGTGTGTTTGTCGAGTAACTTGACACTTGTATCAACATTCAAAGCGAGCTAGCTATCAGGGACATGCATGACTGTTAAGTTACATGCTCCAAATCAAATCAAATCAAATCATTTATTTGCTGAACAAGGTATAGTTGGTTAATAAATATTATATAATAATAATCGTTCGTTTTATTCATACCCAAAGGGGTATGCAAATTGTGTAAATTAATAAATTAATTGTGTAGAATTTTGAAACTAAATTACACTTACAATTGTAATGCGAGATGCATAAACTCTTATCATAAATGCTACAATAGGAAGAATTGAATAGAATAGAATGAAATTATTCAAGAATCCAGAGCGGCACTGCAGTGCAATGGGCAGGGCATAACCATCAGCTGAACAATATTAGTAATATTGTCATAAAAAAATGCTTTATCACAATAATGTATTGGCTACTTTGTTGGCCTGGGCATACTGTTAGCCTCCAGTCTCCAGGGTTCTAAGGTCCGTAAGAACCGTCTCTATACGTACTCCGTGATCAAGTATAGTTTTATCCATGTCTTCATAATTGTGGGCCAAAGAAGAAAAAATCATTTGTTCTTGAATCACGTATTCAGTAGTCTTCTAATTCAAACGTCACCAAGCTCATATTTTATGATCTGTTGTCGTTGCCCCGTCAGAATATATTAAAAAAACATTATTTCTTTGATTAATGCGAGTATTACACATTTAAATAACGTAAAATAAAATAAATAATAAATTTTTAACGTAATGCGGGTGCCTATAAACTGAACTGCGACTATGGCCTGTCTTACATTGGGCAAACCAAACGCAATATCTCAAGCCGACTTAAAGAATACATTGCGAAATATCAAACACAGACGACACTCTAAGTCAGCTGTATGTGAACACATAACAGACCGTTCAATACCACTTCATCCGCTTCGACCAACCAAAAGAATTGGTAAAAGAGAATAAATTTCATGACCCATGATACGTGAAGGCATTGAAATTAAATAAATCATCCAAATTTCAATAGAGAAGACGGGCTGAAATTATCTAACACTTGCGATCCAATAATCTCTAAATTAAAACCCACAACTACACATACCAAAAAAGAAGAGGAAACTCTCAGTAAATTTTGCCAAAAAATATCTGTCTACAGCAAATACCACCTCCGAGGCAAGGAATGGCGCTAAACTTTATAATGACAACTATGATAAATACTATCCCGACACCCGTCAACCGCAGTGCCCCTGAAAACGTGCTCTGAAAAGGTCACGAAACATCGGGTTAGCTAAAATAATAATAATAATGTAACCATTACGCAAAAACTAATGTAAATACACGCATTTTAGTCCTTAAAAAGTGTTTTATTTAAACATTCTTACCACCCGGAATAATTTTTATAAACATATTTCTAGAACATATTCGGCCTTAGAAATAAACTTGGTATAAAGTTATATGTTAGAACAAACCAAGAATATGCAAAATGTTGACTTTATCACTGACAACACTGTCAATACAATGATAATTCTAAAGTTTCCCAAATGTCAATCAGCCTTGCAAATAAACGCGGGAAACGTTAAACGTCCAAATAAATCAATCATAGACAAATGTCTATTTACAAATATTTAGCATACTCTTGGTTTATGCTCAGGTGTAACTTTATGTCAATTTTATTTGTAAGGCCGATTGTTTTTAGGTGATATTCCTTACTTCTGGGATTAAATATTATGCTAATTTAATTTGTAACAAAATTTATGGATAAGACGAGACTCGAACCCGCGCCTCTTAGCGTTCTTACCACATGAGCCTATCGTCCGAGTGACGCATCAACCGTAAATCCTGGTATGTTTTGTTCATCTCTCAGGTTGTGGCGCTCTCAGAATCGAGTCTCTCGTCATCCACATATTTTGGTACAAATTAAATTAGTATTTTTGCCAGAATTTAAGATGTTATAAATGTAGATTGTAGATGTTAATTTAGTGTTCAGTGTGTCAGTGAGAAGCTTTTACACACAGGTTGCCAGCTAGGTTTAAGCCAGCATGGCATTTTCTGCCATGAAGCAGTAATGTGGAAACATTATTGTTTCGGTTGGAGAAGTGATATTACTGGGCTAATGAGACTTAATATCTTCTGTCAAAAAGTGACGAGCGGTGAAGCGATGCATGTCACTCAAAATTTTGGGATACGGCGCGGCACTGCATTAAAGTAGGCAGGCCGTATCCCTTGCCGTCAGCTCTTTTCTCAAATAAAAATCGAGTGTGCTTTAGACCACATGACTGAAGTAAATCAAAATATTAATGTATAAAACTGTTCAAGAACGCGATATCGTAACGCTTGTTCCTAACGATCTTGTCACGCATTCACCAGCTTACTCTCCAAGTCAAAAAATCACCGTTCGCGTAACTCTAGCCTTTGTTCCTAACGCTCTTGTCACGAATTCACCAGCTTACTTTCCAAGTCAAAAAATCACCGTTCGAGTAACGCTAGCCTTCGTTCCTAACACTCTTGTCACGCATTCACTCGTCACACTCCTTTAGTCCATTACTTGAATTAAGCCAACTTTATCCGAACGAGAATTATATAGCGGAACGTAACAGCTCCATCTCATTCAATACCAACAAAGTAAAGCACGCTTACTTTAATAAATGTTATATCTTGTATTATTAACCTCATTGGTTACTTGTACTATTACATATTCTTTGCCTTGGTGAAGTTTTCACTTTTAAACTGTATAATTCGATATATTTTATTCAGGAATTCGACGAGAATACAAAAATCAATAAAGTATTTTTTTATATTTTTTTTTTAATTATATATTTTCTATAACTACATACATATAGGAAACTTCTCCAAAGGTTTTGTAGACGGAAGTTATGTAACACAGCAATTTTTTTTTATGAATATATGGGACAAGACGAGCAGGACGTTCAGCTGATGGTAATTGACACCCCTTAGCCATTACACTGCAGTGCCGCTCAGGATTCATAACATTAAGAATTATTTTGCTCCCTCGTGTTGTAATGAAAAGATATACTTTCTTACACTTATTAGTTATATGCATAATATATGTCAGCTAAAATATAACGTTATAGCGAGGAATTATGATTGAAGAAGATTTGCAGAGATTCTCTCGTCTCCGAGCTAACTTTATTGTTTTGAAGACATAAACGTAAAAAGCACTAACCCGGAACCATCGTAAACTCATGCAGATCCTAACGAGCGACGATCGCTCAGTTCGCAACGCGGACAGACTTTAGCGACGTTTTAATATATCATCAACCACGGACGAGTAAAAAAAGAAGGACTCCGCGCCGTGATATTAGCAAGTAAAGCACCGTTATGCTAGTATGTGTGCGGTTACCGGGGATACAATTTCTTCTCCCTTAAATAATCATATATGGGCACAAATACTTATATAGTATCGTTTGACGTTTGTCGTTCGACGCAAACTGATCTGTCACAGACGATGACAGTTCTCATAATGGCCGCCTATCGGCCTGTAGTAGTGTAAGTGTGTGCGTGGGGCTAAGTATTTACACGTTAATCGGCTTGTTTTGGTGCTTCACTGTTATGTAAGGTGACACGGAGTCCTCATTTTTTTACTAGTCCGTGATCATCAACTTGTTTTATAAATATCGGAAACGTTCACTTTTAAAAGGACAGATACATTTATGAATATTTCTCCTTCGTTTTTGTTATGAATATAAGGGACAAGACGAGCAGGATGTTCAGCTGATGATAATTGATACGCCCTGCCCGTTACAATGCAGTGCAGCTCAGGATTATTGAATAACCCAAATTATTTTATGGGACAACAACTGCGTTCGTCATCTTGAAACTTAAAATATTAGGTCTTACTTGCCCACTAATTTCACTAGCTACGGCGCCCTTTAGACCGAAACACAATAATGCTTACACATTACTGCTTCACGACAGAAAAAGGCGCTGTTACCCATAATCTAGCCGGCATCCTGTGCAAAGGAGCCTCCCACGGGTGAGTTCTTAACCCAAGATCATTTTTTTTCAAATTAGATCAATATTATTATTATCTGTGTTTTTCTGTTTTTCTTTTTTTATATATTTGTTTTTTTTTAAGTGGTAGAGCATTGAAATCCATATTTTATATTTAAAAAAAACTCACTGAATTTCTTGCGACCATTCTTCTCAGGTCTGAGGCAGTCTCTTTTGAATGGGTGGTAGCTTTTGACGTTGAATAAGTGATTTAAAATCCTATTTTGAATAAAAATATTTGAATTTGAATTTATGGCAAACTAAACATACTATTGGTATAGTTATAGCTCATCGACGTGAATTTCAGTTTCCAGGTTCCCGCGGGAACCATGGATTTTTCTGGTGTAAAATGTTTTTTTTTATGGAATAGGAGGACAAACGAGCATACGAGTCACCTGGTGTTAAGTGATCACCGCCGCCTACATTCTCTTGCAACACCAGAGGAATCACAAGAGCGTTGCCGGCCTTTAAGGAAGGTGTACGCGCTTTTTTTGAAGGTACCCATGTCGCATCGTCCCGGAAACACCGCACAAGGAAGCTCATTCCACAGCTTTGTAGTACGTGGAAGAAAGCTCCTTGAAAACCGCACTGTGGAGGACCGCTACACATCCAGATGGTGGGGATGATATCCTAACTTGTGGCGTGTCGTGCGCAGGTGGAATTCGGCGGCAGGAATCAGGTTGAACAATTTTTCGGAACACTCCCCGTGAGAAATGCGGTAGAAGACACACAATGAAGTGACGTCTAGAGACGTACTTGCGTAGACGCAACGCCAAGTGATCTAGCCGTTCACAGAGCACTGGGTCCCCGACAATTCGAGCTGCTCTGCGTTGCACGCGGTCAAATGGATCGAGCTGATACTGGGGTGCGCCAGACCAGAGATGACAGCAATACTCCATGTGTGGCCGGACCTGCGCTTTGTAGAGCGCTAGAATGTGGGCCGGCTTGAAGTATTGCCGTGCTCTATTGATGACGCCCAGCTTCTTCGAAGCCAATTTGGCTTTGCCCTCCAGATGGCCACGGAATTGGCAATTGTTCGAGATTTCGAGACCCAGTATTCCGATACTAGACGAGGCTTTAAGGGAAGTGTCGTCGAAGAGCAGTGTACGGCAAATGGGGATTTTTTTGTGGTAAACGCGCAAACTTGAGTTTTCTGGGGGTTTGAATTGGACAAGGTTCAATTTACCCCATTCCGCGACCTTCTCGAGAGAGGACTCGATAGAAGACACAATTTTCTCCCGGCACTGGTCGACGTTTTCCCGAGAGAGACTTGCATGGCCCGTGTATACGGCATCACCAGTGCTGTCGTCTGCATACCAATGTATGTTGGAGGTGTCCAACATATCATTGATATGCAGAACAAACAGCGTAGGAGATAGCACACAGCCTTGGGGCACTCCAGCGTTCACGGGCTTGGGATTCGAGCAAAAACCGTCGACAACGACTTGTATTCTACGCCCAGTGAGGAAGCTGGAGGTCCACTTGCATAAGCTCTCGGGGAGCCCAAATGATGGAAGTTTTGAGAGGAGCGCCTTGTGCCATACACGATCAAAGGCCTTCGCTATATCCAGGCTAACTGCCAGGCCTTCCCCCTTGCTTTCAATAGCCGCCGCCCATCTATGTGATAGGTATACCAGAAGATCACCTGCCGACCGACCATGGCGAAAGCCGTATTGTCGGTCGTTGATCAACTGGTGACCCTCTAGGTATACTAAAAGCTGGCGGCTAATTATGATCTCCATGATTTTGGAGAGCAGGGAGGTAATAGGCCTGTAGTTTGCCGGATCCGAACTGTCTCCTTTTTTTTGGATCGGATAGACAAGGGCTGACTTCCATGAGTCAGGGACTACGGCTTTGGAATAAGAGTGCCGGAATAAACGCGTTAGCACCGGCGTCAACTCAGGGGCACACGTTCTAAGCACGATTGGAAAAATGCCATCCGGCCCGCTCGACTTCCTGACGTCCAACGAAAACAGAGCTCGCCTAACAGTTTTCTGTCTGAACTGTACTTCAGGCATAAAGCTCTGACACCGCGGGATGGTCGGCGGTGTTTTTCCGTTGTCGTCAAGAGTCGAGTTGGATGCGAAAAGAGCGCACAGGAGATCGGCTTTCTCTTTTGCCGTATGGGCCAGGGTGTCTTTCCTCATGTGCAACGGCGGCATGGACAGCTGGTTGAAGTTACCAAGAGCAGCTTTGGACAACGACCAAAACTTGCGTGTTCCGGTCGGGTAACTGGAAAGCTGCTCGCCGATTTTGACGACGTGCTTTAACTTCGCAAGGGTGATTTGCCGCTTAAAAAATCTGGAGGCACGGTTATATTTCCTCTTAAGAACTTTGCAGTTCGGATCCTTTGTGCCCAGCGCCGCAACCCAAGTTCGAACGCCTGTTTTTTGCAATCAGATGCTGCTTTAACTGACGCATCGAACCAGGGCTGTGATCTGCCACCGATCGGTACTACAGAGCTTGGTATAAAAATATCCATGCCCTGCATTATCACATCGGCTACTGCAACGGCGCAGGCACTAGGATCATCCGAAGGGAAACAAACCTTGCCCCAAGGGTAGGATGCAAAAAAGGAACGCATCCTATCCCAATCTGCTGACTTGTAGAGCCAAACGCGGCGGGTCGCTGGTGATCTGCGACGTTGGCGTTGGATGGGCACTACACTCCTGACCAGGCAATGGTCAGACGTTCCGAGAGGGCGTCGACAGAGACCTGGTAACTATCGGGATGTGTAGTCAGCAGAAGATCTAATAAGGACGGCATGTGGCTATCCACATCCGGGAGCCGCGTAGGCGACTCAACCAATTGGGACAGACCATACGCCAATGCAAAATTGTGCACAGATCGCCGTGCGTAGTCTGTGGTACGTGATCCAAGCCATTCGGCACTGTGCCCGTTGAAATCACTCAAGACTACGATTTCAGCGGAGGGGATCTGTGCAAGCACGTCGTCAATTGCCGGTCCTCGACACTAACCTATGCGAAACAAAGCGGCATTAAGCCGCTACTTCACGCAGGTATTCTGTGCGAGTGTGGTAAGTAACCCGGACGAGACTGGCCCGATTGTGCTGACGTCAAAAGACGGTAGCGTGACTCTCTCACTTTCAATAAGCCCATAGTCGCCTATTACGACACCCTTGGGCCTGGGACTACAATATCCTTTTTACGCCCCGGGGAAGCACAGGGCGAATATATCTCTGTGTCTATATTCTTTCCCAAGCACTAGTCTATCGCTGTAAATTTCATAAAAATCGGTTCAGTAACTCCGGCGTGAAGGCGTAACAAACAAACTTACATTAACATTTATAATATAATAGTAGGGATGGTATATTACTATGGGGCAACGGTACCGATATTAATATATATAATACAATCTTTGTGTTGCAGAAGAGGGCTATTCACGCTTTTTATAACCTAGGTCCTAAAGAATCATTGAGAGCAAAATTTAAAGAAATTAACATCTTGACTGTTGCTCCTCAATATATTCTTGATAATGACTTGTGTGTTCATAGGCACATAAGTGAATTTGCTAGAAACTGTCATAACCATAATGTTAACACCAGGAACAGACATATGTATAAACTTATAATACCTACTACTGAGCTAAGTCGAGTAAGTAAGTCTTTTGTGGCGCGATTTATATTATTGTACAACAAAATCCCAGAAAATGTTCAAGACAAATGTATTACGAAATTCAAAACAATTGTCAAAAAACGTTTGTGTGGTAAAGAATACTATAGCATAAATGACTTTCTTAAAAATATCACAGATTGGGAATGGAGCAACGTCCCTCAGGCTATTAAATAATATGTTTAAATCTACGATTTTACTTTGTAACCATATTTTTTATGAAAAATTTCGGGTCTCGGCATTCCTTCTGGAATGGAGCGTAGTTTGTGACTTTCATTAAGTGATATCATATCCTATTTTTAATAAAAATATTTGAATTTGGTATGTTGTTCTAGAATTCTTAAATAAAAAAAGCCTCAGCTAATGTTTCCTCTTTTAATAGTTTTACTTTTTTTTAAATGCGTAGTAGCCATTTTATACTTTGCCATTATTTATTGCTTAAGCGGCAGACCCACTCTGTCAGAACAAGACAAGAATATGCAAATTACTATATCGCTGAGTGACAACACTGTCAATACAATTTTTTTTTTGGATTTTATGGCCTGGTAACCTGTCAATACAATGAAAATTCTGAAGTTTTCCGAATGTCAGGCAGCGTTGTAAATAAACATGGGAAACGTTATAATTATGTCCGAATAAAGCAATCATAAGCAAAATATCTATTTGTAAACATTTTGCATATTCTCAGGTATAAATTTATACCAAGTTTATTTGTAAGGCCGTAGCTGTTTGACTATTGCGGTTTATAAGATACAGCCTGCTATAGGACAGACAGATAAATCTTACTAATAGGGTTCAATAATGTCAAACAAGTTTTCCTTCTTCATCCCTTATTATTTCAGTATGAGTTCCACTCAACCGTGACCCTAGTTCAATACGTGAAGCCACTTCAGAATATTTAGAAAGACATAATAAAAGTGTCAGTGTGAAAGTCAGCCTCAGCTTAATTTGTACTTTAGTTCAAAACTCCAATTTTGATATAGTAAATTGTTAATCTAGGGTCGAAATAATCAATTCCCGAGGTACCTATTTAGACGCCCGAGCGCAGCAAGGGCCGCCCTTATATATATAGTCCGAGTAGGAATTGATTCTTTTACCCGTGTTAAGCACTTTACTTTTCATTTCGAATATGAGGAAGATAAAAGTAGTTGTGTATCTAAAGTATTTATTGATATTATATAATAATATTAGTAGTACCTATTTAAAATTAGTTGTCAAATTAGGATTACAATTTATGTCGACTTTTAAAAATTTTAAATATGGAATTCACCGCGAAATTGTTGCGGCTTATTCCGCTCAAAGAAGTTTACGCTATGTTCACACTGGCTAGTTTGTTTTTACATAAAACTCTTCACAGCTGATAATAGTTCTATTTTCAAAGTTCATTCCGGCCCTTAGGTGGGAAGTTATTTGTATGAGTTGCAGCATTTTCCACCCAATAATCAGATCAAGACAACATTAATTTTCGAGTATGAGAAATGAAGATTAAATTCCCTATACAATGACGTGAATTTTATTCCAAAATAATTATCCAGTATGGAGCTAGCTCGGCATTAGAAATTAAAAAATTGCCACACCCGGAAAAAAAATTTCTCCATGAAGAAATACTGTAAATTTTAAAAAGACTGCTCCAGTGTTTAGTATAGAGTCCACGTGAGTAATATATTCTTATTTATTTTTTAACCGACTCCAAATAGGAGAAGGTTCTCAATTCTATCGGCATTTATTTTTTAATGGTAAGGTACCTACATAAGGTACATCGATTACTCTGAGATTTATAATCCGATTTACGTAATTATTATTTAGTTCGATGCGGAATAGATGTCATTTGGTCCCATAAAAATTTTACATAGTTTGGCCCGGTAGGTTTCATTTTATGAACACTTTTTATGAAATTTTTTGTCTTCGTTGATGATATAATTGTTTTATGTGTACGGATTTTTTATAAGTTTTCATTCCGGATGATTATATATTATTATTATTAGCTGACACTAAAAAATAAAAAAAAATACGTTTAAAAGTTTGCATAAGAGGTGCATCAAGAAAAAATTTTTTGTTGATACTTTTCAGTTTTTGAAGTCGTTTTTTTTAAACGTAGTTTTTTGTAGTGTATATTATGTTGCAAATGTTAATAAACATTTGAACTTTGACACGGTGAATGAATGAGTACAAACTACATAATTATCATGTAAAGATTCACTTATTGACACGCAACTGTGGTTAAGTGAGTTTTTGAAATAACCTAATTTATTAAAGGAATTGCCAGATAACCTACAAAATTTAAATGAAATGAACGGAAAATATGCTTTCTGAGGAAAATTATATTTAGAATTACATCCATATTTATGTGTAGACTAATCACTAATGTAGATATTAATATACCATTATGTAATTATTACAATTATTGTAATGTAACGTAGAAATTGCGACCGAAAACCTAGCCAGATAAACCCTTTAGTGGTTTTCGTGGTATTTAGATGTATAACTTTTATTGTATGTTTCGTTTTGAAAAATAAATGCAAAAAATATAATGTCTTGGTGGAACCAAAATGGAAAAGATAATGGTAGGATATATGATTTATTTGACATAACATTTAGTAGATAAAGATAATAATTGGTACAGAAATTCTCAATTTTTGGGATAGTAAGATATATACCATTGTAAGTTATTGATTTAAATATATAATAAATCGCATATTATCTATACTTATTTACGGTAAACGCGAATTGATACATCTACTGCATTCGTTTACTCTTTTGAGTTTCTTTATGATTAATCACTTCTTCTTTTTTTAACTTACACAAGCAAGTCAAAACTTTTGAATAATTTTTGTGAATCACTTTACATAAATTGTATAAAATATACCAAATGTAAAATTCTGAAACTGTAAATATAGATTTAAAAGAGTGAAAGCTCAACTTTTCCGGAGTGGTGGAAGAATCTTTGTCATTGTGATCAAATGAATTAATGATTTTTCTTTCTTATATTTTTCCTAAAACGGACCTTAATAATTTGTTTTTGGCTTTTATGTAACTTACAACAATAATGATAATAATATGTAGTTGATTATTTATTTATTCGATTAACTTGGGCCAGCCCATTTAGCATTGATTAAAATAAATAAATAAATCAATTACAACTAATAAATATAATAGTTTCAAATACTTATAAAACAGAAATAATCTCGTACATTTTGGAATGACTTGGGAAAACGCATTATTTAAACAACCCAGCTTGAAATGCATAAATTTTAAAGTGAACAGCGAATTTATGTTAATTTTACAAGATTTTAAAAATGTCAATTTGTTTGTTGTTACATTTCGTTTTAACAGAATATTGTACGTTATTTTAGTAGAGGCAGCCCTATGAAAATAATTACGGTAAGCTCAAAATATACAGTAGGTTCATTCATTTACATAATGAGTAGTTGTATTGAGTCGGAGCTCGGAGCCGACGGACTGTTGAACGCAGATGTTGAGAGGCTCAACGTTTTTATGACTTACGATTGCATTGAACCCGCTGAGTCACAGCCGATTGCCGACTAAACAATCATCAAGAGCCGTTCTCGGTTCAATCATGTCAGTTAGCAGTAACTCTATTAGGACGGGGTGCATGTGTCGTGATGTGAGGTACGTACCGACTAGGGGCGGCGGGAGGGTGCAGCGCTCCTCATCCGTCAGGTCGAGCCGCGTGCTGGGCGGCTGGAGCCGGGCCGAGACACAAGCGCGGGCGGGGCGA
>CATIXN010000009.1:13195208-13220898 GCA_949711725.1 Leptidea reali
TAGTTTATTAATTAATTCTTAACTAAATTTGTATCAAATTTCAGTGCCGCTCGGGATTCTTGAACAACCCCAAAAATTCTGAGAGGCACTAAAACTGCGCTCGTCACCTTGAGACATAAGATGTTAAGTCTCATTTGCCTAGTAATTTCACTAGCTACGGCGCCCTTCAGAGCGAAACACAATAATGCTTATACATTATTGCTTCACGGCAGAAATAGGCGCCGTTGTGGTACCCATAATCTAACCGGCATCCTGTGCAAAGTAGCCTCCCACTGGTAAAATACTAACTTAATAAAAAACTGCCATATATCATGCTTACTCTGTCTGCTCTCACACTGACTCATTCTCCTACCATGACACACAAAAAGAGGATCAGACAACAAACCACTATTACCCTACATAAAAGTAAATAATAGAAGTTAATGGTATTGTAAATGCAAGTATCCAAGTAAATTATTTAATGTAATTCGAGGGGATTGGCGCTGTAAGCCGAAATACAGGTTCCATTCTAGTTCGGCTCCGGATTGTGAAACAATTATGTACTTCGTTTGTTCATTGCATTTATTTGTTTATAAACTCTAATAAGTACTTTTTGTAAAACAAAATAAATTAATATTTACTTTCTTTATTTGGGATTAATACACCAACACATTAAGGCATAAAGGCATTTATTTTCTCAAAATTGATTCCTTTAGAATTCTTTTTGGTGTCATTTCTAAAAACTACTAGATACTACTACCGCTTCGGAAACAAATGGCGCTCTGAGAGAGATGAAGCGGCGCAAGAAACTCTCCCAGCATTAATATTTGTCTTGATAAAGCTCTTTACTTTTCATAACTACTCGATATGGGTTATGTTTTTGGTTTATTGTAGCTGTTATCCGTTTTAATATAAAAACATTTGAATGTTTTTATTTTAATAAGATATTTTAAGCTTGTGGATTTCATGCTCGGAGAATGGAATATTAGAAAAAAAATTGTAACCAAAATTTATGAACGATGGACTCGAACCCGGTTCGATGGATTTCCTGTGGTTGGAGCCACGGTTGACTCAGTTGGAAAGAGCGCTCGGAGGGAACCCGAAAGGCCGCGGGTTCGAGTCCCGCATCGTTCATAAATTTCGGTTACAAATTTAATTTGTGTTTTTGTCTACAAATTGAATTAATCCCAGAAGTGAGGGCTATCGCTTTAAAATTATATGGGTGGTATACCTGAAATAAATGATTTTATTATTATTATTATTATAAAATAACAAAATGGAATGTTATTAAATATCTCGAAATACCATTATATAAGATTTATACACAAACATAACATTATTGAATCTCGATATCTAAACTTTTGTGGAACAAAATTGCAAAAGGTGAATTGCATTCGTGACTTATGTACGAGTAGTACTAAATAATACTAAACTGATATATCTCCTACATATCGACAAAATCGTAGCCAATTCTTCTAGAACTCTTGGTTTCATATTAAGAAATTGTAAACATTTTAAAAACCCGTTCACTAAGATTATTGATAGCAACGCTTTCGTGAGAAGTACCTTAGAAGATTGAAGTGTTGTTTGGTCACCAGTTTATAACGTTCACCCATTACGCATTGAGCGATTTCAAAAAAGATTTTATTATAGAATACTATAGCGAATGATTGAAACAGTTTAAAATGGATAGCCTAACGCCTCCTCGTCAAATATCTAATATGGTGTTCTTATGCAAAATACTGAGAAGTTTCGTCGATTGCCCTTTTGTTGTTTGAATCTTTCACTTTTAGAGTTGCTCACCGATTACCATATAACAACTTGGGTCTTTTGCATTTGATGTTAGCTCGTACTAATCTGAAAACACACTTATCTGTTTCTAGATAATGTCAAACATATAATAGTCTTGATGTATTTTTGTATATTTTTAATACATCACTGCTGCATTGCATTGCATATAAGACTGCTGTTCGGAAATTTATAAATAATGTTACTTAAATAGTACAAAAGATTGTTACAAATCTTAAGCTGTGTAGTTTTAAACTACATGAACTTATATTAATTGTTACTTCATTTCTATACTGTCGCATCTATATTCAGTCACTTATCTTTTTTTTAGATATTTATTAATATTATTCGATTATTACTGCATCACTTTACATATATTGTAACTGAAATAATTTGTGAGTGAGTGATTGTAAGAATCATAACATTATTATATGCTTAAACTTTAACTGCTTGTGGCGGCGACATAGGACGGGTCGTCCCCTGCCCTAAAATATGGTTGAGGGAGGCGATGGCTGGCTCATGCGTCATGCTCGTCAACGGACGCTGCTTGGGGTGGCAGGATGATCCTGTTGCCGGAGACTCGGTTTCAGATTCTTAAAAGTTATTATATATAAATATATTTATTATTATTTATAATCGCTTATAAAATGCTCACAGAATACCTTTATTTATTTACGGTGTGTGTGGATGATGCAGCTACTGTTCTCAATAACTTTTGTGTTAATTTACATTTACTTTTTTGACTTACTCGTTTAAGGCATTGACTATTTGACGTTTGAGTATGTTTCTTGCATCATTTTACAAATTATATTGTAATTGAAATGATTTGTAAATCGATGGCAATGTAAATATTGATATAAAAGAGTGGCAATGAGTTTCTTGCTACTTCTTCTCATCAACCCTTTACGAAGTAGCGGTAGATTCAATAAGAAAAATATATTTTTTTGACATTCATAAGTGTGATTTCCGTGACCTACATGAATAAAGTGATTTTGATTTGATTTGATTTGATTTAAGAATATTTTCAGTGTAGTCCGTATTCGTAGCTGACTGTCCTTAAATATTTATATAAATAATGTTGTCGAACCATCGTGGTCGCCCTACAGCGACGCGACATTAGTACAGTTGACTAATTAACACATACTGAGAAATGATTATTTCTATTACGTGCTCAGGCTGGGTGTCCGTAAGTTATAACGCTGGAAACATAAAAAATTGGGTAAGATTAGATAGATTTTAGTCAATGTCAGTTTAGGTATCAAGTCAATAGTTTCGCTTTAACACCAAAAATTCATAAAATTAATATTAATAACAATAATAAAGCCATTTTATTCCGTACTAAAAAACAATTTACATTTGAAAAACCATTAATCTTATGCTAAAAGGTATAAACTATAAAATGTTTCTTGGTTGGCAAAGGCCTCCTCCAACGATTTCCACTCTATTCTGTTTTGGGCACCTCTTCTCCAGTTAGGCGCTGCTTTCAATTTTATTTCATCTTCCCACCTTGTGCGCTGTCTTCCTCGTTTTCTTTTGCCATCTCTTGGGTACCATTCTGTAAATCTTTTGCTCCATTTCCCCACTTTATCTCGCATCATGTGTCTTGCCCATCTCCACTTTTGTTGGTCGATCCGTTTGAGTGTTTCCTAATTCGTGAAATTAAAACTTAGTAAATACTGAAATAAAATTCCTCCTATAAATCCTTGTATTAAAATGAGAGAATATGCTTCATATTATTCTGTTTTAATTAGAAGTGTGAGTTACGAAGCATAACAATTATTATTTTTATCTCTGTTTGTTTTGTTGATTGTCGAGCTTATTATTTGAGCATGACAAGTACTTGCGTAGGTTTCGCTACGAAATGTTTTGTGGTTTGGATCAGCAGCTCTAATATGTTTCGCGAATTCATTCACGTATAATATCGGCTATTTGGGTTAACTGTCGCCACGACCCTTTTCATCACTTATTGAGCTTTCAAATCGCAGGGAACTCATGAAACATCAAATTTTCATTTCAAGCCGTACCTAATTCGTTTTATATTTCTTTTTTTGTAACGTCTTCTCATCTGTCTGTCTTCCTTTCGTTTTATTCACATACTAACACACTTTCTGTACTTCACAGCTACAAAGGGTTCATTGTTGACTTTTTTTTTATGGAATATGAGGACAAACGAGCGTACCTGTCACCTGTTGTTAAGTGATCACCGCCGCCCACAATCTCTTGCAACACCAGAGGAATTACAGAAGCGTTGCCGGCCTTTAAGGAAGGTGTACGCGCTTTTTTTGAAGGTACCCATGTCGTATCATCCCAGAAACAACGCACAAGTTAGTTCATTCCACAGCTTTGTAGTACGTGGAAGACAGCTCATTGAAAACCGCACAGTGGACACTAATATTACTAATATTAACTTTGGAACAAACTTTCATCCGCGTTCTTACCAGGATGATGTGGAAAGTACCTTGTGAAAGTTTTGCTCTACGGGTTCTCAAGGAACTTGTTTTTTGGTGTATATGTATTAGTCGTTTTGACATGGGCATCATCATGAAAGCCGCGGTAGCTGAAGCTCCTGTGATACAAGTGAGAGCTTGGATGATATCATAACTTATGATCGTAAGTGATTATTCGTGGTCACTTAAAAAAGCAATGCAATTAATTAATACCGTCTTAGAAAAATATCTGATAAGAAAGAAACGATAACCATTTACTATTAGATAAATTCACAACTTGTGTTAAACTGCAATTTTTTGATCATTCTTAAAATCTATTAGTTCGTCGAACAACATTTACTGTGGCTGGTTTTTCAACGCGAACCGTTTTAAAACGAGAAGGCGTCGAAGAAGGTCGTTTAGCCACATCTGAATACTTCTTCTTTATAAATTTTGGTTAGTTTGGGTTCGTAAGAATTAGCTAGCTTACACAACACAAACGATAATAATTCGATATTTTAGATTCTAACGTCATATTCTGTTTGTTCAAGTTGCACTCCTATGAAAACTAACTAATTTTGAAACCTGCCTGCAGGCATTTCTAAGGGGACAAAAAACTGCTAATTTAAACTGTTCACTGAACAATGTTATGCTATGCTATGTTGAATCATAGGAAATATGGACGCATAATACCACCAGAGGACCAAAACGATAAGAACGATGACCAAATAGGTTAGGCTCGTTTTCTTCGCCTACAACGCTTTGTAACTACTCTGCTTTGGCTGGTGGTGAGCACTTAAGTTCAGGTGATTCGTCAGCTAATTTATTCTACAGGTGAGCGATGGTGAAAAATGTGGCTTTCGACTTGACTAGTTCTTGATATATTCGACACAGCCCTTGAGTATCTCGCTGCCTGTTGTTATTAATTTGCACAATGTAGGTAAATTTATTAAATTAGGCGTCATTCTTCGAAAATTCTATATCATCGAATGTTAAGAGTTATCTTATACGTTATTTCCGCTAAGATTTATTAGTCTACCTGCATAATTCACCAGTGGAAGGCTCCTTTGCACAGGATGCCGGCTAGATTATGGGTACCACAACGGCGCCTATTTCTGCCGTGAAGGAGTAATGTGTAAACATTATTGTATTTTGGTCAGAAGGGCGCCGTAGCTAGTGAAATTACTGGGCAAATTAGACTTAACATCGTGTGTCTCAAGCTGACGGCGCAATTGTAGTGCCGCTCAGAATTATTGGGCTTTTCAAGAATGCTGAGCGGCACTGCATTATAATGGGCAGGACGTATCATTACCACCAGCTGAACGTCCTGCTCGTCTCGTCCCGTATTTTCATAAAAAAAGGAATGTACCTCCAGCCCGCATCACGGCGTAGGCCCTAGAGTTAGGAGTTATACGCGATTTCCATAAACCGCTGAACCACTTTCAAATTAAAAAATAAAATTAAAAAGTTCGGCGAGGCAACAGCTTCTGATAACGCTTCGTGCAGATCCGAAGCATCTGTCGAATTGGTTTCAGCATAGTTTTAAGTTACCGACTAAGCTGGTCGTTTGGTCAGGCATTCAGCTCTAAATCGTCACCAGGTGGTAGAAAGGCAACAGGATGTAAGACAGTCTCTTGATACACCTCGGCTTTTTGACTCCTTGACACCCCACCAAACCATGACCGACGCAGGATGATAACCAACCACTTAATGCGACACTAAATGCCAGCGACCTTGAGCGATTTGAGTTCACGGCTGCCGGCCCGCCATCTATGTAGCAAAGCCAATATTTTCAAAATTCTTGCGTGGAAAACAGTTTATATGCTTACAATCCTCGTTATTCACTACTTATCTGAATAAATGAACCTACACAAAAAAGTACAAGCTATAAGAATAACCTTTCTGAGAAGTACCAAAAAAATGCGTCACGCCATGCCAAAAAACTTGTTTAACTTTAAAGAAAAGAGGTAGTTCAAAAAGGGTCGGCAGTTTTAACTATAACCAACAGCAAGCATTAGCAACCTACAAATAAGACTTAAGGATATGTGTAACAGGATTAAGTAGTGTTCATACCTCGAAATGCTATACTTTCACCACAAAACTTGTCTAAAAACACCATGTTTGCGTGTTTTCTGCTTACTCTTCGCCTTATGAAGCTTTTTTGGAAAATCTCTTCAATTATTAATTTTTTTAATGAATGAGAATGACATAATTCTGTACATTTCTATGCTTTTTAAATGTCTAGAAAATTACCGATGACTCCATACCCACTTTCTGCCAGGCAATCAGTGCAAATCTGTTTGCTGTAACACCCCATTTCCCATTTAATTAAACGTAAAAAAATATGTAGGCGATCTCAGAATACAGAACAATCTGTATTCCGAGTAGGCGATAAACGATCGAAGTTACTGACATTATAAACGCGTTCCAAATTTGAATTAAAAAAGTTTGAAATTTAAAAAGGTAACAATTAAATTTTTATGTCAGCCAAGTTTATGTATGTAGTAGGTGCGTACTGTACATCTTCCCGTTGTCTTCGCTCAGACGTCACACAGTTAAAAATCGATGGAGTTATGTTTACATGCGTCTAACTGCCGAGTGCCTACACTTACGATGTGTGGAGGGAGCGTGGACTGGGCTGGCCGTTAGGGTTGCCGCGCGTAATTTTTCATGAACACACTTAATTTGAATAAACCACAGTCACCGACATAGCCCAAATGATTGCGAAACATGGCTGTTGGGGCAGTAAAGTCCTCGAATGGCGACCACGTACCGGAAGACGCAGTGTTGGTAGGTCCCAGTAGGTACAAGATGAACCGACGATCTGGTTAAGATCGCCGGAGTACGTTGGATGAGGACAGCGCACGATCGTCGTGGAAATCTTTGGGGGCGGCCTTTGTCCAGCAGTGGACGTCTTCCGGCTGATGATGATGATGATAATTCATTCATTGGCGACTTCCAGTGGCGGTAGCCGGTAATTAAGACCCTACTCCACCTGTGTATACATTGAAACATAAAAGTTAGAACGGCCTCACAAATAAACTTGGTATAAAGTTATGACTGTTGATAAACAAAGAAAATGCAAAATGTTTCCAATATCGTTGACAACACTGTCAATACAATGATAATTCTGAAGTTTTCCGAAAGACAAGCTGCCTTGCAAATAAGCGCGGGAAACGTTATACGTCCGAACAAACCACTCGTACGCAAAATGTCTATTTGTAAACATTTTACATATTCTTGGTTTATGCTTAGTTATAACTTTATGTCAATTTTATTTTTAAGGCCGTGAGTCTTTAGCACACGTTTGGCGTAAACTAGCATTATAAGTGTATCATGTTTGTTTGATGTTTACTTCAATCCAGTTTCCAATCCAACTGAACCCATTTTCATAAAAATTTTCAAACAATTTAGCCCATCGTGTGAAGTTTGTAGCGATTTTTTTCACACCGTTGCAGTAAGACATGAGACCTCCTAAGGTACATACACAAGTGCGAGTTCCTAATATTTCATATTTTAATATATTCATCTCAATAAAAGCAGGAATAAGCAAAATTTTAGTAGACAAATAAACGCCCCACGTCGCCGCCACATGCAGTGGCACTAAGCGAGCATATCGATGCCTGTCACGAGAACTCTACCAAATAACCAAATATTGTGGCCACACATAGAGTATTGCTGTCATCTCTGGTCTGGCGCACCCCAGTATCAGCTCGATCCATTTGACCACATGCAACGCAGAGCAGCTCGAATTGTCGGGGGAGTGATCTGTGAGCGGCAGGATCACTTAGTGTTGCGTAGAGACATCGCTTCATTGTGTGTCTTCTACCGCATTTATCACGTGGAGTGTTCCGAAGAGCTGTTTAACCTGATTCCTGCCGCCGAATTCCACCTTCGCACGACATGCCACAAGTTAGGATATCATCCCCACCATCTAGATGTGTGGCGGTCTTCCACAGTGCGGTTTTCAGGAACCTTTCTTCCACGTACTACAAAGCTGTGGAATGAACTTCCTTGTGTGGTGTTTCCGGGACGATACAACATGGGTACCTTCAAAAAAGCGCGTAAACCTTCCTTAAAGGCTGGCAACGCTCCTGTGATTCCGCTGGTGTTGCAAGAGAATGTGGGCGGCGGTGATCACTTAACATCAGGTGACCCGTACGTTCGATTGTACTCCTTTTCTATAAAAAAAAAACTATAGCAATAGTCTCTAAATGCCTTTACTAACAATTTGACCATTTCGTTAAAATTTACATAAAATAACCCACAGTTATTATTAATATTAATTAAAAAAGTAATTACAGAACTTCTTAAATGTGCGTATTTTTACTATAACAGGCGAGTACACTCACCTGATGTAAACCTGTCCCTCATGGAAATCAATATTACCTCTAAACTTGAAGACCCATAAGTCGTATTTGTTCGCGAATTTATTAAGGAGACCCTTTGTACAGCTTCCAAGATCGATCGAGTCAAATGCGTTGTCGATGTCTATTTCTACAAATATAATTTATAATACAGGCGTTATAAAGCGTTCCTTATAACATGAACTTATAAAAAATAAACAAAATTTTACATAGTTTGGCCCAATATATAGCACATACAAATATTAGTATTTTATTAATATTAAAGGTAAATGTTTGCATAAGAGGTGTATTAAATTAAATTTTTCAATTTGATACTTTTCAGTTTTTGAAGTCGGTTTTTTTAAACGTAGTTTATTTTTTATTTTTTTACGTTTTAGTGCCATTCAATATATAATCAACCTGAATGAAAACTCCAAAAAAAAAGCCGTATACAGAAAACAATTATGTCATCCAGGTAGACAAAAATTTTCATATAAATGTTCATAAAATGAAAACTACTGGGCCAAACTATGTAAAATTTTTATGGAACCAAATGGCATCTATTTCGCAATTAGGTAGAATTACGTAAATCGGATCATAAACCTCAGAGTAATCGGTGTACATACATAAAAAAAACCGATCGAATTAATAACCTCCTCCTTTTTGAAGTCGGCTAAAAATGACGCACTGCCTCGTGAGGAACAATTTTTCTTCAACTTCAACTCCGTTAGATGACTGAGGAGCACATTGGAAATATAATTAATCATTAAGATTGTTTCTTAATATAATTATGCTCGAATGCACACAAAGCGTTGGCAGCGCAATAGGTAGAACTCTTACCACGGTAATCGGTTCGATTCTCGCCCTCCACGTACCGATGTGTTGTCTGAGTACGTTTATTCGATTACTTCTTTTCTGATTGTGTGTAATTTACGGATGACCCATTGATAAAATACGTCACACTGATTTCATTTTTTGACCCCTCCCCCGTCACAGCTTACATGTCACATTTTTGTGAACCCACCCTACCTAGTGTGCTGTCACATATTTGGCTATTTTACATTTAGATTTAATGAAATAAAAAAGCAGTGTTCCGATTTTATTTTTTCCATTTAAATGCTGTTTTTTTTTGCAATTCTTTGATTTTAGTTCACTTTCAATATTGTCAATACTTTCATACCTTTCCATAATGTGTCAACAACATCTTGTACATTTTTTTTATTTTAAACATAAACTGGACTGTATTCTTCATGTTTTAAACGGTAAATATTATCTAAATATTGTTCATTTTAAAATTGTTATATAAATTACAAATCACAAAATTTCAAAATTTTCCAACAAATAAATAAAACCTTAGTCATGCAGACAGTAGCAACTATTTTTTTGTTAATCTTTAGTAGGTATGTAGCTTAAATTTAGTGTTGAACTTAATATAAATATTATATTTTGAAAAAATGTGATGTCATAAAATTTGGGACCCCTCCCCGCCACTTGTCACACTATGTCACACTTCGACCCTCACCCTCCTCATTAACGTGTGACGTAATTTATTAATGGTAATATGGTAATTAATTAATAGTAATTTAATAATTTATTAGGGGACCACCGTATATATATATGCTCGTTTGTCCTCCTCTTTTATAAAAAGATACACAAGCTTTATGCAGAAGAATATACAAACTGTTAAGTGTAGAGACGCTTCATTGTGTATTTTCTACCGAAATATCACACTCACCAACTAGATCTGTGGTATGGTATCAATATGGTGCTGGAGAAGGATGTTGGGCATACCTTGGACAGCACACCGAACTAATGTGTCGATCCTGAAACGGCTGGGCATTGTGACTAGGCTCTCTACCATCTGATTGCGTAGGGTCCTAGAATACTTCAGCCACATCGCCAGAAGGGATGAAGACAACCTGGAGAGACTGATGGTAACAGGGAAGGTGGAGGGAAGAAGACCAAGAGGAAGGAGCCCCATGCGATGGACCGATCAGATTCGCACTGCCCTTGAAACCACTGTCCACGACGCTTTACACTCTGCTTCCGACAGGGGCAGATGGCGGCAAATAATACGCAACAAAATACTCTGTCGAGATGATCACGACCCTCAGCACTGAGGAAACCGACGCGAGGAAGAGATGGTATGGTTATATGGATTATACAATTATACAACCACTAGAGATGCGTCAGCTCACTGTACAAGATTTAATAAGATTCATGAAAAGAATTAACCTTAGCAGTGAGCTAAAGTTAACAGTGGCTATTACAATACAATTTTAGGAGTGGTAGTGCCATGTTGGGTCCTCATGGACATAACCGAATTGGGCCGGCACGCCCGGAGAAATACCACTCCCCCACTCGAAACCGGCGTGAAATAGCGGCTATGCCGCTGTGTTTCGTCCGGTGAGTGGGGTATCCGGAGGCCTACACCCCCCCCCCTCCCAAATACAAATGGCAGCACGGATTATAAATAGACTACTCCAGGACGGTACCAGGCTATGCAGCCCTGGAGAATCCGTCCCTGGGCGTCCACAATTAGGGCCTGTACCTAATAGTGGTTGCCCAGGCTGCCCTGCGTATTCTGGAGGGGGCAAATCTGCGTTGACTCGGGGCAAACATAGCAGGAGGCTCAAACCACCCTCCTCCACACTCGCTGTGGATTTTTGCAACATCAGGGGGCTTCGCTGAAATTTAAATGCCGTCCACTTTCACCTGGAGACGGCGAAGCCGTGGCGTGTGCGTTTACGTCAGGGAGGATGTCTGTTCTCGACGCCTGAGTTTTATTAAAGAACAGGATATATCCATCATCTGGCTGCGTGTAGACTGCGATGACCATCCGCGAATCTACGCATGCCTGTATAGGTCTCAAAGTGGTAACGCAGAGACTGACCAGCTCCTCGAACACATCCAAATGGCTACAGATTCCGTGTTGGAGCAGATCCCCACTGCAGAGATCGTGTTTCTTGGCGATTTTAACGCCCACCACGCCGAATGGGCTCACGTACCACCGATCATGCAGGGAGATCTGTTCACGACTTCGCCTTAGTATATGGTCTGACGCAACGGGTTATTGCGCCAACGCGAATCCCAGATGTGCAAGATCATACACCTTCACTGTTGGACCTTCTGTTGACCTCACATCCGGACGGCTACCTAGTTTCCGTTGACCCTCCTCTGGGATCGTCATACCACTGCCTCATCCGGAGCACCGTGCCAATAATGCGCCTAACACGGCCCCGCTTCTTAGGCTGTCGCCGCGTGTGGCACTATAGGTCAGCAGAGTGGGACGAGATGCGGTGCTTATTTTTCATCCTACCCGTGGAGGCAGATCTGTTTTTCGCTGGGAGATCCAGATGCCGCTGCTGACGCTGTTGCTGATGTGGTACTGCAAGGTATGGAACTCTTCATTCCATCCTCCTCTGTGTCTATGGGTGGCAGGTCCCAACCATGGTTTGACCGCTCCTGCAAAATGGCCTCTCGTCGAAAGCAGGAGTACTATCAGGCTTGGGTCAATGCGGTGGTATCTAAGGATGTGAATTCCAGCGAACTTAAAAAACATTTCAATCATGCCTCCAGGTCCTTCAAAAGAGTTATTGCTGACGCGAAGTCGAAGTACATTGGCAGAATTGGCGAGAGACTTGCACGCCTTCCCTCGGGAACTCGTGCGTTCTGGTCGCTCGCCAAGGCTGTCAAAGGAAACTTCTTCCAGCCAGCCACTCCGCCACTGCACAGGGATGATGACTCTCTGGCCCATGACGCGAAAGAGAAAGCTGATCTCCTGGGCTCCCTCTTCGCATCCAACTCGACTCTGGATGACCAAGGTGCACCACCACCGCATATTCCGCGGTGCGATTCATACATGCCGGAAATAAAAATCCGGCATGGCGCCGTGCTTAAGGAGCTTCTCACCTTGGACATTCACAAATCGAGCGGGCTCGATGGCATTCCCCCGATAGTTCTGCGGACATGTGCTCCAAAACTGGCGCCGGTCCTTACCCGTCTTTTCCGGCTCTCTTACTCATCAGGCGTAGTCCCGAAATTATGGAAGACGGGTTTAGTGCACCCGATCCCTAAGAAAGGTGTACGCTCAGATCCGTCCAACTACCGCCCCATTGTCATTACCTCCATTTTCTACAAAGTAATGGAGTCGATCATCAACCGCGAGCTCTTGGGATACCTAGAGGGGCACCAGCTGATCAGTGACTGCCAGTACGGTTTCCGTCAGGGTCGCTAAGCTGGTGATCTTTTTGCATACCTCACCCATAAATGGGCGCAAGCGGTTGAGTCGAAGGGAGAGGCGTTGGCGGTGAGTTTGGACATAGCGAAGGCCTTCGATCAGGTGTGGCATAAAGCGCTTATAGCGAAACTGCCATCCTATGGGCTTCCCGAGAAGTTGTGCAAATGGGTCACTAGCTTTTTGGCTGATCGGAGCATCAAGGTTGTTATCAACGGTGCATGCTACGACTTAAAACCCATAAACGCTGGTGTTCCGCAAGGCTGCGTGCTATCCCCTACGCTGTTCCTCTGCATATCAATGATATGCTGCAAATGAGCAATATTCATTGCTATGCAGACGACAGCACAGGGTATGCTTCCTACACCAGCAGTGCCAACATGTCCCGGGATAGCGTCGACGAGAACGGTAACAAACTTGTGGCCGACAAAATTTAGTCCAATTCAACCCCAAGAAGACACAAGGTTGTGCGTTCACCACTAAAAAGTCTCCCTTTGTCGTATCCCCTCGTTTCGAGATCACTCGTCTAACTGCCACAGCCTGTATTGGCATACTTGGCGTCGATATATCGAGTGTTGTTCAGTTCCGTGGTCACTTGGAAGAGAATGCCAAACTGGCCTCAAAAAAGCTTGGTGTACTCAGTAAGGCGAGACAATACTTCACTAATAGCCACCGCCTGCAACCTTATAAGGCGCAAATTCGGCCTCACATGGAGTACTGTTCTCACCTCTGGGCGGGTGCTCCCCAGTACCAGCAGCAAGTCATCTCCGATCAGCTTGATTCTCTAGCATTGCGTAGAGATGTGGGTTCTCTCTGCATCTTCTACCGCATTTATCACGGGGAGTGCTCAGAGGAGCTGTTCGGGTTGATTCCTGTGGCCGAATTCCACCACCGGACATTACGTGCAAAGTACCATCCGCATCACGTAGACGTCTGGTATTCCACAACCGCGCATTTTGTTCGAAATTTCTTACCTCGCACAGCCACTTTGTGGAATCAACTACCGGCAGCCGTCTTCCCGAACAGATACGACTTAGGGACATTCAAGAAAATAGCATATTCCCACCTTAACGCATTTCTTGACACACCTGTTGTTGCGGATGTCCATGTGCGGTTGCCTCACCTCTCCCCATTCCGTGAGCCTCTTGCCCGTTTGCCCCCTCTCATATATAAAAAAAAACAATACATAATATTGGTCGCAGTGAAAAATGGCTGCACTGAACTGTACTAAAGCCGCTTTACAAACCATATGGTTCCTGTGGTGATGCAAGAGAGAAATCTAAGACCTTGGTCTTAGCTATATATTTGGAGTCTCTCACCAATTTCTCCTCAAAGGAGGCTCCTTTGCACCGGATGCCGGCTAGATTATGTATGCCACAACGGCGCCTATTTCTGCCGTGAAGCAGTAATGTGTAAGCATTACTGTGTTTCGGTCTGAAAGGCGCCGTAGCTAGTGAAATTACTGGGCAACTGAGACTTGACATCATATTATGTCTCAAGGTGACGAGCGCAGTTGTAGTGCCGCTCAGAATTTTTGGGGTTTTTCAAGAATCCTGAGCGGCACTCCATTGTTATGGGCAGGGCGTGTCATTTACCATCAGCTGAACGTCCTGCTCGTCTCGTTTCTTTTTTTCATAAAAAAAACTAGAAGGTGGCAACCATAAGTGTGAAGGTAATGTTTGGATCATTACGTCGTATTCGCTATTGGGTCGAGTTCTGGTATTGAGAAAACATTCAAACAGTTTTAGCCTTAATTCACATGTCCCGGCGCAGAATTGTGGAACTAACGATGTGTTTGTATTACGTTCGACAAATGACGTCGACGGGGAGCAACCATCCGATCCCAAGTATATTAAGCAAAGTGCCACAAATTACAACATAATAAGCTTCGACTACTATATCTATACATTACCGCAGATACTACAGTTGTTCAAAATATTCTTGGTCAATAAGCAGCAATGTAAAACAATTATTCAGTTTAGGTACCGTATGTTGAATTTAGATACCATACCGACTAAAACCTCCTCTATGCTGTTAGCCATGCTTTTACAGCGACATAGGACATGGGTTGTGGAGGCCGCAAAGACAAAGAAAACAACAGTCGCGGGGCGTCTCCTAAGGAGACTCGAACCTCAGACCGGCTGTGTGCTTGTGGGATACAGCGACAATTGTCACACGACTAAGGAGAAAAGTGTGCTTACATATTGCTTACATTGTCTTTAAGGCGACACTAAATGCCTTCAGCGATTGGAGTTTCTTTTAACGGCCGCCCGCCCACCATCTTTGTAACAAAGTATAAGTATATTTTTGTCACAGACTAATGTTTTGATCAGACTATAACAAACAGTAAGCATGTTATAGGCCGACCGTTTATCTGAGTCCTCGCCTGCGGTACAGGGGCGCGGGGGTATGACGACAAAGGGGACTGACACAAGTGCGGGCGGCGGGGGCGCTTAGTGAGATATAAAAATGAGCGATTACAAAAATTCGCCCGCCGTCCGCACCTGTCTCAGTCCCCTTTGTCGTCATACCCCCGCGCCCCTGTACCGCGCAGGCGAGGACTCGGATAAACGGTCGGCCTATAGGCAAGGCAAGTTGCAAATAAGGCTTAAATTAACAGGATAAAGTAGTGCTCAAAGCTCCAAAAGCTATTTTTCCACTACAAAACTTGTTTGCGTACTTTCTGCTTACTGCACACTTTTCCCGTTCCACTATAAGAGTTTCTTGCGCAGCTTCGTCTCTCTCAGAGCGCCATTTGTTTCCGAAGCGGTAGTAGTAGTATCTAGTATTAGATGACATCAAAAAGAATTCCAAAACAATCAATTTGAGAAAATAAAAGCCTTTAATGCCTTTTACACTGCGAATGATATGTCCTTTTAAGCATGTGTATAGAAGAGAACACGGGTATAGAAGGTTATTGGTAACCAATAAAAACTAAGTGCGTATTGTGTATCAATAACGAACGAATAACGAAAAATATCTCAGTCACAATACAACAAAGTCACACTTCAAAACGAAAAAATTACGAGTAAAACACAATAATTATTCATGTAGTTAATTTAAATATGTCTTCAGCCTTCACTGCCATATCGTAGCGATTTAGTTGTTTATTTCTTTCAGTGAGAGGTAATCTGTGCTCGAATGAGATTAGTTCCGGCTGATAGGTGAGCAGTGCGAGGCGAGGCGGTCTGATAAACACCTAAAATATCCATTTGTAACATAAATGCACCCGATTCTCCGTTTAATGTGTATCGCTGACAGCAGTAGGAATAGTACGAAGTACAATAACTGTAGAATGTGAAACAGCTGGCTCGGTAGTCAGTGTGCCCCCCGTATCCCCTCTGGGAGTAACGGGGGGCACATGTTCATTACAAGTGTTAACCCGAGCGCGCCAAACAAGCGGAACTGAATAGATCTGATAGAATCAGACGCTCAGCTTACGAACCGTTCGTTTGCCAAATAAAATGTTTACGCGAGGCGATACTTCCTATAATTAATTGCTCGTAAGATACAGTTTTTAAGATAACATCTTGTATGTTTACAGTTGACGTCTTCTTTGACGTTTTCGATGAAATCTTGAAGATTGACTCGGATTTTACGATAACAAGACTACAGTATCAGATTTTACTTTCATTCTTAAAGAATGGTTCGACAAAACAAAAATCGGTATTCGCAGTAAATAATGTTTCAACCTTAGATCATTTATACGTTTATATCGGTATATATATTCTGTGTTGACAGTGAACTTCTCCTAAACGGCTGGACCGATTTGAATGAAACTTATTGAGTGTGTTCAAGTGGATCCGAGGATGGTTTAGATTCTCAATACAGTCGACATTTAATTCTCCTACGTATGTTAGTGATCTCCTCCTAATGTCTAACACTTGTGTATAGGACAACGTCTGTCGGGTCCGCTAGTATATATATATAATATACACTAGCGGACCCGACATATATACATAAAACTTAATATAAATATATAATGAAATGAGATAACTCATATTTTCCGATTGTTTATTACCTTAGCTTTCAATCTCAATTATATATTTTTTTCTCACATAGATTAAAATTGAATATAAATCCTATTCGAAATGAGGAGCGCAATTTCTATTAGACCTTTTATATATGTCGCAGTTATATTGTCAAAGCCGTGATATTATAATTTACCGATAGATTGTCAATCGACTTCATTTCTTTGGCTGTAGTTATATTGTTATGTCGCGGATACACTATAGTGATATTGTAAGGCAATGGTATTATGACAATTTTACAGGTCGTTAATTTATGAGGCCGCCTCTGATTGGTCTGTTTCTTGTATTTATTGTTTAGTAATTATTTTGTAGTTATTCATTAGTATAATTAATTGTTATGCCAGAACTGAATCGTCCCTTGTTCACTACTATTTCAACAATAACTTCAGATGGAAAATTGTATACACACTCCAATATTTACTATTATTGTTTCACAAATTGCGTATGAAAAACAATTGACCAAACAGAACACTCATTGCTAACTTCATTTGTAATATACCTAGATTTATTACAATATCACTATAGTGAACCCGTAAGATAGCCAGTCCTCTCTAGATTGGGCTACTTGAATCCAGTTGGGGCCAGCTGTTTTTTTGATGTCATCTTCCCAACTAGCTACAGGTCTACCTCTCTGGACCCGCCCACGTTTTCGTCCATCTCTTGTCCGGCCCACCTCCATTTTAGTGACCGAGCGTGTTCTAATCTATCTCTTGCCTTGGTTATGTTTCTAATTTTGGTGTGCCTTATTTTTTACATCTTTCTAATATTCAGCATACTGCGTTCTATACCCCGCTGACATGCAATTATTTTATCCTTTGTTTTTTTATTGAATTTCCATGTTTGGCAAGCATACGTGAGGCACGGTATTAGGCACGTGTTTAGTACTTTGGTTTTAATTTTGATCGGCATGCTGCTTTTGAATATGTCCTTCAGATCCCAGTATTTGTTCCAGGTAAGCTGTGTCCTGCGTTCAACTTCTTGATCGTTACTATTGTGGTGTAAGCTAATTTGTTTACCCAGGTATATGTAGCTGTCTGTATATTTGAGAGGCTTGGTACCAACATATACTGCTCTCTTTTCACTGTTAGTCATCAACATTGTTTTGGACAAGTTCATTTCCAAACCTAATAGTTTACTGGCATTATTAAGTGATCCTATCATATATTGGATTTCTTGTCCTGTTTCAGATAAGAGAATCTTTGAAAATATACCTACGACATATACACCGTTATTTTAAAATTATCAATCAAAAAACAGGATTAGTCAAACGTTACGTCAGTGCGCCAGTCTAACTCCCATTTTTTGGAACCGGAGGACAAACGATGTACAGGTTATCTCATCACTGCAGGAGCGTTGCCGACCATTTCGAAAGGTATACGCGCTTTTTTTGAAGGCACCCAAGCCGTATCGTACTGAAAACACCGCACAAGAAAGCAATTGTCCACCTTTAATTTTATTGATCATGGTTATAAATATAAAAATATCCACTAGTAAGTTGATGAAAGAGCCGCGCCTTGTTACAAAGCGGGACAAACAGACGGAGCTGTCACTTGTGAAGTATTATTAGTGGAGTGGGTCGCTGGGTCGGTATCGATCACGCGGGCCGCGAGTTCAGAACTTTGCATGGTAACCTCTCGTTATGTGCAATCATTCATCTAATAGTTGCAAGACGAATTTAATAAAGGAAAACATTTTACGAGGCTAATTCTAACAGCTTGGAATTTTACCTATACCATCTGTAGTCTGGGTGCCGTCTGTATGAGTCAGTCTGATATATATAGTTAGTTATTGAAATTAAAACATGACGGGGTATCAATTCCCGATCATTAGTCTTGATAAGTCTTTTTTTTTTATTTTGAAATTAGTTTTATACTTAAACTGACCATAAATACTGTTACAGTTAAAAATAAACAAAATATTACTCACATTTGAATTTGGAAACTGTCATTTTTATGGTATGATCGTTCATTGAGTTTACTCATTTTGGCGCCAATACAATATTTAAGTCGCAGGGATATGATAAAAACAGTGACTTGGTGATATATCGGAGGATGTTAAAATAACAAAACGGTTTCATAATTTCTCGAAACAAATCTAGTGATTTGACCAAATGCCAGAGTTGGTTCCGTGAAATGACAAAAAGTATTTTCTTTGTTATTTAAAAGATTCATTTGGTAAGACTTAGACATAATAGACATTGGTAAGAATATAGTATTGAGTCACAGGAGAAGGGGGCCAGAGGGGAAGGGGAGGGAGTGAGATGTCCTCTGCACCTTGGCTCACTCCCCCATTCTCATGAAAAGGCAACGCATCATTCTCTTGAAAATCAAATTAATGTAACCTAACCTCAAAACAGATAAAAGTTTATCTAAAGGCCAAGTAGAAGCCATGTTATTAAAAAAAACCACGAAGGGGATGACGGGCTATGCCCTAATGCACCTGACCTGTCCGAGTTGCTGTATGACTCAAGTTTGAAGCTCGCTTCGCTCGCTTTTACGAGTACATCCTGAATTTGATCAAATCACTAGATTTGTTTACAGTAATGATAAAATCGTGTTGTTCTTTAAACATATTCCGTGAATTGATCTAATCACTTAGGGAATTGACTAAATCTGTGTTATTATCATTTCCCTGCGACGTATATACGATTTTGCGATATTAAAATGGAGTGGGGTGATAAAGAGAACCGAATCGCTGTGATTGCTTTACACAAAGTAGGTATTAAGCCAAATGCAATTGTTAAAACTCTCCATATTCTTGGTATTAGTAAAATGTTTGTGTATCGGGCTATGAGTCCTCCTTTGTTTGTCACAGAAAAAGATCTCGCCATCCACGTAGTGTTCTTACGAAATGGTGGTCAAAGCAGTAAGAGAAACAATTCGATGAAATCCTGTCCGAAAGCACAAGATTTATGTCGGGAGATGAAGATGATTTATTACTTGCAGCCTATAAGAGATGTACTGGTCATTTCTTAACTGATAATTTAAAATGAATAAGATGGTAGAAATCGAAACAACTACTGAAGTGGTACGCAAGGGGAGGTCACAAAAAAATTTTGTTTACGGGTGAGATTTTTTTTACAAATGACCAAAATTTTAACAAACAAAATGACAGTTTTTATGCTCAAAGCTCTAAGCTTCCCTATTAGTCGACAGAGTGCAACGTGGGCACTATCCGACTTCAGTGATGGTTTGGTTTAGTTATGAAGGATTGACTGATCCATATTTTTGTGAAAAAGGTATCAAAACATCGGCACAAGTGTATTAAGAATACCATTCTTGAGAAGGTAGTGACGCTCCTTAGCAACACCATGTTCAATAACCAAGAGTAGTCCTTCCAGTAAGACTCGGCGCTGGATCATAAAGCTGGGTC
The DNA here is from genome assembly GCA_949711725.1 of Leptidea reali. Classification (NCBI taxonomy): domain Eukaryota; kingdom Metazoa; phylum Arthropoda; class Insecta; order Lepidoptera; family Pieridae; genus Leptidea; species Leptidea reali. The sequence continues at coordinate 13,215,388 of CATIXN010000009.1, forward strand.
TAGTCCCGATCTTAATCCGCTGGATTATGATTAATGGTCAGTTTTAAAGAGTACGGCTTGCTCTAAACGTAATGATATTTTGGAGTCCCTAAAACAATCCGTACGATTGGCAGTGAAGAATTTTCCCATGGAAAGAGTTCCTGCTTCTGTTGATAACTGGCCTCAACGTTTAATGCACTGAATTGCAGCTACTTCGAATAAGCTTTTTATTTTTTAAACTGTTGTATTAAACTACTACACTGTAAAAGTAATTAAAATAGATTGATTTATCCTCATTACCTATTCAAGGTAATTTGAAATTTCCCTTGGGCTTCGTTAAAAAGGCCAAATCTTCAAATTTATATTATTATGTGATTCATACCAAGGTCTCTTCTCGAAGATAATTTAATTAAAAAGAAATGTCAATGGAATTATATATGAAGTGAATTATTATTATAAATATCTTCGTAACTATGACATACTTTATTTATTCTTTAGCTTCTGAGGGAGGTGCTGTGACACAGTAAGTACCTAGTAAGTACTTACATACATACTTATTCAATTCTAATTTTTATTTTATTACTAAAGTTTTACTAGAATACAGGTTCAGTAGATCCAATGACTCGGTCATAAATACGTCATATTACTTCCCTTTGTTGTGGAGATGATGAAGGACCAGCCAGTTTTTGGTCAAACGCATTACAGACTTAACAGCTGACCTTAATTCTGGCAAGTACCTCAGTTACCTCTCAGAGGATAAGTTTGGCCATATAGAGAGTTAGCGTTGCCAGCGTAATAGTGGGAACTTTACCTGTCGACTGCAAAGACGTTCTATACACATATCATTCAGTCTCACAGCAGAACGGCAAAAGTGAGTTTAAGACAATGTAAGCACACTTTTCTCCTTAGTTGTGTGTCAACTGTCACTATCCGAATCAAACAACTGAATAAATATTTTACATCGCAGTAGCGATTTAAAATATTTATTCAGTTGACTTAGTAAATTGACAAAGAATATTTTAAACAACTGGAGTAAATCTGGCAATGTATAGATGTAGCAGTCGAAGCCTATTGAGGTGTAATTTGTGGCTGTTTCATATTTCGGATTTGTTTTATATCGGCGTGATAAGTATATAACGTCATTGGCTTACTGCGACCTTAAAATGATATTAAGTATCTTTATATAATTAAGTATTTATTTAATAGTTAATTTTAGTCATATTTTTGTGTGTTTTAATCAGCATTAACTTTAGTGCTGTAAATAAAGTATATTAATAAAAAGTTATAGTCCAAAAGGTCCAAATATTTTGCAGAATGCATCAATATTTATGCTACAGACCTTGAAGACTGCAGTTTCTGACAAATGCAGTACGTGGCATATCTTACTCGAGGTAATTGAATATTTGCCAAGTGAGGCTGCGATACAGGCAGCACTTGGAAGCGAATACGTGTTTATCAAAGTTCTAAACTTAGTTAAATACATGCAAACTAATTAAATTTTGGATATAAAGATTTAGAATAAAGGTTTGGGCAATTTCGTATTTTAAACCTCTTTCATATACTTACTTAAATATTATAATTTGCATGAGGTTTATTGTAAATTGAATAAAAAAGTCCACCATCTATTAAAATGCAAATATATTTTAAACATAGATATGTGGCAGCGCAATGCTCAATGAATCAAACGAAAGGAACTAACCAGATGACCTAATTCCCCGAATTTCGCGGCTGACTGGTGGCTCCCCCACACGCTTCGATGACTTGTTTAGTCGTTACACATTAAATAGTTATTGGGCGGCATCCACGGTTTATGTGACGGCGTCGGGACGTAAGACATTGAGCAGAACGATCGTTAATGTGGCTTTATACAGCTCTTCAAAGTTCTAATGTACTCCATTGTACTACTAATCGCTTATTGCTTTAGAAATTTTCTCGGACGAACTTGTATTGTAGTTAGTATACTTGGGAATAATATTTTAGTTGCATCACTTTGCATATATTGTAATTGAAATGATTTTTAAATTTAATTGATAATAAGAACTTGTAATACCATTCTGTTTTGAAAAGAGCAACCTTAGAAGTTCTTGCTCGTTCTTCTCTAAGGGAATCTGCCTTCGGAACGAGCTGTATGAAAAAATTACATATTTCAAGTGTAATGTTTACCTAGGATTATAGAATTATTGATTTGATTTGACTGCTTGTGTAAAATAGACAAAATAATGGGAGTTTTTACTTTAGGGTAGTTGGACTCCAAATATTGGCTAATTAAAAAATAAATAATAATAATTGGTTATTTATTGTTCCCTAACTCCACAAACTTTTAAATTTTCTTACGAATCGTGAAGATTTTTCAAACCCGCAACAAAAAGTAAAGTGATTTACAGAGTTCTTTCCGCATCACGTTGGCGTCTGGTATTCCACAACCAAGCTTCTTGCTAGAAATTTCTTGCCTCACACAGCCACTTTGTGGAATTAATTACTGACTGCCGTTTTCCAGAACCGATACGACTTAGGGACCTTCCAGAAAAGTGCAAACACTCATCTTAATCTTAAAGGCCGGCAACGCATCTCTTGGACACCTGGCGGATGTCCATGGTGGTTGCTTCACCACTTCCCATCAAATGACCCTCTTGTCCGTTTTCCCCCTCTTATAAAAAAAACCTTCAACAATTATAAAACGTTTGAGGTACCACTTTTTGTATCGATCAATAAATCAATTCAGTTATGGTTGTAAACATAGAAGTTATTAGTGCAATTAATATTATGAGTGCTTTGGAGGATTTACTACGTGAATGCTGTATAATTAGCTCAACCGAAAGTGTTTCTTGTAAGTACTTGACTAGTGCCTTGCCCATTTGAAAATGTTAAATCTTGGTGCTTTTTTATTTAGCGTCTACAAGGTTTCGAAGTCACGTGTGTAGATTAAGTATTTTCTTTTTATATTGAGAAAGCGGAATGAATAAATCAATGTTTTGCGATTTGGCCAGTGAGGTATCGATGAATATGTAAAAGCAATGTGAGACACATTATTTTATTTCAATACATTCAGTATACGTGGTTATCCCGACTCAAGTACAGAAATTAATATGTCGTGTACTCCTCAGTTTTGTAAATGATAAAGCTATCAGACTTTAATCATATTATAACGCGGAGCTTTACAATTTCATTATACTCGAACACAAACAGTCCCGAGTTTGGGGATGGATTAACATTATGAACTTCGTTATGTTTTCCCGTGGGACTAGAATAATATAATACTGTCGCTATCGTCGTATGTCGTTTCTCCCTTCCAGGGCGAGGTTAAGGGCTCGCTTTCTATTACTTTGCTATTAAGTAGATTAATTATAGAGCTTATGTAGCAATTTATTTTCAATTATTATTTACATCAAAAAATATCGTGAGTAACTTTGTTATTTAAATGTTATCTTTGGGTTTAATTGGGAATTCAGAGCTTCACTTCAATAGGCGCCCTGCGTCACTCTACCACCAGGTGATCATTTTGCTTGTCTCGCCATCTGTGTGATACGCGTACTGGTCACCTGATACTAAATGATCACCTCAACTCTTGTCACTACGCAACACAAAGTGATCTAGTCGTTCTCTCCTAGAGCACACCTCGTTGTGATGAGGTAGTTAGGCAACGTTTAAAGAAATTATTCCCTTGAATAACCGGAGTTCTTATTTGTATCTAAATCACATCATCCAGGCCTATGGATCTTTAAGAGATGCAGTATCTTCATTGAGGGCTTTGAGGCATCCCGCCCTCATTGTGGCGATGGCCCCTCACTCCAGAAGGAAATGCTTCGTAGACCCCTTGGCAAAATCTACATCTATGTAACTATAATCCATTTGACCGCGTACAACGCGGCGTTGCTTACAGACGTCGCTTTATTGTGTGTCTTCTACCGTATTTATCACGTGTTCTGAAGAGCTGTTTTACCTGATTCCTGCCGCCAAATTCCACCTTCGCACGACACGCCACAAATAAGGATATCATCCCCACCATCTGGATGTGTGGCGGTCCTCCACAGTGCGGTTTCCAAGGAGCTTTCTTCCACGTACTACAAAGCTGCGGAATGTGCTTCCTTGTACGATGTTTCCGGGGGTACCTTCACAAAAGCGCGTACACCTTGCTAAAAAAAATGTAAGATAATATTCAATATCAGCAACATGAACCAGTGAAAACTTCCCGATGAAATTGACCCCTGATGAACTCCTGATATACATTAACACCAAGTGTATTAACCTAGCCCCATAGAAAACTTCCCAGGAAATAAATTGAAAACCGTTAGTAACACGCCATTTCAGATATTCTATTAATATTTTACGCATTTTTTCGTATACCTTTTGCTTTTCCATTATGATTTGAATTGGTTGTGAAATTGGGTTAAACAAGTTGTAAGAATCAATAAAAATATTACCTTTGACCTCATTTCAGCAGCCTACTTCCAGAATAACCACACGACACCAACCAGTCTTCGTTCCCACCAAAAGGACGTGTAGCGTGCATCCAGTGCTGCTCTTCAAGGAGAATCATGTTCTTTGTCATCGAAGGTAGCCTTGCAATTGGTGTGATGTGCAAATTAGCATCAGTTGTGGCCAATACTATATATACTTCACTACTGAGTGACCTAAGAGGACATAATATCAAATTCAATCATGGACTCCAAAACGTCTGAAACAATTTGATAAAACTTTCAAACCAAGAACAGTTTAGCAGCGGTTTGTTTATGTTTATCAAGATCGCTAATATTATCTACAATTATAAAGATGGCGTTGGAAATGTTTAGTCCTCAGCACCGACGTCTGTATATACCGTCTTCGACGGTAGATACAGACCCCCATAATACATATTATATCGTTGGAAAGGTCTTGATGAACTTAAAACCGTTGAGTAGTTAGTGTTCCTAGGAGGTCGGGATCTAGCTATTCAGGTTCAAACATTTCCCATAGAATTCAAACATTTTCATTCCAATGAGGTTTGTTAACTATAATGTATGAAAGACAGGAGACACTCGAGGGGCGGCCGTATCGTCACTAATGTAGGTAACTAAAAATAATATTAGATGATATTGTAACGTGGAAGAAACAAACTGAATTACTTACAGAATATTTTTATAAATTTTTATAAAAAATTAAAACATTACATAGTTGATTTTCAAACAAAGTTTGAAACAAACACATACAAATATTGTACGACAAGCCTGTCGCAATGCACCAATAAAACCCTATTCAAATCAGATTAGCCGGTTCTGAGATTTTAGTGCTCAAACAGGCAAAAAGACAACAAACCGTTTTACAAACTTTATTTATTTATTTATTTATTAAAGCACACCACATCATATACAATACAATTTTCTTATTAATTATTAATTAGTTAATTAATAATTAGTAGTTCTAAAGTATACGACAATTATGGTGAATAAAAATTACAAAAAATACTCCCTAAATACTTCTGAAAAATAGAACTTATACTATCTAAACTATTGACACGGGAGTGGGTCAGGGATTGGAAATAATACTCCGCTTATA
>CATIXN010000009.1:13220908-13315409 GCA_949711725.1 Leptidea reali
TGTACAGCGTCTAAAGTAAACAGTTTTCCGCTGAGCTACGAGTATTGCTGACGGAGCTGTTGAAATTGACAATGTCTTGAAGTTTGACAACTCTCGTCATATACTTCGAAGGGTTGCTACGCAACACTATAATAAAAACAAAAAAATAAGAAATGAAAGTACAAATTATAACTTTAACTTATTAAAATAATGAAAATAATGAAGACGAAAAAAAGAAAAACTACTTATTTGACAAATGCGATTGAGTACGAGCTAAGTGTTTAACATCACTTTCTTTAAACCTGACCAGCCCACCACCGAATATATCAAGTTCTGAATTGGTATCGTTTTTAACTTTAACTTATTGTACTCGCGAAGAATTCGAGCGAGAGGCGCCTGAACTCCCAGGTTGGTTTTTACAGAAGGAACTTGGAAGATTCTCTTGATTTTGAACCTTGGGAATAAATATGGGACAGCAAGGTTAATATTCTGCAAGAGGTTACTACATTGTATTTGACCGTTTAAGAGTTTGTACAAAAATATTACTCCGGAAAGAGATCTCCGATCGAGCAATGAAATCATATTAAATTTCCTGAGGCGCTGATGGTACGGGTGTCTATGAGAGAATCCAGTACTAATGTATGCAAGGTGTCGTGTGAATGCTCTTTGGATACTCTCGATGCGTTGCGAATGGATCGTATATAGTGGATTCCATATAATACTACCATATTCGATATGACTGCGCACTAGAGCGTTATATAGAATTGTTTTCGTTTTGGAGCCGAAACAGACAATATCGATAACTCAGTCTGAAATTCATTAAGTTTAAGATACGTATGAGAAATTGTTCTATAAACGTTAACCCACCCAGGGGCGTGCATTGGTTTTCTAGTAAGGTAGGCACTAATCTAATCTAATTAGTCATAACTGAGCTTTGGAACATGAAATGATTGCTCACCGTAGGTATTTAGAATCTAACGTAAGGAAAATGAGTTTTCATATTTTTCGAGTATCCATATTTTTGCTGCTACGAAACAACAGGTATAAATTCTTTATGAAATGCCATTTGATGGCCATAAATTTTCCGAACATTTACAATTGTAATTTATATTTTTTTACACCATCGGAAAGTAAATATTTCAACGAATAGAAAGCAAACTTTTTGAAAAAAGCTGATATTTTGAGGGGTGAATTTTTGATTGAAAATAAGGGTTCTTTTCCGATATTTGAGTCAAAATAAGGTGAAAAAATAATTAATATTTTAATTCAAATAAATTACAGTGTATTTGGAAGATAAAAAGGTATTTTTTTTTTGTTATATTCTCGTCCTTTCCCAATGGGTTTCATCCTACTATTATTTTTTTTGGTTTCAAAAATTATTAATTATTATAAATTACTAGTATAAACAACACTAAAAAATAAAAATAATTAATAATAATTCAGTTTTTGAAGTCGGTTTTTTTAAACGTAGTTTTTTTATCGTCCCATACATATGGTCGAACCTGCGAAGGACAGCCGGAGATCGATTCACTTTCTAACTAATGTTTCTGTTTTAATTGTCGTATAAAAGTTTCACCACAGTTCTGCCGTGACCATGATCCATGCTACTAGATCGTGAATATCAGCTACCAGTATATAAGTAGTTACACAATATTAAAAAAAAACTAATAAATAAAAAATATATATAAAAAATAATAATAATCATAAATACAATGTTACAACACAAAATATTTAAAAACCTTATAAGTGTAACCGAAAATGAAAATATTTTTGAAACGTTTGTCGGTTTGTCTGTTTATGCACTATTAGTTTATTTGAATAGAATTTTATGGATGTATTGTGACAAGCTTGCTGTACAATATTTATATGTGTTTTCTTTCAATCTTTGTTTGAAAAACAAAAAAGGACGGTCCCCCCCACAAATAGGAGTTCCAGTTGTTGGTGGATGATATTCCTGTGTTTCATTATTTTACTTTTTAGATTTTGCTTCATTAAGAATTGGTGAGACTCCAGAACCGTCACTTATAGCGGTTATAATTATTTGTACGCGTAAAACTTATCCCTACAAAAAATCCCTAGATTTCTGCCGTAATATAGCCATATACCTCTCCACGAGAAGTCCAAAAACTCCCACGATTGACGGAAAAATGCTTTCCTACTCAAAATTACACAAAATGTATGGAGGGTAGAGGTAAGGAGAAACATCTATGTATATGAAAAAGTATCCGTCAAAATGCATTAAATTAGGGTGACGCTACATTAGCATCAGGGTAAATCTTAAAAGAAGCGCCAAATTTAAAATAATACTAATCACACCAGGTGCACGTTTCTCTATAATAATTCTGTAAGGTTATAGTTTCACTACATTATTTTATTCAACGTAAGTAGTTGAAATTTTCAATAATTAACTACTTTAATCGGCAATAATATTAATTTTTTTAACTCGGCATACTTCAATTCGTTTACAATTGCTACATTCACCATACTTCATACCATACCACCAGCGCCATTGTGGACGCTCTTTGATTTTTTTAATGGAATAGGAGGACAAACGAGCGTACGGGTCACCTGGTGTTAAGTGATCACCGCCGCCCACAATCTCTTGCAACACCAGGGGAATCACAAGAGCGTTGCTGGCCTTTAAGGAAGGTACCCATGTCGTATCGTCCCGGAAACACCGCACAAGGAAGCTCATTCCACAGCGTTGTAGTACGCGGAAGAAAGCCCCTTGAAAACCGCACGGCGGAGGACCGCCACACATCCAGATGGTAGAGAGAGCTAGACTTTGTCCAACAGTTGATGTCTTACGGCTGCTAGACAACCGATGAAAACAGTCCAGTTTTATTACTTTAGTGTGCGTGACAAGCTGCGGCATACACTTCGAGATGTATGTCACTTTGTGATAATGTGCGTACATTGATTAAAATAGAGGTTAATAGTCAACCTTCATGTTTTCGACGTTTCCACAGCTGTTACAGTCTATCGAGACATACAAACGATCAAAGACTTCGATATATATGACGATGGAGTATGTTTATATGAAGAATGTGTATAATTCAAAACCAATTACAGCTGTATCGATCTATTGGCAGGGTCAACAACCACCAGTTGTTACAAACTGCTAGGTTATAGGAACTGCACTACTATTAGGTCAATGTCGTTTGTCAGATAGGAATATAAATTATTGCTTAAGTTATTGAAAATTGTCAAGTTACGACTTATTTCCGACCCAAAGCTTAGCTTAGAGACAATTCAATTATAAACGGATAAGGTAGTCAATACAGCCCCCTCCCTCCCTCCACAGTTGGCAACCTTATACTTAGGATGGAATAGCTTTTATATCCTTTTTTCTTTTCTTGTATGTTCTTCTCACGAGCTCAACTTTCTCCTAACATATGATAGATTCAGTAGTTTAAAAGAAATATTTATAGTGACGGTTGAAAAGCGCTTAATTTAAGCCTAATTGAATAAAGTTTATTTTGACTTTGAATTTCATTTAAGTTACGAGATCTGACCAATTTCGTTATATTGCATTGGAATTATTGGAATTAAAATAAAAAAAATATGATTATGATGAGTGAGTGTGACACTAACTGATTAAAATAGTCATTTCAGATTTGAGGGTTCTTTCTTAGACTATTCAAATTCAAAATAAAAAAAATCTTTATTCACTGTAATACTTTATAAATTATTTAGTGCAAGTCAGGATGAAGTATAAAAGTTACAATAGCATTCAAATGCAACAATATTCATTAAAAATAAATTTAGAAACATTAATCCCAACTATCTTTATCATTGAAATAAGCTTTGACATTATAATAGGCCTTAGAAGTTATTTTTTTTGATACATTAAAATTTTTAATTGGTAATATTTTAATATCATTTGGGAGTTTATTACAAAATATAACACAATCCACTTTTTAGCAATTTTACGTAGATGGAATTGCGAGTTTATGTTTGTTTCGAGTATTGACAGTTTGTACATCACTATTCTTTTTAAATTGGCTAATATGCTTATGAGCGTACAGGAGATTCTCGTATATGTACAGGCAGTGTACTGTCATACTATTAATTTCACTAAACTTTTTTCTCAATGAATCCCTCGCACGCATTTTATAGAGTATTCGAATTGCCACTCACAATATAATTCCGTAGGACATGACACTATGAAAGTAGCTGAAATAAACAAGTCTAGCCATTTCAACATAAATTGTCAGGTGCCTAATTTTTTTTATCGCAAATACTTGCTGGAGAGCTTAGTCTATTACATAAGTTTTATATATGAGCGCCCTATATATTATATGGAATATTGTCGTTTCAACTATGTACATCAAGTTTGTCATTATTAATTTTTATAGGTGTTGGTTGGTGCTAAATATTTGGAAGTGGACAGATCTTTTATTGCTGGCGATTTTTATTTTAAATAACAAATATGTATTGTCAGCAAACAGTATAATATCATGTTTATTTTGAATAAGATTATTACATTAATACGTCTAGATAGTCTCTTGCTGTTAGACAACCGATAAAACAGGCCAGGAATAATACTTTAGTGTGCGTTACAAGCTACGTCTTACACTCGCGATTTGTATGCCACTTTGTGTCAGTGTGCGTGCATTCGTCAAAATAGAGGTTATTCTAAACACAAATTTTTTCTACGTTCTCACAGCTGTCATAGTCTATCTAGACGTATAAATGATCTAAAGGTTCTTTATTTAAATTTGTTTGTAAGTCATAACATTATTAATTGACACACATAATTTCAAGTCTCTCTAATATAAACCAATAAACCCACAGCTGGTTACCCTTTTGCTTGACTTGAGACACTGTTTCGTGTATAGATCACTTTTTTATCATACTTGTCAATTGATGGACCTTTTACACTATTTATTATGAAAGAGGGGTGAAGGGTTAACTTTCTTAGGGCAAGGTGCTGTATTATCTCTGGATCGCCGACATTCAAGCTCCTTTGTCACGGCCGAGTCTCATGACTGTTTCCCGTGCTTAAAGTTTTTGTTCAAAGATATCCATGTTTTATTTATTGAATAGCCTTCTGCAAATATGGAGAATATCGATTTATTTGATGCATGGTATTGTTAGAAAGCCATCAAAAAGAATTCTTAAGGAATCAATGTTGAGAAAATGCCTTTATGCGTTTTTATGCCATACTTTTGATATAGTAATAATTGTTGAAGGATTATTTCGTTACCGATTTTCGGAAAACGTAACTGCAGTGTTCGTATTTGATAGGCTCACTCCGAGTGCGGGTTGGTGGGCTGGTCGGTTGGTCCCAGGTCGCGGGGTGGACGACCGCTACACGCGAGGGTTCGCGCTGTGCGGCAGGCCTCGCGATGTGGGTCAGCGGGCCATGCATCTCCCCCCTTCACCGCAACCCCCGTACCTCACCCACCACAACACTTAACTGCTCATTTCCTCCAGGTGTTAACAGTCTCTGCAGCGTCCAAAACAAAGGCATTAAACGGGTTTCCTCTACGTATCTACTAACAGATGCATGCTACTTTATTTTGTGTATATAGAATAGGACAACCGAGGGATGTAGTTACTTCAAAATGAAATATGTACATTCCATTTTGGTTGTATCGCTTAAAGAATGATCCGAAATATTGCATAATTTATATTTATTAAGAATTAATAGAGAAACTGAGCTGTGTAGTAGCCACTGCCTGACTTGGCTTAGCTTTGAGGTATCATTACAAACTTCCTTGTTCATTGAATTTTTTTATTATGTGCTGCTACATTCTATAGATCTGTAAATTCGATTAAATTTATTTGATAGTATGGCACTCATCGATTGCGAGGACTCGCACTTTGCCGTTCTCTTTAAAGAGTGAACGAGCACAATTAGATCGAAACGAAGAGTCGATCAAACAGCTGCTAAGAGCAATAAAGTTTTATTATATCTCCGTGTTCGTAAATAAAACTCCAGATAAACAAGATGAGACGGAACCGTCGGCTCCGTGGTATCTGGTATTATTATTACACTCCTTGCATCCATCTTGGACAACGTTGCGGGACTAATACGACATTTTCGTTTATTTTTCAACAATTCTTCACTTAGGTATTCTAATACATGTAAGTAAATATTGCGATGAACCACACTAACAACGTGGTCCCAACTAAATATGAATGAATGCATAGGTGAGTTGTTACATACAAGGCTAGCCATGCATAGGCTTGCATATGCCTAGCCCAGGCACCAGATTCTCTGAGTAGGTAAGCATATGACTGAACATATTATATACATAATTATTTTCTTAGATTATAAACCTAGTCCTGAAGAAATACATAAATTATATAGTTTAAAAATATCGTATAACATTTGAAGAGCCCTTGGTGAAATTAAATAAGCAATAAACAAGGGGCAATGGAACACCAGAGGAATCACAGGAGCGGTACCGGCCTTTGAGGAAGGTCTATGCGCTTTTTTTGAAGGTACCCATGTCGTATCGTCCCGGAAACACCGCACAAGGAAGCTCATTCCACAGCTTTGTAGTACGTGGAAAAAGCTCCTTGAAAACTGCACCGTGGAAGACCACCACATTACATTGTGGGGACCCTAATTTGTGCGTGTCTTACGAAGGTGGAATTCAGCGGCAGGAATCAGGTGAAACAGTTCTTCGGAACACACCCCGTGATAAATGCGGTAGAAGACACACAATGAAGCAACGTCTCTACGCAACGCCACGTGATCCAGCCGTTCATAGAGCACTGTCAAATGGATCGAGCTGATACTGGGGTGCGCCAGACCGAGATGACAGCAATACTCCATGTGTGGCTGGACCTGCGCTTTATTGAGCGCTAGAATGTTGACCGGCTTGAAGTATTGCACTATTTATGATGCCCATCTTTTTCGAAGCTAATTTAGCTTTGCCCTCCAGATGAGCACAGAATTGGCAATCGCTCGAAATTTCGAGACCCAGTATTCCGATACTAGGCGAGGCTGTAAGGGAAGCGTAATCGAAGAGCGGTGATACGACAAATGGTTTTTTTCGTGGTAAATTCGCAAACTGGAGTCTTCTGGGGGTTAAATTGGACAAGGTTCAATTTACCCCATTCCGCGACCTTCCCAAGAGAGGATTCGATAGAAGACACAAGTTTCTCCCGGCACTGGTCGACGATTTCCCGAGAGAGACCTGCATGGCCCGTGTAGACGGCACCACCAGTGCTGTCGTCTGTATAGCAATGTATGTCATTGATATGATGGCCTGCCGATCGGCTATGGTGAAAGCCGTACTGTCGGTCGTTGATCAACTGGTGACCTTCTAGGTATACCAAGAGATGGCGGTTTATTATGCTCTCCATGATTTTCAAGAGCAGGGAAGTTATAGCAATAGGCCTGTAGTTTGTCGGATTAATCACTAAGGCAAGACATTACTAAATTCGGTCACACATGTTCCATGTGTGACCGAATTTACTGTTCTCACCTTTGGGCGACGGCTTACTCACGGCTTACCAGCAGCCGAATTCCACCACCGGATAATGCGTCAAAATGCTTAATTCAGCCCGCATCACGTCGACGTCCGTCGTGCGCCTTTTGCGAAGAACTCTTGCCTCGCACAACCACTTTGTTGAATAAATTAACGGCTGCAGTTTTCCCGAACGAATACGACTTTGCCCGTTTGTCCCCTCTTATATTTAAAAATATGAAAGCCCCGTGTTCGTCAACTGGCATGCATTCAACTGGTTCGTGCTGATAGTGCAAAGCAAAACGTCTTGCATTATTATACTCAGTCAAACAGCTCCTTCGGTTGATATAATTCGTAACCTAATTAATATTTTGGTATTTATTGGTATGTTAGCAATGACACCTTCACCGTTGTATCTTACACTTACAATATCGATGTCGAGTATCAAAAAGGCGAGTATGCTGTTTTACTTTTGACGTACCTGTGTACCAAATATGTGTAAAATTGTCTTTGCAGCAGGTACTTTCCGTTTTGAAAATTCAACCCCAAAGTCGGACCCAAGCAACAACTCGGTAACGAATAGAGGATAAGCTTGCATTGAACTTTCTATTCCTCGGACATATTTGCATGGAATATCGTATGAATTGAGTACGCCAAAAATAATGAGTATTTCAGCGTTTTTTCAAAATTCATCCCCATAAGAGGGTAAACATTGGGGATGAATGTCTTAAATAAACGCAGAGGCCAAACCTTTAGGGCTATAAACTGTCAGATTTGCAAGTCAGTAAAACACCATCGGACGAAAACGTTTCTTATCGTGGCCATACGCTACGAGAAATAGTGACGATCACACTGTACAGTTCGAACGGTACCAGTTTATCGTATATGGCATACAAGGTATGCCTAACTGATGCGATATATATGTTTTGTTTATATATTATGTGTGAGGCAATATTTGAACACCAACTAGTATTTACACTGGTGAATTCGGACAAAGTCGCGGGTAACCGCTTGTTTTTCTATATAACAATAATGAGAATAATTATCTTAATTATATGAGATTTAAAGACTTCAAAATATTTTAAATGTAAATAAAAGGCACAGACTCTACGCACTATTTTTATTTGCGTTTTCTGTGTCTGTTTACTGTGCAGACTTTGGGAGACATTGATCGGTTGATATTGGATCGTAGTTTTTCAATCAGATCAAATAGTGAGATTAGGATAAAATAGAGAAACACAAGCCACGCGCCCCCATATAAGATTCGTCGCGTGGCTTCATCACCAGGAATCCTGCGACATCGAGTCATGTTTATGCCGCCATACCGCGCGAGGCTCTGAGCAGGCGTCGTCCCCAGTACAGCATCGAGTGTATCAGCAGTACACAGGAGTAAACGATGAGGATATGCAACGCACTGGACGCTGCACTCGTTCCAGCATCGACTTTTTTTGCGCGTCTTTGGCACATTGTACGCACATCGCTATAACACTAAAAATATGTATTAGTTACATCTTTATTGTATATAAAACATTATAAGCTATAGTATATGTAATTGATGGGAATTTTTAAGTAGTTTCGGTCGAGTGTCAACCGCACGGACAGCTATGACATTTAATCATAAACGCGGCCTGGCACCTTAGAATATTAACGCTACATTATTCTAAGCCGCGCACATTGTATTCTTTACCTAATTGCAATAATATTACTTAGTATTTACATCCTCATTGGCAAAAATTCATAGGAATTCCGTGCAAAAACTTTTGCCCCTAAGCCCCTACAGGCCTTACAGGGCAGAGCAAGCCCCTTAGAATATTACCACTGCAGTGCCCTAATAGGTACATAGATAATAAATTTGAAAATCGTTATAGACGAAGGTTACAGTTTCAGTTTGGCATGAATTCATTCTATCAGTCTGGTTGGGAAATATTGACGCGAAACTGATTTCATACGCTCATTCTTTCATCTCTATTATATTAGGCCGACTGTCAATTTTAAGGCTTCAAAAAGCTTTCGTGATTTTTGTGAATGAAGTTCTTTTCACGAGCCAATATTTTCCCTTGTTATCAAACCTGATATAATGTGAGATATCGAAGTTGGGGGCTTGCCATGCCCTGTAAAAAACACGAACATGGTTTTGAAGTACGTTAATGTCAATTTTGCAGCACTGTTGATTTTTTATTCACTAAGAATTTGTTGGTGAGAATAGTTTCAAGTCCTAATAAATCATAGACTTGCAATATATATTAGCGTATTAAAAACACAGCAATAAATCGAGATAGAATGTTTACGAGATGTTTGTAATTAGTGTATGTGTGTATATGAGCACTAACTTACATTTCAATTGTTTTTCCCAAAACCATGATGGTTCATTTTAAGCTGATAGACACACTGCTAAATGCCTATGCTCTAAATAAATAAAATGATTATTACCCACAGGTCACTTGTCAAACTGTCAGTAGTTGTCAGTTGTCATTTGTCTGCTGTCATTATCGGGACCCGTCAGTCGTCAACTCGTCACCCGGCGCCGGCGGGACCAAAAGTCAAGTCAAAAGCAAATCTCAAATTTCACTTTTGACCAAAAGTTTGCCAAAAGTTATAACTCAGCAAAATATCGTTGCATGTGCTTGGCCTGTGGCCTGTACATCGTTCGTTAGTCATTAGTTTAGTGCTATTTAATATTTATTAATCTAAGGAGTAAATAACATGTATTTTTCTTTCACAGACACAGAGAACTTTATAATTTAATATTATATCTCTCTTTTTTCCCTTGCTTATCATTGTAATCCGATGAAAGATTATTTTTCTCTATAACCTATTATAAACCTTTCTTATATTACTTTATTTTATTTATTCTACATACGTAGAACTAAGTAAATAATGGAAAAAACAGCAGCAACAGTTCTTCAAGAGCTGATGACCAAGTCTGGCAAAATACCTGAATATGAATGTGTTGCAAAGGTTTGTGTATTCCAAACTATTATGACTAGGAGGATACACTTGTTACAATTAATTAATGAAGAAAATATTCATGTGCATTCTACTGTAATTACACACTATGCACAATGTGTATAAGGTATGAAGGGTGCTCAGAGTTTTACAATTTTTCATGTCGGCTGGTGTAAAGAAAGGGAATATGTCCATGATACTCTGGGTTTTGCTACCAATAAACTGAAACACACATTTCTTTTACCTAAACCTAGTATAAATACAAAATTTTCAGAACGAATAGCATTTACTTATGTACCAAAGAACATTTTTACTCTAACAATTATGTACACACTCACACTCAAAAGTTACATCCTAAAGCACAAAAATTCAAAGCAGAATTCAATACCTGTATATTATAAACAATATTATTTGATTATTTATTGATTGCAGTCTGGGCCACAACATAGTGTGAAATTTGAATACAGATGTATAGCAAATGGAGTGATAGTTAAGGCGAAGGGTAAGACAAAGAAATTAGCTAAGCAGGAAGTTGCTAGAAAGATGTTAAACAATCTCTTTCTGCAAGGAATGCCAGTACCACATCCATATGCAAGACCACCTTCTCCGGATCCACCCTCACCCCCATCTCCAGCATCACCCTCCGCCAAGGCTCTACCATCAGCGGTAAATATTAACTTACACTTTACTTTTAACCAACAAAATTATATTGAGATATATTATATATAGATTTGCTATAATTTTTTTATTGAAGTAAAATCTTTGCAAACCTGTAAAATGTATAACCATGTATATTGAATTTTTATTACCCATACAATTTATTTTTACAAGTTATAGCTTTTGGTGTTCAACTATTAAAGATATAATTATAGCAATAATTATTAATAGATACCAGTTATAAATAATGGTAATAGAGATAGAATAGTTTCATATTAATTTTTATTGTTATAAATCATGTAGCAATATTTTCCACTGTAAATATCTGAAGATAACCCAATGCTTCTGGCTATATTCAGATACAAAGTAACTTTCAGGGAGTGGCATCAGCCTCAGTGGAAGTCAACAGCTATGTGGCACTACTAAAGGAGTTATGCATAGAGTACAACCTTGGCACAGTCGAGTATGATCTGGTGGGTGATGCGGGTCCCCCACATCAAAGATGGTTTACCATCAAGGCCCAGCTTGGCCCCCATGTGAGATTGGCTTCCTCTAACACTAAGAAACAGGCGCGCCAGAGCGCTGCAGAGCAACTCTACACATATCTGAGAGAGAATCTCGCCAGACTCACCAAGGACTTTGTAGTGGTAAGCTGTAATATTTCTTCCGTTCATAAATATAAAATACTTTGCAATATCCTACTAATGTGTAAATTGTATAAATTACTTTGACATTTACGACAATGACCTTCATTTATTTGCATGTTCTCGAAGTCCCAATATTTTTAGAAAATACATGATGAATCAATAGTGCCTAGTGTGAATTAATGAAAAGGATTTGAGTTTCTAGTTTATTATTCCACAAATAATAATAATAAAATATAATAATTAAAATCTATAGTTGTTACAATCTACAGTGCCGAAGCCTGTGAAAATGATAAAAGTGAAACAAAATAATAGTAGGATGAAACCCATTGGAAAAAGACGAGAATATAACAAAAATTAAGGGTAAAATAAATTACGGGCGATCTGAGGTCGGGGAAGTGGAAAAGGGGGGGTATTTTAGGGTAAAAAACGGTTTATCTCGATTTCCGGCAAAACTACAAGTCCTATGGCAAAAAGTTAATTGGCAAAGCTGTAGGTAATAAAGAGATCTACAACTTTTGTTATTACACTTTTTTCACATAACCTCAAAGTTTAGGTGAAAAATTCAAATTTTTCAAAAAGAAAATTTTTTCTACGAAATTTGGTGAAAACTTACCTTACTATGTCCCAAATACACTGTAATTTATTTGATTTAAAATATATTTTTTTTCGCCTTATTTTAACTTAATATCAAAAAAACACCCTAATATTCAATCGAAAATTCTGACGTCAAAATATCAGCTTTTTTCAAAAAGTTTGGGGGCTTTTTGTTCGTTGAAATATCTTCTTTCTAATGGTGTAAAAAAAATATAAACCGACCTCAGATCGCCCGTAATTTATTTTTCCCTTATTTTTTGTTATATTCTCGTCCTTTACCAATGGGATTCATCCTACTGTATTTTTTTTTGGTTTCAAAAATTATCGACCCTGGTCTATTGGTGATACATACCTACTGATAATAAAGTAGCTGATATTGTTTAAACAAGTGTTCGGGTCTATTGTACCCTGTACAACACAACTGACTCGCCCAGTCATTTGAGTTGTGTCACTTTGCACTCAGGGGACTGTTGAACCAACATCATCTTGTATGTATTGTTATTATGTCAGAAGCGGGTTAAATGTCTAAATCACCCTAGGCAAGCAACCTATCGACGCCATTTTCCATATGCACTGTAAGTTGCATTAAAAAAAACGCGCCTTTAGGCATTTGCCCAGTTTGTCTCAGAGATAATCCGCCTCTGCATAATAGTAGTGTCGGGGCGACAATCGTGTAATAATTTAAAGAAAAATGTGAAAATATTACAGGATGAAGCCCTGGCACGTGCACACGAGAGAGCTATGGAACGCTATGTGGAAACTCGAACAGGACCCCGACTCGACCTGGGCCAGAAGATCTCAGAGTATCACATTGGGGTGTTAAGCATAGGTAACTATCTCTATCATGCCCTATGATTATGAAAAAAATGGCAAGGCGGCTAATGTCAAGAAAAAAATATGTGTATGGCCACACTCGATCAGAAAACTGGCGTGAAATAGCGCCGCAATTTTTGTCTTCGGTTAGTTTCAGCAATAATCCCATAACTCCACAATAAAATCCTCACAGAGACGTAATCCCCTGAGCAGTCTCGCTTGGTTCGCTCGTCTTATGAACACATTCGAGGCAACAACACCATGGAAACACGGCTTACACTAAAATCTTTTATACATTAGGGATATATACTCTACACTTAAACGCCGTACACCACCAACTTGAGATGGCGCAACCGGCTTTGTTTTTCTTTATCGAAGAGTAGGTAAGAAAAAACCCTCGGTTGCGTGATAGAACCGTAGAAATCATCGCCCGTCATAAATGTCATCTACTTCCATAAAAAAAGATACCTGACCGGGTGATACAGTCTATTTAACAAACACCAGGTAGCGCTGCCGGTAGCATATTAATAAAAAAAAAAAAGTTAATTCTATTGGCAGGCGAATTATATAAGTTTGTACTTTGTATTTTTGGTTTGTCTCCGCCGCCCCCTCCCCCTTTAACAAAATCCTAGCTACGCCCTTGCACATGACTTTTATCTAATAAATTATAATACTCATAGATGAAACCCTACCATTATAATAGTATACAAAATTGAATATTTAAATGTCATACAATGATTTAAGTTTTCTTTAGTGTTAATTCCGCCAATATTTGTTTTTTAAAACAATCCGACACGTCCTGAGGGTGCCTCGTGTAGAGGCGAAACACGTGTCGAATTGTTTTAAAAAACAAATATTGGCGGAATTAACACTAAAGAAAACTTAAATCATTGTATAATTATGGTTTTCCGCAAAGTAACGCCTAATTCAATAAATTTTTTATTTAAATGTCAATTACTATTATATTTTTACAGATGTAGAAAAAATTACCAAAGCGAGAACATTGATGGAGGAACTGTCCGACGAAAATGCACTAGAGTAAGTACAAATTATTATTTGAGAGAATTTTACTGTTTTCCAATACAGCACTAGAGCGCATTATGCGACATAATGCTCAACGTTGAGTGTTCCAACTACAGCAACGCCTCGCACAATCGAGCACTCTCAAAAGTACAGCTTTCGCGTGATGCGTAGAATAGATACTAACTCAGTGGCAGAAAATTAACACGTGTTTTTTCTATAAGTTGGTATTGATCCAAATTTCATTTACTATCGGTAGTAATATTGTTTATTGTTGAATAAATACATTTGTATATTATAAAATACAGAAAAAGACATCATAAAATGTTTATGTGGAAATGAACATATTTATCAAAATGAAGAAGACGACATCTTATTTTCTTATTAGATTGCTGACTCTACAAATTTTTGTTTTCAACATCGAACTTATGTGCATCAGCACAATTCGGCATTGTGCGGCACTAATTCGCATTATACTCTGTAATTGGAAAACTACCTTTATCTTCATATGGGTTTGTTTGACTTTTTTTTTAAATTTATTTATACAAAATATAAATACGAAGAATCAATTAAAAATGTTCATTTCACATGGAGTTTCGATTAATGGACTTCCCCTTTGTAAATTTTTCAACATGAAAATTTCAACCGGCCTTTTTTTCTTTTTACCAGCTTTAAGCCCATTCGATAATATTCTCTCAGTGCTTTGTCTTCTGTTGAGGTAGATACTAGACTTGGTTTCGCAAATTCGAGCGTTTGTCAATTCCGTGGTTACTGCTGATACAACTGTGGCATAAAATAGGTACCTACGATAATTGACGACTCAAAAGTGTTATTATAAACCTACATGAGTTTGAATTTTTTAAATACACCTTTAAAAAAGCGCATCCATCTATCTTTTTTATGGAGCTAGAGAAGAAGTGAGGGAACGGGTAACCACATTCTCCTGCACCATCAGAGGAATCACAGGAGCGTTGCCGAAATTTAGCATGGTGTACGCTCGCCTACAGGCTGTTGGCGCTGCTTTGATCATTTTCCATGAGGCTACCGTTATCTTAAGGAAAAGTGCTTATATTCGAGAGTATCAGCGTATTATAACATATTATATTTTATAAAATCTTTATTTATAGAAATTCAATTTGTAAACAAAATTTATGAACAATGCGGGACTCGTACCTGTCAATCGTTCGAGTGACGCATGGATCGTAAATATTGGTATGTCTTGTTCATCTCTCATGCGCTCGGACGGAACCCGAGAGGCGCATGTACGAGTCCCGCATCGTTCATAAATTTTGGTTGCAAATTTAATTTGTATGATTAATAAAAAACGAAATGTAGGATCACCAATAAAACGGTAGGCTGATGATATAGCACAATCAGCAGGAAAACAATGGATGCAAAAAGCAATAGATAGAAAGTTGTAAATGAAGTTGGAGGAGGTCTTTACTCAATCTGGGATCAATATCTCAAAAATCGTAACAAAAAAAATTAATAATATTTCAAATGTATACTTTTTTTTAGATATGGAATAAATGGCTATATTATTATTATTATAATTAATCCCAGAATTGCGGGATTTCACTATAAATTTTCGACATTTCTTTTATCACTTGTGGCCACGCCATTGGCTGATTACGAAACGGCCATTGTCTGCTCACTGTATACTTTTTTTTTATGAAAATAAGGGACAAGACGAGCAGGACGTTCAGCTGATGGTAATTGATACGCCCTGCCCATTAAAATGCAGTGCCGATCAGGATTCTTGAAACCCCCAAAATTCTGAGCGGCACTACAACTGCGCTTGTCACCTTGAGACAAGATGTTAAGTCTCATTTGCCCAGTAATTTCACTAGCTACGGCGCCCTTCAGACCGAAACACAGTAATGCTTACACATTACTGCTTCACGGCAGAAATAGGCGCCGTTGTGGTACCCATAATCTAGCCGGCATCCTGTGCAAAGGAGTCTCCCACTTGTAGTGACTTGTTTGCTCCAGGATACTGGAACGGGTGTGTGCCGAGCTTGGTATGAGCGTGAACGAGCTGGTGCTGGATGGAGGAGTCCGCTGCGTCTGCCTGGAGCCCAGCTCGCCGCAGCTGGTGCACGCTGACGTCACGCCGGAGGGCGCACGCGCCTGCGCCCTGCGCTATCTACGAGCCGCGCTGCAACGCTCGCTAACACACCCTACAGCGAGCGTCCCCTAGCGGTCCTTCGCGCCGCGTTAAACTACTGTGATATGAGTAGTAGAGCTGTATTTCTACTACACCAAAAAATGTTATTATGTGTTCCTGTATCAACAAACCCTTACTTAACTTATGTTAAGTGACTGCTGACATAAGCAGCTGAGTGGAGGGGTTGGACTTATAAAATATTGTAATCGATAGAGCTTTAGTCCACGATTATAATACTACCACTAAACAATACAAGGTAATGCACCGTTTTCGAAAATAACGAAAAACAAAAAATCTAACATAAAACGGGTAAATCATGTAAATAAAACACTACATGAGCGATCTCATGGCGGCGGGAGGCAAAAAACTGTCAATCGTAAATGGAAAATAGTGAAATGAAACGTAAAAAATATTCTGGCACAGACTAGACGGCTTCATCAATAGGGGAGAGGGGGGCATAATGGGGACGTTAAGAAAAAAACACAATAAAATAATCAACGCAATGTATGTATTAATTAAAACTACACAATCTATCTATCACAACACTGTAATAATCATATGACGTTATAATTTTAATTTTTTGAAACTATAATCAAAACCCCATCGTGCCCCAGGGTAGGGGCAGTATGGGGTACGTATTTATTTTGCGTCACAGTACAAGCAGATATGGATTTCTTCTGTATCGTCGTCGTCCACTCAAAGCTCACGAAGGCTTCGTGCGCAGCTTTGAGTAGTCTATCTCTTAAATTAATTGGAATTACAATCTTTGTACCTCGTAACAGAATATCTACATAAAAAACGTAACTCACTCTGGAAAATTTTATAAATGTTAACATTTCGAACGCATTCTTTATTATATAGATCTTTTTTTACTTTTCCTATCTCAGAATCCTGACGAGAACACTCAGAGATCACTTGCAATGGTATTGCGATAGGTCAGGCCATCTCCGTTACATTTCAGACGTAATCATTGTATATTGCCATAGGTTTAGTGGCCAATTTGCAAAGTCTTAAGAGTAGATGTGCTATATTACTTTTCCCTAGCCTATATTTTACCTCAAAATCATATGACTGCAGTCTTAAGACCCACCTCTCAACTCGGGCACAAGGCTTAGATTTAGGACTATAGATAAACTCCAGTGGCTTATGGTCCGTAACTAACTAGAATTTGTTCCCATACAGGAATATATCAAAATGTTCGACTGCCCATACTAATCCTAAAAAGGAGGCCTTTTCTGTTTGGCAGTAGTGTCGCTCGCATGGGCTCTTATTACCGAATGCAATAATTCTAGGTCCTTCTTTATTTATCTGAACAAGTACAGCGCCTAACCCTACAGGACTGGCATCGGCTATAACCAAAGTCTTATCATGTGGATAATAATAACCTAATTTCGGAACATTAGTGAGTGCTGATTTGAGATTATTAAAAGATTTCTGTTGAGGATCTCTACAATATTCCTAAATATTTGTGAAGTTCTACCAGATTTCTGTCGTAGTACTTGTTTTAATGGTTCTGTTATTGTTGCTATATTAGGAATCCATTTCCCTGTTTGCACTGTCTCAGGAGCTCTGAAATCTTTTATAGTGCTTATGTAGTAGGTGCTCAAGTGGTTTTATCCCTTTCGAGAGTTCATGGCCCAAGAAGTGATTTACCTTCACTCTAAATTTCATTTCTCTTCTCTTAGTACCACGTTATGCTCCTTCAAAAATTCCATTACTTTTTTTAATCTTTCATCGTGTTCTAAATTATTTCCAAATATTAAAATGTCATCGATGAAATTTATTACTTCCTCGCATCTTAAAAGTATTCTTTCTAGTGTTTTTTTTTAAATTTCTGGTGTACATGTTAATCCGAACATCATCCTTTTATACCTAAATAGTCCTTTGTTAGTAATGAATGTAGTAATATACCTTGAGTCTAGGTGGAGTTCTAAATGATGGAAAGCATCTTGAATGTCTAATTTGGTAAATTGCTTAGCATCTTTGACTTTTGGCAGTAACTGATCCATGGTCGGCAATGGATGGTTTTCCCGTTGGATGGCTGTGTTAGCCCGCTTCCTGTCAATGCATACACGGACATCACCGGTCTCTTTCAACACTGGAACTATTGGTGAAACCCAACTAGACAGGTCCTTGACTTCTTCTATTATGTCTTTACGTAGCAAATCCGTAAGTTTTGACTGGACTTTTTCTTCCCGCGGAATTGGAATTCGGCAATAAAGTTGTATTATAGGCTTAACAGCCTTATCTATGGGTATAACCACCAACACATCTTTAAATTTCGGAAATGCTTCATTTTCAATTTGGTCAGTATTAATCTGAAGCAATCCTAAACCCGTCGCTGTGAGGCGTCCGAGTAAATTCCGGGTTCCATTTTCTATCATCACTTAGAATGTAGTGTTCTCTGCTGCTTTTAAAAATCTGATGTTGGCCTTAAACGATCCTAATAACTTTAGGGGAATTTTACTTTGCTTTTTTTTTGCTTGCCATGAAGGTTTTATTGTGGTTTCGATTAAGGTCTGCTACGTGAGCTTCATCATGTTTCATTGTCTCCCATGTTTGATGTGTAATTAAGTTATATTTACAACCAGAGTCTACGAGCATATTCACTTTCACTCCACCAATGCTACATGTAATTTTATATCATTTTCCACATTAAAAATATAGTCAATTTTGTTGTCTTTATTTGTTATATTGTCTGTTGGTTCAGCTTTGTAAATACTCTTATTCCTGCTTGTATATACTTTTTCTCTTTCATTTTTTCTCTTCTGAGTCTCTCTCATAAATTTCATATATTTCGTTTTCTTGCTATTTAACAACCGAAATATTCTTTTATACCAATTTCATTAGCATTATAATAATTATTTTGTATTACTTATTAAATTCTGTGTGTAGATTTTAGGTAATATTTATGTACCCTCCAATACACGAGCACTTCGAACTACGCGCAATGAAAATAATGTAAAAGAATTGATTCGAATGGAAATAAAATAAATAATCTTATTTCTTGTTACTAATATTAGAAGTAACAAATATGTTTTTTAAAAATTTTAGTCGGAATTATTAATTATATAGCGGCTTACTTTTTTTATTTGTAATCCCCATCTTAAGCATTTATATGAGTGATTTCCGTCACAACTCAAAATTTGCAGGCAAAGTAAAATTCATCTTGCCATTTTTCCCTGTTTTTTTTTAGTTGAAAAAAAGAAATATAATGCATATAATTAAATTTAAAAAAAAAAGAAAGCAATCGTATAATTTCATCAGCATTTTTTTGTCATGTGTCAGTCTTTACAAGCACACTAACACATCTTGTACGCACAAGTTTTACCCGTACTAATGCACACCGCTAGCAAGCTCGCCTTTCCTTAATTTAGCGACGTGACGCTTTAATGTGGACTGTAGTACACTATACAGGTGAGCCACTTTTCTGTAGCCAGCAGTTTTGCTTAAGACTGCGTCAATTGCCTGTTTCATGTTTTCAATGGACCAACTAATTCTCGAACTTTTCTTCTTATACGTTCGTACCATTTATATACCTAAAACTAAATATTTTATATTATAAAATGAACAAGATCTATCCTTCAGTTAATTTACAAAACAGGGGCATAATGGGGACAACTGTTGCGGGGTACCCCATCGTACCCCGTAGCCATGTCCCCGTTATGCACCAATTTTCACATTATTTAAAATAACAAACCAAATAAAATGAGTGACGGTTACAGTATTTTTTTCAAAGCATATCGATAAGTCATTTATCTGCAAAAACAAAATAAATACATGATGTGACATAAACACTTACCTTTTTTATATGCGTATTCGTAGTCACTCAAAATGACATAAAATTACGTTGAAAATCGTTGTTGGTTTTAAAAATCAAATGCACGCAGTCTGGTCGCCGGTCACTGGTCAGACTAAAGAGAGATACAAAATGGCTACCTATTGGCGAAAACATCTAGAGCGTATTTTCTCCTTTTGAGGTTAGAATTTTTTTCGTTATTTTCTTGAAAACTGTCCATTACCTTTTAGTAAGAGTAGCACCACTATAATCGGGGACCAAAGCTTTATCACCTACAATTTATAAAAATTGGGTAGGTTATGGTATGTTAGAACAGTTACCACAACACACGAGCCGAGTGTAGTGTAATGTCAAAATGTCATAATTTGAGGTTAGGTTATAATGCTTTTTTCTCTGGAATGGTGCATTACCTTCTAATGGGAGTAGTATCAGAGGAGGGGGCACCCCCTTCCCTTCCCCCCTCGTTCAAAAGTATACTATTTTCGAAACCCTATCGAGTACAGTGAAGGAAGTGTGAACCAGATAAAGGAAGTATAGTTGCGACCTTTACAAAGACCTGTAAACAGTGAAACAGCAAATGACTCAGTGTGTAAAGGTTACTGTGTAATTGTTGTGGATTGTATTAAATAAAGAAATCTTATTTACCGTGCATTTTAATCAGCCCTATCGTTTTAGAGTATGTGATACAGAAAAGTGAATGTTGCTACAAGGGACACTCAACAGTTATAACAAAGATATTTAAGTAGGTACATAAAAAGGGGTATTTGAGAATATTTTCATAGAAAAACTCTAACACTATGCGATATCGGCGCTTCCTAGATATCGATAGCACACCTATTACACGTTTTAAAACAATTAGAACTCTATGAAATAATGAACTGCGATGTGATATGAAAAAAAGATGATAATTTTTTTTTTGGTTTAAATTTACTATACACAATGCCGTAATTCATTGATGGGTACCGCTCCCTAAGTAAATACAGTCTCGAAATAAAATAAATCGAACATAAGATAATTATTTTTATTTATATTATTACCTATAGCTGGTCTTATATACTTTTCAAAACAAAAGAAGGGACACTAGCGTATTTATAATTAAGTGTACTTTTATATACTGAAAGTAACTGATAAGTAGCAGAAGGTACATTTATATAATCTTTGATGTCTGAAATTCTGTATGTAGATTTTAGGTAATATTTATCTACCCTCCAAAACACGAGCACTTCGAACTACGCGCAATGAAAATAATGTAAAAGAATTGATTCGAATGGAAATAAAATAAATAATCTGTAACTGATAAGTAGCAGAAGGTACATTTATATAATTGTATCTTTGATGTCTGACACCAAAGATTGTCTGATAATAAAGTACACTTAAATATAATATTATAATAACAAAATTAGTTCGCCCAACAAACTTAAAACCTACTGTTAGTACAAGATATCTAAAAATATAAGCCTTCCTAACCTAAGACAGGACTGACTTGTCAGTACATGTATGGTACAGCAGTGGTTCAGGGACTGACAATCGAACCTGTGCCAAAATGCCCTTAGAACACCATTGGGGCTAGCCCTGAGTCACGCAACAGCACCGCCTTTGCTTTGTATTATTCTGACAATCGATTGCAACAAAGACTCGTAATAGTTTGCATAACTATTTAACTTGTAATTTGTTATAGGGCTTTACGTTTTGTTTTGTTACACTTGAAGACTCATTGCTCGATAATGAATAAATATAAGACTATAAATAATAGACTTATAAGTATAAATAATACAACTAATCATACACGTCGCCAACTTTTGGTATTTATTATCACTAATCAAATTAAATGTTATGCAATTTAATAAAGAGCTGGCTTGGCTTATTGATTCGTGTAGAACCAAGTAACGTCTTAATTTGATGTCTTTTTGTCGTGTAAGAGCTTATTTTTCTATGGATGAGTCGATTTTTTTAAATTGATTTATTTCATATTTTTTGTTATTATTGTTTTTTTTAATAAATAAAATAAATTTTTAATAAATATTTATATTCTTTTTGAGTGCAAGTGTACGTGAATTTGTAAAGTGAATTTAGAGGCACAATGATGGTAGAGGGAGATAGAAATAAAGGGTTTTTATATGTTAATAGGTTTTTTATCGTCTCCTATCATATAAATTAATTATTCATTGGTTATTCAACAATCGCTCTATATTACACATATTATTTTTATATAAGAGGGAGCAAACGGGCAAGAAGCTAACGTGATGGGAAGTGGTGAGGAAACTGCCCTTGGACATCCGTTAGAGGTCAAGAGATGAGTTGCCGGCCTTTAAGTTGGGAGTATCCTTAAGTCGTTTCGGTTCGGGAAAGCTGCAGCCGGTATTTGTTTCCACAAAGTGGCTGCGCGAGGAAAGAAACTTCTCGTAAAACGTGCAGTTGTAGATTGCCCAGACGTCGACACGATTCGACAGAAGGTCCAATAGTGAAATCCGGCTGCTGAACTGAACGTGGCTCGATATATCGACGCCGAGTATCCTAATACACGCTGTTATTGGAGCAGTTAGGGGAGTGATCTCGAATCGTTGGGATACGACACTACTTACAAGGATAAAACAAGGGACTATTTAGCAATGAACGCACAAAATTTTGTTTTCTTAGGGTTACATTTATGATTTTTGCAGCTCTATTAGTTACACGGATTACAAAATACACCTTCATGAACAATACTCTATTTTAGAGGCTGAACAACCCTATGTAGAAAGCGCGTGGTGCCAGTACAGATATTGTGACCCTAGTTGTTATTGTATGTGTGTGATTGAATTTATTGTTAGATTTCACCAATGACGAGTGTATTTTAATCAACTCCTATAGTTAAAGCGGGTCGTTTATAGTAATATTGACACTACTCACTATAGTCGAAAATGTAACTCGAGATCAAAAATGTAAAAACTTACTGAACCGATTTAAATCAAATTTTGCATTCTGTGTGCAGTTTCATTATAGGACTTGAGAGATAGGATAGTTTTTATTTCGATTGATAACCTTTAATACTTTTTAATTTCAAATTTTATTTTTGTACGAATAATGTCGAATTGCTTGCACAAATACCCTCCACTGTAATGAAAGCCTTGGGCGATGTCAATGGGCATAATTCTGAATGGCTCGAGTACTACAGACTATGCAGGGCGATTCTGTCCCAATTGCAGGTTGAGTCGCCTACATGGCGCCATTATTAGATGTTCTGCTGACTAAACATCCCGGTATCTAGCAGGCCTCCGACGATGCCCGATGCTCCTCTTGAGACGTCCCACCATTGCGTGTTCAGGAGTGTAGCGTCTATAGGACACCCATATCGCAGAACACCAGCGACCCATCGCATTTGGCACTGCAAGTCAGAAGATTTTGATAGTATAAGATCCTTTTCCTATCTTACCTTTGAACCAGAGTTTGTTTCCATTTCGATTATCCCAGTGCTTGTACCGTTAAATACTATTATAGTCCCTTGGTGATAATACATAGGTGGGTTTTCAAATTTGCTTTAATAATGCAAACAATGTGTTATATTTTATAAGTGATAACCCGAGTGACGTATCGTTTATAGAATGTTTTATGCTTTGTTATACTCTTACTATTGGCTCAGTTCGAAAGAGCGCTCGCACGGAACGCGAGATGTCGCGGGTTCGAGTCCTGCATCGTTCATAATATTTTGTTTTCAGTTTTATTTGTGTAATTAATAATACAAGTCAGAAAAGTGATGATAACAAAATATGGGTATAGAGTTTGGTGTTGTAGCTGCATAACTATCTTTCACATCCAAAGGTTAACTGTACCAATCGATAGTCAAAGAAATAACTGTTACGTTGAGTGAGGACTGTCAAATATTACGCCTGGTGGAGGCGGACCAATAATATATTCAATATTTCAATCGTCGGCCCACGCCTCGTTGAGAGCTATCGGCTACTACGCATTAGGGACCCTTCTACTCGACTGTACCTAAGGCTGAGATCTAAGACTTATCTCAGACTTTACTTACATAAAACTTAGCTGAGTGTAAGCTTAGCAGAAATTGTAAATTAAATATATAAAAAAAATGTATGAACGATGCGCGACTCGAACCTGCGACCTCTCGCGTTGCATCGTCCATGCAAAATATTGGGGTTGAGCATCTGTAAAGTAACTTCAACACTGCAAAGATTTCAAACCTTTATGGAGAGAAGCCCGTTCATTTGACGGTTCATTAATGGTCATTGATGTCCTAAACATATTCGAGTAATAAATATGCAAAGTTATAGAGATAAACATATGCACATGCTATGTAGGTCTCGCCATACAAACCTTAGACGGGTTACGTGACGGGTACATACATACAGACGATCATATGAGGCTTATGGATAAGGGTGAAACCGGGTGCTTTCAATCTTTTACTCATTTCGAATTTTCAATGCACTGGAACTCTGCCTTTGAATCTAAATGGCCATGCAGTCTGCTATTGGAGAAAATAATTTCAATGAAGGAATGAATAGGCCTTAGACGAACTAAAAACTAAAAACGTCTTTCCAAAATATTCAGACCTAAGCATAAAAAATAATATAAACTCAATACAACAAAAACAAGTGGTGATACAAGTTTTATTGTAGCCTAATGTAAACCTAGATAAAACATTTTTTTATGTTACATCAAACTATTATTTTGTGTTAATATAAAATAAATTAATATATATAAATTAAAAAATAGTAAATCTTTATATATATAATTCTTGTGTGCGTGTGTATGTCACTGAACTCCTCCTAGACGGCTGGACCGATTCTAATGAAACTTTCTGTGCGTATTCAGGTGGATTCGAGAATGGTTTAGATTCACAATTGAACTATCTCCTAAACGGCTGGACCGATTTTGATGATATTTTTGTGTGTTCCAGTGAATTTGAGATTGGTGTGTGTCTTCAGGTGGATTCGAAAATGGTTTAGATTCACAATTAAACTACCTCCTAAACGGCTGGACTGATTCTGATGACTTTTTTGTTTGTTTCAGTGAATTTGAGATTTGTTTAGATTCTCAATTCCGCCCATATAATATAATTCTCCTGCTCATGTGTATGTTAGTGAACTCCTCCTAACGCCTGGACCGATTTTTCAAATTTAAAACATGTGGGTCCACTAGTATAGTTATAAGATTTGTTTCGTTTGAATAAATGAGTATATTTATATTGTAATAAAAATTTTGCACAAGACCAAGTTTGCATGCTATTGGTAATGGCTAAATAAGAGATACTTTGAGCTATTGTAAGACCAAATTTGTACCACCCTATTTAAAAGCAAATAAATAAATATAACAAAAGGTACCTACTATTTGGGAATAAATAACATTGTATCGTAATAAAACACTAAACAGAAATAAATTCTTTAATACAACCTAATACAAGAGGCTGTGGGTTGCAACCCGAGCCGTAGTCGAGGGCGTAAATCAGCCGAGTGTCTAGTGAGGAAGTTGCTCACGAGTTTCATACGCACTTTTTCAACACATTTGTGGGGAAAACAAACATGTATTGCATAAATCGTTCAAACAAAATATGAAAATTATGAGAGATGGCGGTCAAGTTTTTTGCACGCGCCAAATATAATGTGGTTGATTACATACAGCCATACAGCTTACTCTCGAAATTTAAATTTTAGTGATAAAATGCATGTATAAACCGCTTTATTGTTTTTATGAAATCAAAATAAATCTGTATTACCCGGTTAAATTGAAAATGCTTTGTTTACTCTCATATAATATGCTATTTGGTTGGTATTTACTTAAAATGGATAATTTTATTATGCACATGTGTGTTATAGTCAGGTTGTATTGGAGTAAAAAGGATAATTTTATTATGTCCTTAAGAACGATGCAATACGGCTCACTTTACGAGTGTGTTGAAGAGATACGATGTTGTTGTTTTTCTTAATGATTAGGATTATTACGAGTCCTACAACACGAAGCTGCGCCTATACTAGTACTCTACTGTACTACACAAAAACAATAATACACGAACTGAGCGTTGATTTAATTCCATAGCAGATCAAGGGCCCCAGGCTTGCTTGAAATATCCAACTCTATAAGGCGCCAATCGGCCGAACATCAAGTACCAGCGCCTCCTATTTGACAACGCTATTCTTCCATTCGCATTATAAATCCTATGAAGGTATCTGTAATTCAGCTGTAGGTCTCTCGAATGGGTGGCGGCCACCTCCATCTTAATTTGCTTCTAGTTCCGGTGCCCGTAGCTGCGATGGAGTTAATAGTAAGAAGCTGGGAATTTGGCAGCCTGATGGATGATGTTCTGGATGAAAAGTTCAAGGTTCTCCAGTAGCCGTGGAGTAGGAGCAGTAGGTTGCCGATAGAGATTTGCGGCAGAAAGTACAATAATTTGAGCAATACTGGCCACAGGACACAGATCTTGGTTAAATGGGCTCTAGGGACTAATTTTACCAAGTAGCCAATGTAAAAATTCTGTTCTGATAATTACGTTATAAATCCTTTACACAGTATTTTATAATCTATATATATATATTATAAAAATGAATTGCTGTTCGTTAGTCTCGCTAAAACTTGAGAACGGCTGGACCGATTTGGCTAATTTTGGTCTTGAAGTAATTGTGGAACTCCAGGGAAGTTTTAAAAGGTGAATAAATATGAAAGTGTTCGGAATTAAATAAAAACAACAATTTTGTTCTTCCTTTGATGTGTCCCCCGTCGTCCGATATTAATTGTTTTGTATGGACATAATATTTTCTATGAGAGAATTTATTGACGCGCGGTTCTGCTGTAAAACAATTTCATTACAACAACAGGGAGCATATTTTACGAAATAATTCTTGATGTTATGATATATTACTGACAAATTCATAAAAACCATTATTTTATTTATTATATACAGAACAACGTCTGTCGGGTCAACTAGTTGTTGATAAAATAAATTTTAATTACAGATAGAAATAACATTGTTACAGCAATGAGATGCAACAAACATACTCAATTATTTTGATTTACATACTTTAATGAAATTACTACTAAATAAAAACGACAAAACCATGTTTTCAGTTTCTAATAACATGGTTACTTTATTTTTTTTTATCAGACTAATAAAATAATATAAAATATTATAAGTTTGTAGTTTCTTTTATTCAATAAAAAATACTTTTTAATCAAAAAAATAAAAATTAGGTAACTACATATATTTTAATCATCAAAATTGTAGTACCTTAATGTATAATGATATGCTTATCACAACTATTTAATCAGATATTTCAATTTCAGAAGATTCTTTGCGGCGGCGTAATGTTCTATCAGAAGCGAGGGACTGTAGCCATGAGGGAGTTTTCTGTGCAGCATTCCTTTTTGGTGTTCGCCGCTCTGGTGTTGGAGGTGGTGCAGCCTGTGGTGAACCACGACCACGTCCCTTGCCTCGAGCACGGCTTCCCCGGCCACCCCGAGATCCTCTTCCACGCCCCTTGGATAATGGTGTGTTATCCTCATCCTCACTTGACAACACTTGTGTCTCTTTTATTGATTCTCTCTTCAAAAGCACAACTAATTTACGTTTTGCTACTTCCTTTGCACTGGCAGCATCTATAAGACTTTTGAGCTGATCAGCGTCAGCAGCATCTAATGTCTCTTTGCACAAACGCATCCTTTCACATATCTCATCTTCAGTCTCGGCTGTTGATTCTAGTAAGGACTCTACACAACGCTGGCGATGAGCATCCAGAACACGTCGAAAAACATCATCATCACGTTTTAATGTAAAATCTTTGACTGCTTCAGTAATAGCCCGGACGGAAAGCACACTTAACTGACGCTCTGGTGGTTGCACAGCGTAATAAGCATGAATCAAAGACTCAATATCTGATACCTCTGCCACCACTGCCTCCATATCCGTATTATCTTCACCGTTTCCTAGGTGCTCCTTCTTTTCTCTTATTTTCTTTTCTCTTTTCATAATAAGGACATCATTAGGGTTAGCAACTATCCCATTAAAGTTTTGACCAAATCTTACTCTATTAAAGTCCTGTCCATCTCTTTCATAGAAAACACTGAGCCTGACAAGAGGTAATGACGGCTGCTTTGGATCTCCACTCTTCATCTTTTCTGCTTCCTCAATGGCTTCATTAACCTTAGCTTTTAAGAATGTTTGTACTTTTTCATTTTCATTTACATCTCCATCTCCTAGATTTTCTTCTGACAGAACAATTGTTTTAAAAATAAAAGGTCGAACTGTTTTTAGAGGGATAGGTGTGACAATGTATTCTTTTTTATGTAGCTGTAAGAGTGCACAATGTTTAGGTAATGCTTCACCTGCAGCCATTGAAGTAGCTACTGTACTTCCTGGTTGAATCACAAAAAATTCGTCCTCTCTCTTCATATCTTTGATAGGGAATATTTGGCTATCATGTTCATGACCCCAAACAACTAGATCCATAAACTTGGGCAGTACACTTTCAGGAATATAGTTATTTGGACCTCTGTCCGCTCTGTTCTGATGTAGAACTAGCATAT
This sequence comes from Leptidea reali, assembly GCA_949711725.1. Classification (NCBI taxonomy): domain Eukaryota; kingdom Metazoa; phylum Arthropoda; class Insecta; order Lepidoptera; family Pieridae; genus Leptidea; species Leptidea reali. The sequence continues at coordinate 13,249,472 of CATIXN010000009.1, forward strand.
TAAACCAATCTATTCCATCTTCCATCAGATCTATTTCCACCTTTTTCTCGGCAAACAAACGTGCAAGACGTTGATCTTTAAGATGACTCAGACCATACAATGACAGCTTGGTTTCTCCCTTCTGTATAAGGACTGGAGATATTTTAACACGTGTGTAGTCTGCCCATTTTCCGAAGTAATTGACAAGACCCGTAATAGACAGGATATCAAGAGAGCTTACACTGCCTTGTCCCACAGGATCGTCATGATTGCCATGAATAGATAGTATTGGGTATGACACATTCATATTTGGATCTTCATAGTTAACACTGCGGGAAAAGTTTTCGAACTGATCTGACAATACTTCAATGTTTATTGGCTTATCACCGAGACAGTATTTCCTAATTAGCTGAGTGCATTTGAACATGCAACTGGGTGATGGTTTCGCATGATCAAATAAATCTCCTCCAAGTAATATAAAATCGACATCATACTGTACTGCTAAGGATAAAACCTCTTCAAAAGCAATGAAACTATCTTCGCCTCTAATAGCGTCATTTTCGAGGTAACCTAAATGTATATCTGATGCTATTAGAACTCTAAGCGAGTCCTCAGGAGACCAAGAATTTTCACTTTCCACCATTATGTTAATTTTCTTTTTACAATACTCTTAATAATTAAAATATTATCAATATTTCATATAAAACAGCGAATATAGTAGGAAAAAGCCGCCTGCCGCCAATATCGCTACCAAAACTATCAACAAACATAACTTTGAAGTTTGAATGTCAATTTGACCACAGACTAATAGCTAGCGTCCGGGTCGGTGAATTCACTACACAAGCGTTAAAAAACTTAGCCTGACATAGAACGGGACAAAACTATGATCTTGTATCTATTCGATTCTATTCTTCCTAATGTGGAAGGTATACCATAAGCTTTCCAGGAAACTATTGCCATTTCTGAAACCATCCTGAGAGTTGGAAAAGAGATTATTGTTCAACAAATCACTCGAGTCTGTGTTTTATGATGGTGCTGGTGGCTTAAGATGGATTCTGACAAGGTTAATTACCTGAAAACTCAATTATGGGTTATTATCAGCACTTGTTATCATGTAATTTGCAAATTTTTTATAATTCTCTACTTTTTTAACTTGTTTAGTTGCTGGATAATCCTGAATATTTCTATCAAGACAGGTAGAAAATATATGCCAGTTTTCATCCACTAATCTATATTAAGAGATGGGGAAAAGTTTTGGGGATGGATTACTTTGTTAAGGATAGAAATGATTATAGAAAAATGGTCACTACAATGGCAATTTTGTAAGATGTTCCAAGAGAGGAGCGGAGCCAGAACAGAAAAACATAAGGAGGACGTGAGGTTAACAGCGCTTTGTGATTTTGTAAAGGTGAAGTGCGGGTAAACTGCTAATGCAAAGATTACATTCATCAAATATCCTTTAGCGTGCTATGTACTTAATTAATAAGAAAATAAAATAATAATAAAAAAATGCCATATGTACTAAAGTTGTATTGAAAAAGAGACACCGATAGTACATATGGCTCAACGACGAAATCCACACGACGTCGTTCGATTTCTCGCCTATTTTACTTTTAACTTATAATGGAAAAAAGTCCGTTAAATTCTGTACAAATTAGGACAAAGACAATCGGATATTGGCTTACAAAAGTTATCGGAAAAAGGTGCGGGACTTCAGTCTTTAACGGTCTCCGACATGATAATGAACTGCGGGGAATTTTCTTTTTCCCCGAAATTTTGCCCAATATTTGGTGAGTGGCTATTTTTACAATACATCTGAACTATATTTTACTATTACATATATTATATATTACAGTATGATATATAGTTTTTGTTTATATAAATTCGACATGAAATAGCGTCCATTCAAATTTAATATGGACTTTCAAGCGTCGTTTCCTGTGTTTTTTACTGTTCATTTATTTTGGAGTATATTGAAATATGTTTGCTGCACTTGAAAAATTATTGTAAGATATATTTCACCAGTTATTTTATTCAAATATAGTATAATTACATTTATATCGTGCACATCGAATTTCAAGGTCGATTAAGGTCAAGGGATTCTTTTTAGTCCTTCGGAATGAATATCTCAAATTATAAGTATGAATGCATGTATATTTTAGTTTCATTTTAAAAAGAATAATAAAGTTCATTATAAAACCATATACTTACACTAATAAATAAAAGCAATTGTTTTAATTGGAAATACTCATTTATTTTAAAATAAGTATAATAATGTCTATTCAACTTTGTATCGAGTGTCTTATAGCTTGCTTCGATAGCTTTCAGATAAGTACATTACTGAAATTATCGTAACTATAAGAATACTTTTGCTACACGAAAAATAATACGCATAGATACACTTTCGCTCGCGTAAAATTCACGATCCAAAATCGCCCGGAAATCAACGTATATGTATCTATAACAGTAAAATCATCAAAGTAATCAGTACGGCTACAACCCCATAAAATGTGATGCGCAATAAAATCTCCCATTAAAATAATAGGAGGGGATTAGATGAAATTAAAAGCACAATATCTGCAACCATGGTTAACTGGGCAAAGATTGCGACTAAGGACTACTGAACATGGTTCATGATCGTTGCTGAAATAATATACCTGGATGTGGGTTAGGAGGATAATTGAGGAAAAGGGAAGTGTGCGTTTTATCATTTATGAATAAAGCACAGCCTGCATTGTGCCTTCATCTCTAAGGTATATTTTAGTTATGAGAGATAATATTATGATTTACAGGAGCACCGCCAAGAGGTTGTCACCCTGTGTTAATGAAGAAGAAATAGATTAATGAGATGGTGTAGAACAATTCAGGAAGGCTGAAGGAACATTAGCAATGATAGCTTGGTGAGTAGCTCTGTCATATGATTTACTTGAAGTTGGTGTGGAGCGTGGAGGAGATGAAACAGATTTTTTGTAACTGACTGTAGGAGTAGAAATGGGTGCCTGTAATCGGTAACTATGTATTGAAGGAAAGATATGGAATATATAATGGTGACGGAGGATTTCAGAATATGGCCTCATCGACTTTGGGCAACGATTTACTGTCTCTTCATAGGAGATATTTTCTTGAGTCATAATAACTTGATTGATTTTTGTCTGGAATGCTCAGGGCATCCCTTGTTAGTTACAAAATGTTGTCCAGAATAATTTGTATAACTTGCATCTTTTAGTGTAACATCACGTGTATTGCTAGCAAGACATTGAGAGCATTTATAGCTTTTAGATATGGTTTTAATGTGCCCAAATCTGCAGCAGTTTTGGTACTATATCGTAGGAGAGGTATGTTTCCACAGGAAGGGAATTATGGTAGAGGAATTTTTTTCAGAGATAACTTGATTTTGGAATGTTTTTACTATTGTTTGAGTCGGAATCCAATTTTACTTTTTACTTTACCCTTTTCTATTAAGTCTGCGAGACTTTGACTACCACAACCAGCGGGAAGTACGACTTACTCCAAAAACTCATCCATTGATAAGTCCACCGGTACCTTGCGGACTATACCAATTTTAGTGATATTGAAATTTGGAATTATTGCCGTGTATTTATTTGCTGATAATGTCAGATTATCTAGGAATTTGTTCGCGTCTGTAGCTGGATTAAAAGTAATAGCTATTTTATTTCTCCCTACTTTTTTCATTTCATTAGGGCAAAAATTAGAAATTTTGTGGGGTAGCTGGCCTTATTTTATAGTAAGGCCTTAGGAAGATTCTTCTTCGATACGGGATTTGTGGATTAAAAATGGTCCTTTTTATCTAGTTGCGTATATTCTTTAATATCAACTATTAAAGTTGGACTATGACATTTTGAATTGAGGCTGATGCCAAATCCGTGTCAGTGATTGTTTTGTGGCTATTTTGCCTGAAGTCTGAAGTCTTTAGACGCTGTTGCGAATAGACGAGAATAGAAATATGCGGTGGATCTGGAGGTTCTGGAGGAGGTTTCTGCTGTATTCCCGAGAGTAGGGTTGACATGTTACAACAATAATATGTTTAAAGTGTTCTAACATCTCAGTTCTGTGATTGGGCTTATAGTGACTTGTTGCGTACATATGACATTTGCGCAATAAAGTATTGAAATATACCACAGAGTACATTTTGTGTACAGTTAAAGATATACTAAGTTAAATAAAATGTACTGTCTGTGGTATACATAATACTACCTGCATTATTACATTAATATTTATTTAAATAAAAAATAAATATTTATTTATTAGTTTATTAGAACATAATTCAATAAGTGAAATTTTAACAAGTATTACTCTTTCTATAATATTCACTTACACAATCAATTGCTTTGCTTCTGTATAATTATTGAAACAAGATTTTTTAGTAGTGGTATTCCTTAGTGTTTTGAAACTGATTGTTGTTCTTGTAACTTGCAATAAGTTGTTGTTTACGATGGCTCTGGGTTGTTCAAATTATTTACAAAGTGCAACAATGCTGGAGCAGCTTCTAGAAGAAATCAACTTTCAGCGGACAAAGGAAATGCGGCAGCTCATGAAAGATGGTACGAAAATTATTCTATATTTTTCGAAGAAGTAATCTAGGAGGTACTCGCACTTTCACATACAGAAATCAAGTGGACCTAAGTAAAGTATTTATAGGTTTCATATAAATATTCACAGCTATTAAAAAGGTTCCAAGCAATAATTCTTACATGATTCCAATAGGCTTCATTTGGCTTGTAATAAACTTGTAGGGCCTAGTAATTGACTATCATTATTATTTATCACACCTAAGCAGCACATAATTATATAAGGCCATTAATAGCTTAGAGTTCTTTAAGGGCTCAGAGTGTCAATATAGATTTTAATCTTATGGGGGATTTATTTACAAAGTATAATTTAAACAAATGGAAATAGCTGGATGGGAAATGTCAAGGATAAAAACCTGATGAGATTAGAAGGCCTTTACCCAATAGGGATTATAAATAGACTTCTTCTTCTTCTTTGTGGTTTATTGGCTCTGCGTGTTAAGCGATTGAGCCATTGTCAAATTTAATAATGAATATTTATACCCAGTAAAAAAATGTGAAATACCTACTAACAATAAACTGCAAATAAATGGAATATAAAAGCTTTCTTTCCATTTGAATGAACTCCATACAATAAATAATCCATTTTTAGATCTTTCTTTGCCAAAGTATTATTGATTGTTCTTCTGAGCTCTAGATTCTCATTTGCCATCATTTTAAAAAAGGTCTCTTTTACTTTACAGGTAAGTTCTTATAAGATCTTCAAGGATATATACCATTTAACTTGTAAGTATTCCAAAGCATGTGAATTTCATTTTACTAATTTATCTATATCTTCATTCTACACCAATAGGAAACTTAACTTAGGCTAATTTCTCAGAAAGTAAAAAGGGCATATATTTCAATAGTTTGCTGAGAAATTAACTAACTATTATTATCCATTCAAATATATGGTACTACTACTTGACGACCCCTATAGCCCAGTGGTTAGTGACTCTGCCTACTGCTGCCTACTAACTAGGGGTCCCGGGTTTGAATCCCGGTAGGTGCAAACATTTGATGAATATGAATGTTTGTTTCCAAGTGATGGATGTTTATAAGTATTTATGTATGTTGTCTTGTGACCATAGTACAGGCCATGTCTAGTTTGGGGCAAGATAATTTGTGTAAGTGTGTGTTAATATTATATTATGTGGAGGGGCGTGCATTGTTTTTCTAGCAAAGTAGGCACTCTAGATTTAACTAGTTGTAGTTGCACTTTAGTCTGATAGTACGGTAGATAGTATAGAGGTCTAAATATTGAAGTTGTATATCGAATATGCAATCTGGAGACTGCCTACCGTAGGTATTTAGGATCTAACATCAAGAAAGATTTTATGGGTGGGTGTTCTATAGTTTGGTAATAAATTACAGGACCAAATTAAACTTAATCTACTCTAACACTAGTGCTATATTTATGTATGTTCTTGATGAGGTAGGCACTGCCTAATTGCCTGTATGGTATGCACACCCCTGACTATGTGATGTGCTATAAGATATTAGATTTGTATTCTAATATGTTCTGAAGCAAGGTTATATTTTTTTATATATAATTTAACCAAATGTAAGCAACTTTTAAATCCAACCCAGAGATAATAATGTTAGTGTTTTTTTTGTAGATCTTTCTCCAGCTTAGTTCCTTCCGGAAGTTCCTCTTAGGGTTTTGCCCATTTGATGGCCACTACTTTATATTCCAAGATTTAGAGTTTGTGTCACCGTTTTGTGTTCAACCAGTTGTCTGTAATGCTGATCTTGTTAATTTTGTGCTTTATGCAGCATTAGGGTGCCTAATTCGGAGGTCACATATTTGATGTCTGCTTAAGTTGATGGGTCAGTCATCTCAAATATCAGTGACAAATGGTATGTATGACATACAAAGTACTGAAGCAGAACACATTGATTTGCAATAGTATCTTTGTTCATGACAACTGCACAGGCCTGAAGTTTAATAATATGTATTCTGTATTCTCTATATTTTTATATATATTGTAACTAGCTGACCCAGCAAACGTTGTATTGCAGATATTAAAATCGCGATACAAAAGTAACTGTTGATCGTAGATGGGTGAAAATTTGAAGTTGTATGTATTTTTAAAAAAAAATGTCAAAAAATTAAAAAAAAAAATCGCGTGGACCACCCTTAACATTTAGGGGGATGAAAAATAGATGTTGTCCGATTCTCAGACCTACCCAATATGCACTCAAAATTTCATGAGAATCGGTCAAGCCGCTTCGGAGGAGTTTGGTCCCGCACACCATGACACGAGAATTTTATACATTAGATGTAATTCTTGTCATACATTGGAGTGACCAATCAACCCAGCAGCTAAAATGGAACCAAATAACTATTAATATGCCCAGACCACTTTTTTATGAATTTAGGTGAATACTACCGATTTTAGGGGTATGTATTAAGTAAGGAAGAAAATATAAAAGAGAATCATTTTTCATGATAAAGAGTGATAAGTACTTACAATACACATTGGGAAGTAACTCTTATCAAAAAAAAATTGTATTGCTGGCAAAAACAAATTAGGGTCAAAAAACCATTTTGTATTGATTATTTACTTGTCTTAAGTCACTTTTAATAACATGTGTGGCCCCCATGAGCTCTAATCACAGTTCAACTTGGCCTCCTTTGTATGATGCAAATATCTTCCTGTGAAATTCACCCCCTATTCTTTGATCAAATCTGCTGTTTGTTTTTGAAGTATATATAGGAGGCTTTGGTTATGGCTGTCAAGAAAAGTGTGTCCTCGGCTGCATCATGCATTTCCTTGCATAAGAAATTGGCCCAGACTATGGCAAAACATGATCTTTAACCACATTTACTATCTAAGGTTGAGTATACAAACACTCAGTAACAATGTCGATTTGTAAACTACTCCAAACTAGCTCAGCCCCAAACCAGTCATTATCCTGGATTGCCGATGCACTGTATGCCCCTGGCCGTGTGGAAATACGGTCACAACCAACATGTGTAAGACATAATCTTAATTTGCCAATAAAAAGCACGGGCCTCGTTGAATAGTTAGACGCACTGCCCAATCATATCGCTATGATGTTTTCCTCTACTTTCAAAAGATGGCGCTCTTTCGTCGGAATTTAAATCGTTGTTAACTTTTACGCGATGGAACAGGTAAAAATCTAACAATCTGCGAATCTGAATCTGGTCCGGGTGATTTTAGTTTTGTGCGTTTGTTTCTACGTAATTTCATTTATTTATTACTACCTGACCCGACAGACGTTGTTCTGTATATAATAAATAAAATAATGTTTTATATGAATTTGTCAATAATATATCATAACATCAAAAATTAGTCGTAAAATATGCACCCTGCTGTCGTAATGAAATTGTTTCACAGCAGAACTGTCAAACCGTGTGTCAATAAATTCTCTCATAGAAATCCTGTATGGACACATCAAAGGAATAACAAATTTGTTGTTTTTATTTAATTTTGCAGCATTTTCCTATTTATTCACCTTTTAAACCTTCTCTGGACTTCCACAAATAATACAAGACCAAAATTAGCCAAATCGGTCCAGCCGTTCTCGAGCTTTAGCGAGAGTAACGAACAGCAATTCATTTATATATATATAGATTTATTATAAATTATAGTTACATACATTGTTCTTGATGCCTAATATAAATTTACAGTGTCAGTCTCATAAGCAAAAACGAAGAGGCACCTTTACTGTTATTAAATTCCTCTGGATGACTGACTAGGAATCCCTGTGAAGAGCCAACCAGTGATTACCATCATTTTGAAAATTGTGAGGCCGCAGTAAATATAACTCGAGAAAATATTCTCATAACGATTTTTTCACTGTGGTGTCAACATGAAAGTTGCCAGAGACTTCAATTAGCATTTGGTTTATAATCAATATCTTTAGGAAGACCACGACACAGTCAAAATGTTAGTTTATTTCATCTTTCAAAAAGTAGAACCACCCAACAACAACAAGTATTAAACCTACCAATGATAGGTATCATAAATTGTAATTTAATAATAATAATAATAACCACTTCAAAATAGATTACCTTTCAGCTTCCTTAGAAACTACTTACCAAATATGAATACGTTTTGTTGTTGCTCCATTTTTAAAATATCGGTCGGATCGGTGAAGTAGGTGGCGAACAAAACTCGCTACTTTTCCGTGGGCACTGGGAGTCCCTACGCCGCACGGTGGGGTATTTGATGCAAAAAGCTGGCCATCACATATTTTTATTTGATAATGCTTGTTTACCGTTTTATATGTGTATTTTGCTGTGAATTCATTAAAAAGAGAATTAAAAACATTGAAAGTGCTATAATATGTAGGAAAAAAAAAACATTTATTCAGAGAATTTCTTGTACATCATTTTCATCATCGTTTTCGAGTTCTATAGTGTAGCTGGGTTTTCCTGGGAGTAATAACTCTAATGATTCCTTGGAAAAACTTGTGGATTTCTTCATTGGCTTCTTCCTCATGCCTGTCATAAGCGGATCCGATGTGAGCAGGAGGCGATTGAGCACATCTAGATTGCATGCTTCCCGTGAAAATTTCCTGGCATGGTGTAGTGTTACTTACGTTTTCGATACGTGACCGGGGAGTGAGACAGGGCTGCCGTAGGAGGATAAACTGCTTTATACAATAGTTCCAATGAATGCTGAGTGTGTAAATAGTAAAAAAAGATACTTTTGAAAACAGTAAATTTATCAAAAGCATAATAAATGGCGTTACGAAAGAGAATCCAGTAACTTACAGTATTGTATTACGTAAGTATTTAATTAAAATTTAGTTCAATAGGTCAGGTAGTCAAGTTGATATGTGACAACTGAAAACACATGTTAGATAAACTGAACTAATTAGCTAGTAATCGTTAGTTAATTAAACTGTCCTTGTCACATTAGAAACTTAAAATCCTAGTGAGAAATTTCTAATTGTTTTATCATTATTTATTATTAGCCACCTTTTTGTACCTAGATAAAAAAATAAAATAAAATTCGTAAATTTTAAATTTAGCTTTGTAATGAGCTATTTCTCTTCGTGGTATATTCATCTACCGCCATATTTGACGACCTGTATAGCCGAGTGGTTAGCGAACCTACCTACTAAGCTAGAAGTCCCGGGTTCGAATCCCGGTAGGTGCAAGCATTTATATGATGAATATGGATGTTTCTTTCCGAGTCATGGATGTTTAAATGTATTTATGTAAGTTTAAGTAAGTATATTGTATTAAATATATCATTGTCTTGTAACTCATAACACAGGCTATATATGCTTAACTTGGGGCAAGATAATTTGTGTAAAAAGTGTGTCAATATTTACCGCCATTTTGATTTAAAACGATAGTATAGAAGATAAAGTACAAATAACATTTAAATCCTATTCTCCTAATATGATCACTTTCAACGGTAAAAACTACTCGCAACTTATGACGACAGCGGGATTCGGTGCGTGCGATATCGTGTTAATTTACCCGACTTTTCTACACCTAAATCTTATATAAAAAAAACAATATTGAGTTACAATAAATCAGAAAAATTAATTGCTTTTTTCTTAAAATGACTTTCGCGTGCTGTCGTAATTGCCGGCAACCGACCGACACCCGACAACCAAGTCCGCTGGCGCAGTGTGCGTTCACCCTAATCTACGACTTCAGCAGAGGCGAATAATATACGTTTTATGGTTTATAACAAAATCCATTACTATTATGATTATTATCTTTAGAAACACGCATAGATGTGGATTTCCTATTGATAAAAACTATACTGTAGTCTGGTGTTTCCATGGCGTTCGTTAACCCTGTCTGTAGTGTACCCTCTGCAGAATACGACGAGTGGTCCGCATGAGAATTCTCGCGGAATGAATCTCCATTCCACGTAATTGGTTTCCTCCTCATGTTATAAATTCTTTCGGGGATGCTGCCATATTATTCTAATATTTACCGTTTGAGGCTTTACTCTCCAAGGTCACAATTAAGGTTGGCAACATTGAGTCCCACATTGTTTAATGAAAATAAGGGACGAGACGAGCAGGACGTTCAGCTGATGGAAATTGATACGCCTTGCGCATCACAATGCAGTGCCACTCAGGATTCTTGAAAAACCCAAAAATTCTGAGCGGCACTACAATTGCGATCGTCACCTTGAGACATAAGATGTTAGGTCTCATTTGCCCAGTAATTTCACTAGCTACGGCGCCCTTTAGACCGAAACACTAATGTTTACACATTACTGCTGTACGGTAGAAATAGTCGCCATTATGGTACCCATAAACTAGCCGGCATCCTGTGCTGCGGAGCCTCCCACTGGTAAAACTTAACTTGTCCCATAATATTTATATGTACCTCCTACTAATAAATGTACAAGCCCCGGATAGTTTTCCGAACAACTTTTGTGGGTCGATGTAGTTATTTTGGTCTTATTACAAAAATGTGGTAAAGGTTACTATAACATAAATGATTTTCTTAATTATACGACAGACTGGCAATGGAGTGAACGCCCTCAGGCTAATTAATTGTATATTTTACTGTACGACCTGTATAGAGTGGTTAGCGATCCTACCTACTAAGCTAGAGGCCCCGGGTTCGAATCCCGGTAGGGGAAGCATTTATATGATGAATATTAATGTTTGTTTCCGAGTCATGGATGTTTATATGTATTTGTATATGTTTAAGTAAGTATATTGTATTAAATATATCGTTGCCTTGCAACCCATAACACAGGCTATATGCTTAAATTGGGGCAAGATAATTTGTGTAAAAGTGTGTCAATATTATTATTATTATTGTACGATAGGTACTACATAAGATATATTAACATAGATTCCGCTTTTAGTTTCTTGGTGACCGTATTTCTTAGGTCTGAGGCATACTTTATCGAATGGGTGGTAGTTTTTGACTTCCAATATATGATATCGTATCCTATTTTGTATAAAAATATTTGAAATTGAAAAATCCTAGAACTAGCCGCCTATGTTCTATCATGGTTCTGTCTCATACTTTTTAACAATAAATAAAACCGCGAATGCTTTGTCCAAGGCCTGCTCACACTTATATACGGCTCACTCTTCTCTGCATGGTAATAAAAATTAAACAGATATAGATTATGAGAGATAACAGTTTGCATTGCTAAATAATCTTCTAGTTTTAAACACGGACTAGTAAAAAAAGATGGACTCCGCGCCGTGATATTAGCAAGTGAAGCACCTTTATGCTAGTGTGTGTGCGGTTACGGGTATACCAGTTACACAATTTTTTCTCCCTTAAAAAATCATTGTTTTTACACTATTTCACAACGCACGACGGCATTTTTAAAATATTTTATTGCGACGCAAACTGATCTGTCACAGACGATGGCAAATCTCATAATGGCGGCCGAACGGCTTGTATAAGTGTAAGTGTATGCGTGGGGCTATGTATTTACACGTTTACCGGCTTGTTTTGGTGCCTCACTGTTATGAAAGGTGACACGGAGTCCTTATTTTTTTACTCGTCTGTGGTTTTAAATAATAAAAATAATCGTTTTTGAGACATTTATTTTTTGTATCACAACAGCAATGCATTGTTTGTATTACTGGGTACCCTCATATTTTAATAAGCTAAGTGTAACATTAACATGTATAATACTGGGTGGCCGAGAAGTTGACGCCCAAAGCTGAAATTTGAATTTGGCTCATTTTATTGGCCAATGTTCTAGGAAGTTTTTAAAAATAGTTAGAAGCCATAGGCATTTTAAGTTTTTTTTGATACTTTGAACATTTTCATGAATTTAGCTGAAGCAGTTTTCTTGAACTTACGACTCAATTCTAAACTAGTTCCGCATTATCTAAACTATTCATAGTTTCTTATGTGGTTATTACAACGGTAGTTAATAATTATCAACAATAAAATTAACTAAAAGTGGTCAAAAAAAGTCCTAAACCACAATTAGGTGAAAAAAGCGGATAAAAGGGGAAAAATATTATTATCTAATAAACTACGCATAATCGTAGAACATACATAGGGGTGATTCGGATACTCATCACCATGAGGCTTTCAAATTTTAGCTTTGGTCGGCCACCTGTATACCTGATACTTTATAGAACACAGCTAGCCAGAATCATAGATAAACATCACACTGTTAATGTTTAGAGGTGGTCGTTAAATCAATAAACTGTTTCTATGAACAGTTTTATATTCGTTAACGAATTAACTGTTTTTCTTCAACGAAAAAACCTGTTGAACATAATAAGCTAATAAATTCAATCAACGTCTTCGCCCGTAACTCGCAATAAATGAAGAAATTTAATGCCTCACTAAAACAGCTTAATTCAAAACAGTTGACGAATTTGCGAACGAAAACGTTGACATGATATTATATTGGCGAAATGAAAACCTAAATTATTAATAAATGCATTAACCGATTTTTCAAAACCCGTTGACGATTTAACAGTTTTTGCAACCTGTTGACCATTGACAAAAAACAGTTAAATTAGATTAATTTAAAAACCTTCAATGACACAGCGTTACTTGCTTAGTACAAATGTTTTTTTTTTATATATATTATAATATAATATATATAAGTAACTAGGATGCCGCAGTCGCTCGTCGTACCGTACTGCGGTGTATATTTGAGCGAAGGGAGGTAAACTAAGTCTGTAGACAAAAACAAAACAAAATTAATCCCAACAAAAACAATAAAAAGAATCTTTTGGAATTTATATTTACCGTCAGAACTATAGTTATGACAATAAATATAAATAGCGCGTGCTAATTTAGAATAATTTGTAAATCATATTTTTTTTTATTATAATAATTGAATCAAGTCGAAATTCAAAATTCTGTCATGACAATAACCTAGAAAATAGCGAAAAATTTCTATTAGTTCAAAACTTTTTAAATCGGTCCAGAAATGCCCGCGAAACAATTTAACACAGAAATCATTTAACACAGTCACCCGGTGGGAGCTTCGCGTCGCTTCGCTTAATAATATATTATGTAAAAGTGATTATTTGATATTCACTTAAACAATATGTTATGTTTTTTAAAGTGATAACCCTCACTTCTAGGATTAATACACAAATAAAATTTGAAAAACAAAATTTTATGAACGATGCGGGTTTCGAACCCACGACCTCCGGCGTTCCGTGCCGGTGCTCTAACCAACTGAGCTAACCGTTCGAGTACCGCCTCGTTATAAAATTATCTTTGCTTTGTTCAACTCTCAGGTTATGGCTTCATCTATTTTATTTGTGTTGATATTCATTTACTGACTTTTACACCAGGAAATGTTCAAATGACATAAAAAGGACACAAAAAATTATATTATATAACAAATGTTTGTGTGCTAATAAAGTACTACTGTAGCACACATAACTTTCTAAATGATACCCACCTTTTGATTGCTGTGATTGGACCAGGCATTGTACTGAATAAATTTAATTGTAATGTATTTTTTTATGAAAATAAGGGAAGAGACGTGCAGGACGTTCAGCTGATGGCAATGGATACGCCCTGCCCATTACAATGCAGTGCCGCTTAGGATTCTTGAAAAATCCCAAAAATTCTGAGCGGCACTACAACTGCGCTCGTCACCTTGAGACGTAAGATGTTAGGTCTCATTTGCCCAGTAATTTCACTAGTTACGGCGCCCTTCAGACTGAAACACAGTAATGCTAACACATTACTGCTTTCACGGCAGAAATGGCGCCGTTGTGGTACCCATAATCTAGCCGGCGTCCTGTGCAAAGGAGCCTCCCACTGGTGTATAGCTACTAAAAAAAGCTGAGTTTCTTGCGCTCATTACGTTTCTGAGCCATACCTTTTCGAATAAGTGATAGATTCTGACATTCAACAAGCGATTTAAAATCCTGTTTTGAATAGAAATATTTGAATGAACAAATTACTATAAAAATAAAACAATTGCAGAATATATATAGTGAAACTGATATTTAAATTAATACAGTTAATTTGAATATAAATGAATATATGATGTAATGTGATAGTTTGTACTAGAAACAGCCAACAGCTGTGTACTAGGAAAGTTCAATAGGTATCAATAAAGTAGAAAAATTAAAGAATTCATGAAACATTACTGGAGGGTACGCAGTTACAATAAATAGTATCAAGATTGTGAATACAGTTGCCCATTATATTTAATATAAAATGTGTCAAATCCACTGTTGTATTACAGGCGAGATAGTCATCATGTTTTGAGCAAAACATTGATAAAATGTTATCATTGATATAATATACACTATCAATATTAATGCTTTTATACAAATAAATAATATTTACAACATGTTACAACTGTTAGAGAATGGGGCATGAGGTACAAATTTTATTTAACATATTATTTAAGCATTTCAACACGATTCCATCATAGTGATTGTTAGAGATGATTGAACTGCACCTAGGATTAGAAAAAGTAGAGGACTTGGCATCACTAGGCCATTCCCAATATACTATCTACAGATAATCTGCTGTCAATAATCTGAAGCTGTCCCAATATACCCGATAAGTCATTCTTATCGCCTTATATTGGGACGCGTGAATTGCAATTTCCATAAATACGGTAAGTAAGTATGGTAAGCTATACGTTGTCCCATTGACAGGCAGCGTGTACGGATAAGGTGAGTTACCGACGAAAAGTTTATTGGGACAGAAAAGTGAACGATAGTTACGATTTTTTATCTCAGGTAGGCCACAACCGGAGATAAACTGAATATTGGGAACGGCCGTAACCCATCTGAAACGCCTTAAACCACAGTAACAATGTATGTTATTTCTTAATTTGGCAAATGATATTAAAATTAAGTCTAATCTGTTTAGTTAATAAAATAGTAATGAATTAAAGGTGCTCTAAACATTGCTGTAAGTGGTGCAGACTGGCCTTAATCTATTCCATGTTTTACATTACATTATGTTTAAATAAAATAATGTATATTCCTACTTTAAACTTTATACTGATATTAAAAAGATATTTCGCAGACTGGTAGGGAAAGACAGTGTTTAAGAGTCATAGCGTCTTTGATTTTATATTTATATCAAATCTTTCCTTAGACAAAATCAAGTTATTATTTAACAAATCAACATAATGTGAGAGACAATATATTTTCAAAAGAGATAATGATTGGGATTTGGTTGCATTCAATTCATCTATGATTTTAAATTGAATTTATACTAAAAAAGAAAAAAAAACAGGAAATGTAATATTTAAATCTGAATGCACAAGTTCTAATTAAACTACAGACTGTGTAAACTGAAAATAACATCGGGACAATGTAACAATTAGCCAACTGAGCTTGTAACACATTCATAACATTGAATATATTTGCAGATTCCGGCTTCGTGGTTCTCCAAGGGACGACATATTGGACAGATCTGTTTGTGAGAAACTTCCTCTTTCAAGAGGAGCGCTCGATAGATTGCGACGATCTATTATTCTTTGTTCGCAAGAGACACGTCAAAGGATCATCGCGATATCTGCCTAAATATGAGGTAATAGTTATTTATGCAACTGTTGTGTAATAAGGGGTATTAAAACAGTGGATTTGTACCTAATTATCAACAGTTGCATACAAGACTTTATCTACACCCAGAATATGAATCCTCTAAAAGATTCTGAAACAGATAGCTTACTGCTAACATTAAAACACGTTTAAAACACTTTTGCAACGTTTAAAATGAATCGCTCATTTTTTGTAAACAAAACAATAAAAATATCGAAGAAAAATGGCGGGGATTCGAATAACCTATTTTTTTTACGGCGCGCGACGTTCTGGTTGTGTGGAACGCGCGTAAACGAAAATGTTCTTTTTTTGAAATTCATACAGATACCACGCATCGAGCAATAAGAATGTGGCTGTCTGTTGAAACTCTTTGCGGATGAAGGGATCGAAAAAAAACAGGAGTTGTTGTTATGAAATTCTGTACAACATTACAACACTCGTTTGGATGATGTAATGGTTATTAGAACTTTGGGTGTTTTAATGTTGGCAATAAGCTAACTGTTTCAGAATCTTTAATAGAGGATTTAAAGCATGGGTGTAGATAAAAATAATTGTCTATGATCACTTTATAATGTATACATATATTATGCATTATCTAGACTTATCATATGGCAATATAATATTTTGATCGCAATAATTATATGTGATATTGCCAAATGTATGCTACACATTGTTACTAAAAGATAATGTTACTGAATTATTGAGTTTATTAAGTTTATAATAGGGTATGCTGTATGATAAAAATATTATGTTAAATAATTGGCTTTGTATTGTGTCAATATTGTGTAGTAAAGTATGAATGATTCGGTAATAAACAATTTGTAAATTTGTTCATATTTCATGCCCGTTAGCTGGACGCTCGTGTAGTAGTCATTGTAAGAATAAGATTCTAGTTTTAGCACCATACGGATCATAGAGTCATAAATTCCTACGAGATTATATTCTTTAAGTAATACAAAAGTCGACTTTAATAACAGTAATGTATTTTATTTAAACAATATAAAAATATGATTTCTTACGATACTGCTAGGACAACAAGTATGTACTTTGCATTAACAACATGGTACAGCCATGATCGTTTCATAGTCCACACTGACTATGCTGAGTTCATATACACACACACACATACATACACATGTATCACCTCACAAAACATCACAGTATATCTTGTTTATAAATATTATTTCATTGTTAGACTTAAAATTGATCAATAACCACTTATAAAATATACAAAATAACAAATAAAACTGTTTTAACATTTGATAGTTCATTAGAATGAATTGATTTCGCGACGAGCATTGTTCATGACTTATGATTGATCTCTGATTTATGTCTATATTCACAATAAAAGCATACATAGTCTTAACCATACTAAATATTCTACTACACAGCGAGTAAAGGCAATACCGCCCTCTACATTGCAATGTCCAATATCCACCATAGAAATCGTTCGTTTATATTTAACAAGTGTTAGGTTCGCCCACAGTTCTCACAAACCGCACACAACACTACAACATTGCACAGCGCAAGACAACACCCGGATGCACCATCATTGTATCCTTTGTTTGCAGACTGACGTCGAAGTGTTCCGGAAAGACTCAAAAAAGTTACCAATAGGTGATCCAGAGATCGATTGGGAGGAGACTGTATACCTGAACCTGATCGTGCATCAGTTTGACTACACGCTCACCTTGGCCATATGCACCCGGACCAGTCCAAAAGAGCTGCAGGTGCTAAAGCGGCATTCTCAAAAGGTGAGTGTCATACTCGCTCCGGCGGCGGCGGCGGTGGGCGCGCGCGTCACTAGCTGAGGCGGCTGAATAGCTTGGTGCGGGGCCAAGGTAGCGGCCAGTCGTAGCGCCGCGGCACCGGACCGCGAACGTTCCGCTCTAGGTACGTGAACAGCCAGTACCACCACTCGCGCTGGATCATGTAGTGGTTGTAGCCGTTGCCGCTCCGATGCGGAGTCACCAGCAGCGAATGGAATGTCCAGAAGAGCCGCGTGGTTATGTAGTAAGCGATCACCACGTCCACGGTGTAGTGACCGTGCGCCACCAGCACGAACGTCACTCCGAGCAATGCCGAGCCCCACATCGCCCAGTGCATGGGCCATAGTTTCTTCGGTGAATATTCGGCGACTATCAGGTAGCTCAACACGAGGATCATGGTGTGTCCGGAATATATAAAGTCTCCGCAATATGTGTGCTTACCATTTATCGAAAGCCCGAATCCTGATATTAAGTAAAACATCCGTCGAATAATAAGCAAGGGTGTGGTTCCATTGCTTTTGGGACTGCAGTAGTACGTAGTGCTGGAGACAGGCAGGACGGTCACGAACATTGTTACGGACCGGTACAGGTACAGCAGCCCGATGATGAAGAACAGTCTGCGAGCTACGATGAAGCGGTGTTTATGGAACACCACCACCAGCATCGCTACGGTCGTCGATATCATGATGAGGTACTCGGACACGGCTAGCCCCCAGTCTCGGGCGGTCACGTTGTCGAGCACGATGTCATTGAGCGGCGCCGTCGTGTTTCTATCCGGGAGACGTTCGTGCACCAGCGACAGGGACATCATGTTGATGCACACACATAGGAACAAGAAAAAGAAGGATACGATGGTCTTCCATATCTCCTTAGGGTATCTCTCTTCTCTGACAGCTCCCGGGGGCAGCTCGACGATGAAGTCGCCGGTGTGCATGTGCTGCGGCGAGTGTTCCTGGTCCGGGTCGGACTCGTCGGTGGTGGGCTGAGGCGCGTTGGCCTTGACGTTGCGCGCCAACAGTGGCTGCCGCTGCATCAGCTCCGATTGGTTGGGCATCTCTCGAGTGTGGTTGCGGCGCGACGCGTTGTTGTTTAGGTCATTCCGCTGGAGGCGCGGCTCAAAGTTGATACCTTTGATCTCTTCGCAAGCCGTGCCGGTCACGATGTCAGCATGGCAGGTGGGGGGCGGGGACACTGGGGCCCTCGCGGCCGGTGCTAGGTGCTTGGTCGGCAGCTCATTGGCGAGGAACACGCGCACGGACTCCACTAGCGGCGCGGCGCCGGTGATCTGCTGCGGGGCGGTCGGCTCCTTGTCGTGGGAGCGAGCCGAGATCGTCATCCAATCACCATTGGGCTGGATTACACCTGGAATTGATATAATGTTGTCTCAGTACTATGTTTTTATTCCCATTGTATTTATATATAAGGTATGAGTTGTTGTGTCGGTAAACACAATGATAATTAATATAATTATACTTTAAGCTTTATTCCTTCGCAAGTTCGTAAATGTTATTTATTAAAATTAGCCTTTTATATCAATGCGACGTGAAAATTTATATTAATTGCAAGTCACCTAACGTCGTATATCTTTAGTAAATATTTTTTTAATTATGGAAAGATTGTCTTAAGATTGATTGACATATTGTATAATACATACTATGATTGAGTAAGAAAAGCTTGGCTAGACGGAAGTAAGGCAATACAAATAACAGATGGTGAATAGTCATCAGAACATGGAATGCTCTTTCGTAATTGTATGCATGTAAAGAAATTAATAATAATAAGAAAAATTGTAATACAATCGCATTTAGAAATTTATTCCAGATCATAGGCGGATGGTAATAGTTAGTTTGTTACATATTTAAGTATACATATTATTATTATGTCAGTTAACCATTAACGGTTCGTGGGGCTCACTTATTGGAATGTCAGCGATGCTTTCCTGTTCTTATTAATTTCATAACAAATTTAATTTAAATAAAAAACCCCAAACTCCATTTTGCTCCAAATTATTATTACGTGCAAGAAGAATTGTAAGCATTCCGAACGCTATACAACTCCACATAGTAAACTGTATCAATGTGATTGTTAGTAATGATCTGAACAGTGTTAACATTAATGAAATCAAGTGCAGCGTAGTTGAGCATTACTAGCTGTTCCTAATATAGAACAAATATCGACACAAATACTTTGTTATTCTCGACGTTTCTAATGGACAATAATTGTGGGGGTTTCTCGGTTCAAAGACCGGGGGCTTAGTGAGCGATTGCCGCGCGCGAGAAGGTCGTCATTGTGTTTGTTGTTAATTACGTTTGATCGTCGCTCCACGAACCGTCACCGCTCACAAATGAGAGACATGGCGCGATGCGTGACCAACGAGATGCAATCATGTCTAACTGAAATAACTCGCCCGTGACTAAATTTCCCTGTTCTGAAACTCGCGTTACATTTGCACGTGTGCATCGCTTAGGGAGTGTAATAGAATATCGTCAGGGCTTACTCGATCACTATGGAGACTTGGCGAGCAGGGTCCCGCATCGATTGGCCGTGTCGGCGCCCGGTAGAAAGTCGAGCGGGCCCCGCGATCGCGACTCAATGAGGTCGCCTGACGCCTGTCTGCTCGCACTATCGATCCAGTACACTCACTGATTTCACCTCCCGACCACAATAAACTGTATGCACTACGCACTAGGTAACACGACCGGCCGCAATTGAAAACTTAGCCTAAGCGATAAATCGTAACGACTTGCGAGCGAACGTGGCAAGTGACGGACGCGTACTAGATAATAAAATACTGGTTGGCTGAGGGGGAGGCTGTCGGTTTCGGCGGCGGTCGGGCGAGCTCGGCTACGGTCGCGCACACTCGGCTCAATGGAAGCTAAATTACGCGGCTGCGTGACGTCACCGGCCGGTCCCCTCGAGCCTGGTGCGGGTGCACTCGGATACAACTCGCTCGCGTTGCCCTTACCAATAATAATTCCCACTGCACACCGCATACAGACAGCTACAGCGAGTTTCGAATTGCGTCCCATTAATATCTATATAAGAATTCAGCACATTATGAACTAAGCTAGCATTAATAACGTCGCTTTTGTTGTGAGTGAGTCTGCTAGCAATTTCCAACCGTATATATATATTTGCTTTTATTATGAACATAATACCAAACAATACAGGGCAGCGTGTTGGCCTATTGTTTAGTATTTAGTACGAAGTAGGGCGATAAGACAATGGCTTTCGTGGCGAGTCATTATTAACTAAGATTATATACCTGTAACCAGTGACTAACTGGAGGTCACGACTTGTAATACTAACATAATATTATGTCGTGTACACAGAGATTTGTGAAATAATTAAGATGAATAGGTAGGTACCTACTTATTTCTATTTGTTGATATCTGAACATTTATGACTAACGGCCGTTTTCAATAATCTTTATCCTTAGTATACGTTACTATCGATAGACAAATCTATCCTTTAACGGCCGTTCCCAATATTCAGTCAATCTCTTACTTGAGATAAAAACCGTAACTATCGTTGACTTTTCTGTCTTAATTGTAGTAGTTCAATCATTAAAATAATTATTTCGGGTTTCCTTGTTTTAAATAATGTCATAGCAGAACTGTCTTAAAACTTATATAATAGAATTATTAATACAGATATAAAATTTGTAATTAAAAATTAAAAAGTCACTAATCGAAATAAAACCTGAAAAATCTCTCCAGTTGGATCAAACTGCACACAATGTGCAAAATTTGATTAAAATCGGTTTTGTACTTTAGGGAGTTCATCGCAGACATACAAACGTGTCACGAATTTTTTATACATAAAGATTACAAACCTTATAAAATTTATAATAGGTAAGTATCAGTAAACAATATTTTATATAGAGATATTGTTAGGTTAGGTTAGGTTAAAATATGGTTATTTTACTTTATACTATTTTAGTTTTTTTTATCTCGGCTCGTGCGCTACGAATTCATTAACCACGCAATAAATATAAAAAACGCAAAAACATCGGCCCCCCTCTCGCCTCGTCACATCGCGAGTGCGACTCAAGCACATCTCACCTATATATGTTGTACGCAGTTGGGGCTTTTGTCTTCAAAGAGGTGGAGTGCAACGGATGAGTTGGTAGCGAGTTTCGTTCTAGAACCTAGAAGTTCTCTGTACTGTAGGTATAATATATATCTTATTGATATTCTGTTCGTTGTGAAGCTGTATGAAATATTATCTGCTCGTTTATCTCAGTGATATCTGTGTCAGCTGCAAACTTTATTCAATCGGAGCCGTAGAGGACGGAGCGAGGAAACGTCCGATAACTCTATATACTATAATATAGAGTATATTATAGTATATAGAGTTAATAGTTAATATACTCTTTATACTATATACTATATATGTAGTAGTTGCGTGACTTTGTTCGAGCTTTATAAATATCATCATGACATTATCTTAAAATATATAAATTACGTGACACTTTGTTTGTCCGCGATGGACTCCTAAACTAATAAACGGATTTTAATGGGGATTAATTACTCCATGGAGTGCAGTTTGGTCCAACTTGAGAGATAGGATAGTTTTTATTTCGATTTGGGACCCATAAATATTTTTATTTCCAATATTTGTTTTGTATGGACATAATATTTTCTATGAGAGAATTTATTGACGCACGGTTTGACAGGTCTGCTGTGAAACAATTTCATTATAGTTAACAACAGGGACGTTCTATACATAATATAGAACATCATTGACAGGGAGCATATTTAATTGGTGTTATGAAATATTACTGACAAATTCATAAAAAAACAGTATTGTATTTATTATGCACAGAACAACGTCTGACGGGTCCGCTAGTAATATATATTTTTATGTCTAACACACGTTTTGGCCAAAACCAAAATGTTATAGAACACTTAAATATTCTTATTTATTTAAACAAAACAAATCTTATTACTATATTTACAATACTATGACTACATAAAATTAAAACTAGTAGCGTCGGATAGCTAGGCTGATCCGTATTATTAAAGAAACATTAAGAGAAAATTTTAAGGAAATAAACATTTGACTGTTGCATTTCAATATATTCAAATTCAGATTCAAATATTTTTATTCAAAATAGGATGTGACATCACTTATTGAAAGTCAAAAAACTACCACCCATTCCAAAATGAATGCCTCAGACCCGAGAAGAATGGGCGCAACAAACTCGGCGGGCTTTCTTTTTTTTCATCAAATAAATAACAAGTAATATTGTACAGTTAAACTTATTATTTAATAGCCTGAGGGCGATCACTCCATTCCCAATCTGTGGTATCATTAAGAAAGTCATTTATGTTATAGTAACCTTTACCACACAATCGTTTTTTAACAATTCTTTTGAATAACGTAATACTTTTGTTTTGAACATTTTCTGGGATCTTGTTGTAAAAGCATATACATCGTCCCACAAAAGACTTACTCGACTTAGCCGAGTAGTAGGCATCATCAGTTTATGTCGGTGCCTGGTGTGAACATTATGGTTATGACAGTTTCTGGAAAATTCACTTATGTGCCTATGAAGCAACAGTCAAGATGTTAATTTCTTTGAATTTTTCTCTCAATGATTCTCTAGGACCTAGGTTATAAATGGCGCGAATAGCCCTCTTCTGCAGCACAAATATTGTATGAATATCGGCAGCGTTGCCCCATAGCAATATACCATAGGACATAATACTATGGAAATAACTAAAGTATACTAGTCGCGCCGTATCTATGTCAGTTAATTGACTAATCTTTTTAACCGCATATGCTGCAGAACTAAGTCTGTTCGCCAATCCTTCAATATGGGGGCCCCATTGTAATTTGGAATCTAGAGTATAGCAAGAAATATAGCAGATTCCCCCGGTTCGATCACAGTCTCCGTTTAACAAAACATTTGCATTTACATTTTTGACATTTGGTACGATAAATTTAATGTATTTAGTTTTCTTGCTATTTAACAATAAGTTACTAGCGCTAAACCAGTACACGATGTCAGATAAAATATCGTTCACTTCGTCATACATAGCTTGCACTTCGTCATACGTAGCTTGGTTTCTTTTCACTTTGAAAATCAGTGAAGTGTCGTCCGTAAACAACTACCTTATGTTTTTTCTCTATAAGATTAGGAAGATCATTTATATGGATAAGGAAGAGGAACGGTCCAAGAATAGACCCTTGTGGTACCCCCATGCTGAGAGGAGTCCCAGGATCTAATGATACCACAGACCGGGGCTAACCCGCTGAGCTTCTTGCGCCCGTTCTTCTCAAGTCTGAGGCATCCTATTTCGATAGGGTGGTAGTTTTTGACTTTCAATGAGTGATTTTAAATCCTATTTTGAATCAAAATATTTGAATTTCTAACTCGCACTGAGTTATATATACCGGAAATATTTTTCCAAATCATTGCAACGTCTAGGTTTTCGCGTTTCCATTTAATCTTCTTTAGTTGCCGAGTTTTTCATCTTCAGCCTACGTACTTGTACACGCTTATTATCGTCTTGTTGTTTTTTTAATGTTCAACAATGGTCTTCCTTTATGTTGACCGAGCTGATCTCGACCACTTTTGGGAATCCTTATATATTATCTACAATAACATTAATGTTAGGTATCTTGTTGAGGAGTCAAGTGGAATTATCCATTGGACCTTGTATGGATATGGACGTGTGCAATTATTTGATTACAATACTAAAATGGCATGCAGTTAATT
Organism: Leptidea reali; assembly: GCA_949711725.1. Taxonomy (NCBI): domain Eukaryota; kingdom Metazoa; phylum Arthropoda; class Insecta; order Lepidoptera; family Pieridae; genus Leptidea; species Leptidea reali. The sequence goes on from CATIXN010000009.1 coordinate 13,273,993, forward strand.
GTTGAGATTTTTTGAAATAACCGGATTGAGTAATAGTTTAACTAAATTATTTTGTAAGTCACTTAAAGCGCTGAGAGTAAATCAAACAGATCTTGTAATATTATAGTTTTTTATGTATAATTGGTGAACATGCTCATGCAAAGGAATTACCTCCATGTCTTCTAAGTGATTTGATGTTGGTAAATTAATTTTGGGTCAGTGCGCATTCTAGAAGTATTCACTATTGTATTCATATTTATTTTGCTCCGACCATCGTCTGAAATAATAATGAACACCATACATCAGCGAAAATCGGATGTTTTCTAGTGGTTGTGCGTTGTAAATATAATGCCTACTAAAACGTCGCTGCTAACATTAGTCACAGTCGACGCAAATCTTTTATCATTTAGCAGTACAAGGTTATAACGTCGCGTTATATTTTGGAATTTGTCTTAAGCTAATCTTATCTAGATTTGCAGTTCTATCTATAAAGTACGTTTATTGTTTGCTAGGAATTCTCGAATGAAGAGCTTCAATTGGACGTAGTTAAGCAGAAAGGACTTAAACCAGACTTTAGTCAAGTATGCCAGCATATTCCTCAAGATCGAATCTGTCATGTAGAAAAAACCCTATTTTAAAATGTACACGGAAACTGTTTGTTTTTTGATATTTTATAGGATACTTATATGGAAGATTATTAAGAGCTGAAACTTAAATACCTATAAGTCAAAATGCCTTTATGTGGTTTGAGTCCTTTCTGCTTTACTACATCCAATTATAGATGGTGTATGGTGCGAACTTCTAAACCATCATTGCACTTCATGCTACGAATTAATTATCCCTAAACATATTGTTATTTTCTTGCTACCCGGAACATTATTTCTGTGTGAATTTTGTGAACGCGACTTCATTTTGGCTTATAAGTGTCACTTTTCATTAATTCTTCCATACTGAGCTGGTATTTGAGAATGTTTAGTAATATTTTTATTAATACATCGTCTATATTATGTATAAGCGTATTAGTTGTGTTCTAGACCAGAGGAATAGGAATATTACAGACTTTTTTTTGATGACTGTTGATCACATTTGTACTGATTCCTTCTCTGTTTATACTCGTGTCAACTCTTTCATTTAAGCCTTCTTGTTCTGCACTCTACATGGCCTGTTTTCATTACTGAATTGATTTTGAAATACACTCCTAGTTTTCCTAAATGGCCCATGTACACATTGGTATGTTCGCCTAGCATGTAGCTAACAGTGAAGAGCGCGAGTTATCGGATGGTTGGCACTGAAAGTTGGTGTAAATTCTAAGATTTTTTTTTGAAAAGTTATATTAACCGATAAATTTAAATGTTCTATTACAACATGGCTCTGTCTAAATCTTACTACTCCACAGCTGATTATCTAAGTGATCGGACAGCCTGAGACTAGATTATGATTATTTTATAGCAATGGCAGTTCAATATTGTATATTTAATTAAAAAGAGCACAAAAAAACAATGCTTGGACAGTTTCTTGTGACGCTTCTTCTCTCTCAGAGCGCCATTTGTTTCCGAAGCGGTAGTAGTATCTAGTATATTAGAAATTACATCCAAAAGAACATCAATTCCTTTAATGCCTTTTATTTACGCCGATACATACATAGTTTCTTTGCAATATTGCTTTCAAGTTATAGTAATATAGTAAGAAAATTGTCTGAATTAAGAAATTAACAAAGTTAAAAATTGTTTATTTTCTTCTACTTTATTTATTAATACAATATAGAAATAAAAATTAAACAATTAAAGTATTTAATAAATCATAAACAATACTTAACCGTACGACAGTGTTACATATTATGTGTGTTTCTTCTTACTACCCTTATCCCGCAACTATTATCTACATCTAGAAATTTTATTTATTGCATTTGAATTACGTTTGCGATGTACATGACTATTTTGGTACCTACTGCTACATTGAGATTTAGGGTCAGATTTTTTCCATATTATGTAATTTGTATATATTTCTAGCGGTCTACTAGGGTGGGTTCTGCATTTTATAATTCAATAAATCTTGGGACAAGTGTTAAGTCTGCATAATCATGCTTTGATCCTCCTTACCTGACTAATTTGAGCATTTCTTTGTCTATAACTGCTACTACATCTTCTTTGACTCCGTATCGTTCTGTTTATCAACTGTTTGTGAATGTAACATTGAAAAGAATTTAGCATTTTATCGAATTTCTTCTTCTGCTTTCTATCTTATCTGATTCTTTAACGGCCGTTCCCAATATACAGCCTATCGTTTACTTGAGATAACTATCGTTGAATTTTCTGTCCCAATAAACTTATCGACGGTAACTCACCTTCTCCGTACACGCTGTCTGTCAATGGGACGACGTATAGCTTACCAGCGGTAGAAGTTTGTATGGAAATTGCAATTTACGCGTCCCAATATAAGGCGATAAAATGACTTATCGGGTATATTGGGATAGCTTTAGATTATTGACAGCTAATTACTGACAGTAGAATGTAGTAAGTTATCTCTATCTGTAGATAGTATATTGGGAAAGGCCGTAAGAGGATTTCCCTAGAACTACGATAAGAAAGCGTTGTACTAACTACTACTCTATGAATTGCCAGATTTAACAAGATATTCTGGTTGAGTATAAACGGATACAAATACTCCATTCAATTCCTTATCCACATTCAGTCTCTTCAATGTCACCTGCTTGCACACTTTCTATTTCTTACAAACACGAACTTCGCAAACATTCAATCTTTCACTTGTTCCGCTCTCTGACCATCAATCTATAATATTGCATTGTGTCATACATTCATCTACCACAAAGTTAAAACTTGTTACAAATTTATTGTTTCTTACTGTAATACACTTTCTTAGATGAAGCGTGCGGGAGGGTGATGGTGCCAAACTTTTTGCGACTCGCGGCCGATGTTCAGGGACGATCGGTTTGGCGCCGGCTCCGCTTTTACATTGTTTGTCTTGTCGCTCTTCTAACAAGGTCACGGATCGCATCTATATTCTTCCAAATGACGCATTGTATCTTCCACTATACAAATATTCTTTTAAATAACACACGCTTGTCCTAGATACAACATAGGCCCACATCAAATAATTCTGCTACCGATATTTCAAAGCTTCTGTTATACTTATCTTGTTTTAGTATTTGGCCACATCAATTTAAGTTTGTGTCCAAATTTTGGCTCAACTATGATGGCCAATATTTAACCAGACGTTGATTTCGATACAAATCTTGTTACCGGTTTCCAGACACATTGTTCCTTTATTATTTCGGAAAAATAATCTGTTATTATCTATTGTTAAGAATCTCACAATGCTGGTTTTTCTTAGTATAATTTAGCGAATCGCATCACGGCATTCGTCTGTTCAGTCGAGGGCATTGTCATTTTGAATATAATTAACAAGAAATACTCATCCATAATTCCCTAATCCAAAGTTCACTCTGTATCAAATTATAAACTAGCTAATGCTAGACGACATATTGCAATTATTTAGTTAATAAAAGAATAAGTATCCACATATTTTTATATTATTCGCAATACGTCAGTCTGGTGTTAATTTAAGCAATGTGCGGCTTTAGTGTTAGGATTTGCCAAAAGCCTCTTTTTGACATATAACCATCGAAAATCTGATACAAAAATCCTTATAAATTGAGATGACTATCTATGCCGTTGTCGGTGGGTCGGTTATCCGTTAGAATTATTAGATGATATTTCGTCGTACACAATAGTAGGTGGAGATTCAATCACCCAAATACTCCGTGTGAGGATCATTTACTGTTTCAATCAAACGCTGACTTTGTCACGCTGAAAATGGTATTAAAAGTCTCACGATGTATCGATAATTAGATCACGAGTAGGTATTGTGTTTTGTATATAGGTTTAAAATTGTTGTGATCATTTCATATACTATCACTTATTTATATATGGAGCATTCTTGGTACTCTGTCTTCCATTGCTTGGCGTTGTGTAGAGACATCATTTCATTGTGTTTTACACACGCACACGTTAAGTTCTTGATGAGCTTCTACACGCGTTATTTCTAGACATGGTAGGTACATTTAAAAAGGCACCTACACCTACCTAAAAGGGCGAAAAAGGTGATATAATTCCTTTGCTGTTTCAGCAGAACTTTTTTTTTTATGGAATAGGAGGACAAACGAGCGTACGGGTCACCTGGTGTTAAGTGATCACCGCCGCCCACACTCTCCTGCAACAACTTGAGCGGTGTTGACCACTGTACATGTGTACATGATGCGTACGCTCGGATACTATATATATATATATTTATGGAGTAGGTAGATATATATATATATATATTTCGATATAGTAAATCAAAACAAATTTAATATTCAATTGGTTCATTGTAAGTAGGTATTGGTTTTACAATAATTATTATGATTAATAAAACTACGTATCTACCGTAAATAAGCATCTTTGTGCTGAGTATCTGCGAAGGCCATCTTATTTTTTTATGTCATTTAATAAAGACTAGCTGTGGAATTGCTCATAACTCACTGATTGTGTAACGAGTTCCATGAGAGAATAAATTAACAATGGAATGTAATTCGGAAGGTTCCAGACTAAACCGTCCACACAATAGTAATTTAAAACATAATATCTATCTACATTATCGTGCAATCGACCGTTTCTTGTTTATGCTCGAGGTTACTTTGCTATTTCATTGAAGCATTAGCTTGCAACGTGCGGTTTTGTTCATCTGAACCTCGATCTGATTCTCCTGGTTGTGTGATATCATTAGGTTTTTTATTATTAGATTTAAGAGGAAACATTATCTTAGGCGTTTTTAGATTCAATCATCGGAGCAATAAGGAAAACTACAGCTGCGACTAAAGATCGTAAAAACCAGGGTATCTCCAAAATCGAACCAGTCGTAACGAAACTTTGGAAACTGAATGTCTCGAATGGAAATTTTCTGTATCGTACTGTTTTTTTGCTTATTGCGTACGGATTCGTGTACTAGATCTCTGTTTGCGGCCAATATGATTAAGCCTTTTTAGTACTCTAGCACTTAAGAATACCAGATATTATAAAAGCGAGATTGAGAGGCTCTATCGTTCTGTTTATCATCTGTTTGTGAATCTAACATTGAAAAGAATTTTGCATTTTATCGAATTTATTCTGCTTTCTGTCTTATCTGATGATATAGATCTAATTTGAAAAAAAAAATTTGATCTAGCCTTGAAAATCAAGGAGAAAAGGGTCTAGAATGTTTGTATGGAAATATGGGGCACTTATGTTTCCTCTTAACAGTATCTGGTTGGGTAACGAATCTAAATTGTAACCCCCTTATTCATAATAGTCTGCTTACTTAAAGCATTGCTAATTCTCACTCTGTCTTTACAATTGACCTAAGTCAGAATGAGAAAAAACACTCCTTAGCGTCTGTTTGAAGTTGGCGGACCATTATGAATAAGGGGTTTAGTGTTTAACTATTTCGTTGATAAGATACAATTGTCACTTTGGTTTTCATAAGAGGACGCCTGTTGAACTAGAGTAGGTAGCACTTAAAGATGTTTCTATAATGGTAAAAAGGCCTATTAACATCGAAACCGCGCTATTTCAACAGTGGTGTACAGTAATTATGAACTAACAGTAGAAGTAGTTTTATTACTCGTTGTTTGAATATGTCGAAGTTATTTTTAGAAAAATGTAGTCACTTTCCTTAGCACAGACATAGTTATGGTGATGTTTTAAGTTTAGATTCAGTAAAGTTAAAACATCTGCATTGTTATTCAGTGTGAGTCAACAATGATAGCTTTGCGATAAGTGGCAAAGTTAAATGACTCATAGCTTACGTTGAGCTGTGGAAATAACCTTTGTGTATTCCTATCAATATGCTGATCCATTGAGTGACTCAACTCGGCTACTACACAGCATTGATGGGGTGAATGTGTGTTTTTCACCGAGTAACAGTTGTTGTTGGTAATTGTTAACAGGTTTTATAATTGGGTGTTTATAATTCTGGCTCGAGACTCCTTCACGTTAAAGCGTACACTGATGGTGCGTACATATTGGCCTAAGGAATTCGCCGTACACAGTGCTGCAATGTTTCAATGAAATTTTGTAACAATTTCTCATAGTTTGGACGTCTTGTGCGTGCGAAATGTGCCATTACACGCTCACCCTACGAGCTGCAACCCGCTTGCAGAGCGACCCGTAACTTACCCAACCTGTACCAGACAGAGGGACGTGTTCGCAGCTAAATGGCGGAAACAGGCGACGCGGGAGGTTCGTATTAAATCGTATTAAGTTCGTATTATGAGCGCGCTATGCGTACATACTTGAAGCGAACTCGCAATGGAAGGTTGAGTGATACATTTTGTTACGTTTCATCAGTCTGTACGCACCTTAACGAGTAAACTTTTCATACAAGTCCAACAGCGAGATGTCTTGGAAACTTTTAATGGCCAATTATATCGTCTTTATAGCCATACGTAATATCAATCTATATTTATTTAATGTCCTGCTCTTGACCTTGTCGGGTACTGTTACTTACTTGCATATGTACCATCCACAAAAGTGAATACGTGACCCACCTCAATGTCATTTTCCTATTGTCATAATACATAACTAGGTTGAAATTCGCTTGAATATATATTTCCTAAGTACATTATGTTTGTCATGTGTCTCGGATATGGCTCAAATGATTTTGATAAAAGTTCTAGTCTGTTAAAATGCTTTTTAATAAGCATTCACGCCTGTCATTTTCTATATAAATTCTCTTTCGTCTCGCGAATCTCCATCCTCCAATCCACTATTAACTCTTTACATACACCAAGCAAAGCTCGCGCACTAGGTTATTTCTAAACAGCTTAATAATGTAATAAAAGTAATATTTATAATTCAACATGCTATTCTATTCCCTATATAAATTCTTAAAGATGAATTTTAAAAGCTAAAATATAACAGCTATAATACCTATACTTAATGTAGGTATCATCAACTATCTTAATTGCTTCTTAAGGCTCTTAAGTGCTTCTAAGTGCGCCATTTTGTCTTCGAAACGAAAATAGTTACCAGTGGAAGGCTCCTTTGCACACGATGCCGGCTAGATTACGGGTACCAGCGCCTATATAACGGCGCCTATTTCTGCCGTGAAGCAGTAATTATTAATTACTTTGTTCCGGTGTGAAGGGCGCCGTAGCTAGTGAAATTACTAGGCAAATGAGACCTAACATCTTATGTCTCAAGGTGACGAGCGCAGTTCTAGTGCCGCTCAGAATTTTTGGGGTTTTTTAAGAATCCTGTGCGGCACTGCATTGTAATGGGCAGGGCGTATTACTATCAGCTGTACGTCCTGATCGTCTCGTATGCACTTTGTTTTATGCAATTAAGTAACATGTGGACAAAAATTTGAAATATATATGTTATTGTATAACTTAATACTGTACTGACAAAATGAATATCTGGTTCGAAGATATTATAACTTTTTTATGTAAGAGGGGCTAAGCAGGCAAAGAGGCCCACGTGATGGGTAGAGGTTAGGCAACCACACATGGCCATACGCAAATCAAGCCCTTAGATGACAATTTCGCTATAAGCCCTTTATTCTACATCCAATCAAAGGCCTTCGTTATGTCCAAACTCACCGCCAACGCCTCTCCCTTTGATTCAACCGCTTGCGCCGATTTATGGGTCAGATATTCAAGAAGATGACCAGCTGAGCGACCCTAATGGAAATCGTACTAGCCGTCTCTGATCAGTTGCTGTGGTGTTCCTTTAAGTATCCTAAAAGCAGACGGTTGATAATAGACTCCAAAACTTTGATGCCTTTCCGGCCTTAAAAAATGGGAGTGCTCTCTAAGCTATAAGGTGCCTAAGTAGTTTCGGTTCGGAAAAACTGCAGAGACTGGCCAAGGAAGAAATTTCTTGTAAAACGCGTGATTGTGGAATGCCAGACGTCAACGTGATGCGGATGGATTTTCACATTAATATGACTACGCTTTTATTTTTGTATAATGCGTGGTTGTCACCGAGCGAGTAGGCGCGTTGAACCCGCCGCGCGGAACAAAAGTCGTTCCTCAAATAGATTCGCATAACGCACGTTTTGTTTACTTACGTTACTTGTTTACATCTGAGAAGAAAGACTACATCATCGGGACCAAGCAAGGAGTGGCAAGCCATAACTGCACATAATAATTATGTAAACTACATAAAGACTACTAACTCAAATTCCGGCAATATATTCACTTCATATTTACACGCGAAATAATTTATTTTAAAAGTTGCGTCAGCGATAAATTATTTCAACATTTTAAGATGAACTGTGATGTTTTTTTCAAAACAATCTTAAAAAAACAATTTCACATCTATTCTAAAAGAGCTGGTCTATCCGTCGTGCAAGAGCAAATAGATCTTTAGATTAGATTAGATTAAGCCTTAGTGACTAAAAGTGGTAAAATATTAATATTGGTATGTTGTTAGTGTTATTAAAATTCACGAACATTGCTCGAACAATTTTGTATGATAAATTAAGCCGAGCGCGAGCCAAATGAAAAAATAGAATACACGAGCCGTATACATTCCGCGTTCGTTCGGAATTTACCCAATTTCGGGTGTTACGTATATAAAAAAAAACTTGCCATTCTTGTTCTGGAATCCTTCGCTCTGCTCTGGATTATATATACTATCTGGGTTATAAATAAAAAAAACCTTTACGTTAGTTCTGTGTCCACTTAGAAGGGAAAATGATTGAGCAGGTCACGCGACAATTAGGGTGCTCCCTCATTGTTTCGTGGTCGTACGCAGACCAAACTCTGCAAAACCATAGATGTTACAAGAGCACAATATCCATAAATTGCAGTGTATTCATGATCTTTCAATCACTTATTGATTGTCAAATAATATCTACCACAGCTCTATGAAAATTAGCTGTCCGTTCACCTGATGAGTACTCCTAACCGCCTTGGTAATTTCAGAGACAGAAAACAGTTGGCGCCCGTTCAGGGAAGCTTACACGTATTCTTTTAAGCTTATCATATCAGCCCGGAAATGTCATCGGAGGGTTTTCCATTTTAGTGGTAAAAGATCTCTTTGAAAATCAGACAAGCTTTTTATCATGCAGCGCTAATTCGACAAATATGTCTTTGCGAATGTTCTTATTGTAGTCTCCCCTGTTGATTGGCTCGCCCGACTAGGTGATGAACAAATTGTTTGTTTCGTCAGGTGTACGCGTCGCCCAGCAAACGGAAGATGGACACCAAGGGCGAGGGCGAGGAGATGACGTATCCCCACATCTGCTTCATGGTGGATAACTTCGACGAGGTCGGTATCTACTACTGTAACGCTATACGCTTCTTCGAGTCTGGGTCTTTCGATATCAAGTTTGTCACTGATGTAATTTTTACCGTTATTGTACAATTTTTACTGTTTATTAATATGCTTGTACATGTTAGTTTTTTTTTATGACAGAAGAGTAGGACGTACAGCTGATGGTAATCAATACGCCCTGCCCATTACAATGCAGTGCTCTTCAGGATTCTTGAAAAACCCAAAAATTCTGAGTGGCACTAGAATAATGTATTTGTCACGTTGAGACATAATATGTTAAGTCTCATTTGCCCAAATATCACTATCTACGGCGCCCTTCAGACCAAAATAAAATAATTCTTACACATTACTGCTTCACGGCATCTAACCGGCATCCTGTGCAAAGCAGCATTCCTCTGGTAAATAGCAGATTACCTTTGTAGCTATTCTCTATTGAATCACCAGATGAAATCAAAGACGCCACTGTATAGACCTAGGAAAACCGTCTTGTATAGGAGATATGCAAAAATTTGGTGAGACTCAACGCACCCAGATGCCGAGAATGGTACAAGTTTCTGTGACGTAGGTATACGATTGTTGATGGCCTCAGCTCTGTATAAACACAGGTCTGCGCCGAGTTATGCCGCATCTCTTGCCAACACAAACATTTTACTTTATCAAGGTGTATTCGCCTCGTTCCACCTAATATGCTGTAATTTACTGGATAGTGGTTTATATTGTGAGACACTTTGATCTCAAGTGAAGACAAATTCGTTTAAGAATTCATCATTCAATGTTATTCGTTCTAATTTTATTAATATTAGTAATTAGTAAAAGGAGAAACCGCGAGTGCATAAGACCACACGGCAGAAGTGAAAACTTCATGAAGGCGAGGAGAAATACAACTTTTTTTTGATCTATAAATTCGACATTGATCTGGTAAATTTTGTTCTGACTGATCATTTACGTTACATAGTATCTTTGTGAAATAACATGAGCATTTATTTACAAAAGCAAGAGATATTTATCCGAGAAATACAAGAAACGGTGACAGACTGGTGATTATACACAAATTTCATAATGCATCCTACGGAAAATGTAGCTATGTCATGTGTATAAAAATAGTTAATAAACTCCCTCCAAGCTTACGCGAATTACCCGTCCAACGATTTAAAAAGGATCTTTTTACATGGCTTATAGATAAATGATTTTATTCCATAAATGAAATGTTGACACATAAGGTTAAATTAAATTAACTTTAAAATATATATTAATTCTAGTCTTTAAATAATGTCATTTAAAAATAATAATTATAATTTAAATTAACCTAAGTGCTTAAAATGAAGAGTTTGTTAATGTTAAATCAATTATAATAATAACTAGAATTTTGTTAATTAATAATTTTGCATGCCAGAAATGGCCGATAACATTGTTCATTAAAACTATTTACACCCATTGTTACATGTTTTCTAGCAAAATGTAGGATTTATTTAGTCACATAAACCACAAAATGAAGTATATAACGTGCATAAAGCAGTTCTCATTTCAAAAATAATTCATTTTTTAGGTATAAGTAGTACTTTGGTGGGCTAGCATAATATATTATCCACGAATCCTATTCTCGTCTGACGATACTCAGCTAACTAACTGCAAACACTTATCAGTTCCTGTCAGTGAGGTCATTAAAGCATCAGCCAGATTTGATTAGCGGTGGCCAAACAACAATATTATTATATTGTAGCAACTAGCGTTGTATCACACGTGCTATTTTTTTTTTGCTTCCAAAATGGTCTTTCTTTTTTCTCGCACCAATTAAGGCGACGAGTAAGCAGAAAACACGCAAACATGGTGTTTTTAGACAAGTTTTGTGGTGAAAGTATAGCATATGGAGCTATGAACACTACTCAATCCTGTTACACATATCCTTAAGTCTTATTTGTAGGTTGCTAATGCTTGCTGTTGGTTATAGTTAACACTGTCGAGCCTTTTCTAACTACCACTTTTCTTTGAAGTAAAACAAGTTTTTTGGCATGGCGTGACGCATTTTTAGGAAACTTCTCTCAGAAAAGTTATTCTTATAGCTTGTACTTTTTTGTGTAGGTTCATTTATTCAGATTAGTGGTGAATAACGAGGATTGTAAGCATATAAACTGTTTTCCACCCAAGAATTTTGAAAATATTGGCTTTGTTACATAGATGGCGGGCCGGCAGCCGTGAACTTATATCGCTCAAGGTCGCTGGCATTTAGTGTCGCCTTAAGTGTTTTTTATTATTCATTTACCATCTGACTCATGATATTTAGGCACAGGTTCCAGATCCAAAAAAAAGGTCTTAAACCTTTTTTTTTATTTTAATGACAGTAAGGGACGAGACGAGCGGGACGTTCAGCTGATGGTAATTGATACGTCCTGCCCATAAGAATGCAGTGCGGCTCGGGATTCCTGAAAAACCCAATAATTCTGAGCAGCCCTACAATTGTGCTGGTCACCTTGAGACATAAGATGTTAAGTCTCATTTGCCAAGTAATTTCACTAGCTACGGCGCCCTTCAGACCGAAACACAGTAATGCGTACACACTACTGCTTCACGGTAGAAATAGGCGCCGTTGTGGTTCCGATAACCTAGCCGGTATCCTGTGCAAAGGATGCCTCCCACTGGTATATAACCTTTATCATCAATTGCAAAAATTGTATTTGATGTTATATTATTATTGTTCTATATTTCACTTTAATCAAAGCGAATAGTGCTAGTGGTTGATCTAAGAGCTATCTTCATCGGCATCGGCGGCAAACTTGGCTTACATTAGCCAATCACAGCTCGTTGCCTGGCGTCTTGCCAACCGACTACGTTATCTTATTGAATATTTTATGAAACTGGAACATAATTCTATTTGGTCACTTTGTTTGTTGTATTTTAGTTTTAGCTCTTGCATTTGTCACGTCCGGTTTTATATTTAACGTAAATATATGTCATATTTTAATATAATATTGAAAATGACTCACGAAATTTTATAATATTGGACTTCAACCACTGGATGGGACTTATGTGATTTAACCATCGTTATGCGATTTTATTTATGGAAAAGTAGGACAAACGAGCGTACCCGTACGCTCGTTCGTACCTGGTTTTAAGTGATCACCGCCGCCCACATGCTCATACAACACCAGAGGAATCACAGGAGAGTTGCTGGCCTTTAAGGAAGGTGTACGTGCTTGTTCTTAAGGTACCCATACCCGTACCCACGGTCATATCGTCCCAGAAACACCGCACAAGGAAGCTCATTCCACAGCTTTGTAGTACGTGGAAGAGAGCTCCATGAAAAACGTATTGTGGAGGACCGCCACACATTCAGATGGTGGGGATGATATCCTAATTTAACACTCCACGTGCGAAGGTGGAATTCGGCGGCAGGAATCAGGTGAAACAGTACTTTGGAACACTCCCCGTGATAAATGCGGTAGAAAACACACAATGAAGCCATGTCTGAACGCATTGCCAAGTTATGTTGGCTAGATAAATTCATTCATACTCAGTAATATATAAACACTCATGATAGAATCTAGAGTGATATGAACAGATTCAAGCATAAAAGTGATATATTATTCTTTATGTATATGCGAGTGTGAGAGTTTTGCACTGTGATAAGGAGTACAGGATGTTTGTCGCAAGTAGTAACATTAGATGGGCCAGCGTCTATGTAACACAATCAACAGTGCCCTATTGTGTTGTATCGTCTTCCACCATTGCTGCTGAACAAGATAGAAAAAGAAATTTTATTTATTTTATTTTATAAGGAAAACAAACAGTATTACGTGACACAAATAGGTAAAAAAAGTATACATCTATTTACCATTTACAGCTTTCGCATATAAGAGACTATAAGCGTACATACATACACACTCACGCCTTGTTTCCATCGGGGTAGGCAGAGACAATAGAATGCCATTTGCTTCTATCCTTACAAACCTCACGCGCTTCCTCGACATTCATTACACTTTTCATACATGCTCGCCGGTTGCGGGTGCTTCGGACCTCTCCTTTTTTTTCTCAAAACGTCCCCAATTTGGTCGACGAATGTTCTACGAGGTCACGACTATAAGCGTGTTACAAATAATGAACTAAAATGCAAAAATAAAATCAAGAAGTAATACAATAAAAGTATATAGATATGATACACGAAGACAAAATGAATGGATATTATAATATTCAGGTATTCAGCACTCAAGAGAACACGTCCTCATCGAACGCCTCATCAATGTATCTTAAGGCGACACTAAATGCTAGCGACCTTGAGCGATATGAGTTCACGGCTGCCGGCCCGCCATCTATGTAACATAGCCAATATTTTCAAAATTCTTGCGTGGAAAACAGTTTATATGCTTACAATCCTCGTTATTCACTTCTAATCTGAATAAATGAACCTACACAAAAAAGTACAAGCTATAAGAATAACTTTTCTGAGAGAAGTACCAAAAAAATGCGTCACGCCATGCCAAAAAACTTGCTTAACTTCAAATAAATGTGGTAGTTCAAAAAGGCTCTGCAGTGTTAACTATAACCAATAGCAAGCATTAGCAACCTACAAACAAGACTTAAGGATATGTGTAACAGGATTGAGTAGTGTTCATAGCTCGAAATGCTATACTTTCACCACAAAACTTGTCTAAAAACAACAAGTTTGCGTGTTTTCTGCTTACTCTTCGCCTTAACGCGTTTGGTGACGTATTGAATATATTGACATCAGGCAAGTCTACTGATATCTGATTTATTGCTTGTGGACACCTTATAAAATATGAATGTTGCCTGAAATATACTGATTTACCATAGGGAGTGACAATAATATAACATATTGCAACAGCACTTGGTAATCTTCATGAAGCTACATCAGTTCGTGAAGGGGCTTTGAGATGGGAAGAAGAAATGATAAGAAAAGATATTCACAATTTATATGGATTTAAACGAAATGTGTATACAGAAATGAAACGCTCTGTTATCTAATCTTATCATTCAATACAGATAGATACCAATAAAATCTTAGCAAGATTATGTTCCTAGTCTAATCTTATAAGAAAAAAATATTACAAAAAAATACCGAGTTCAATTATGATTATGAAAAGGCTAATAATAAGTATAAAATAAAAGAAACAATATAAAAACACTACCAATTTTAAAGATGCATATATAGGTACTATTAATCAATGTTTCTAAAATGAAAAAAAATCTATAGATACTTAAAAATTACGAAATCCTATAGGTTATCTATCCTATCCTATATCAATACAATATATATTATTTCCAGAGTCATTACTAGATACCACCAGCTTCAGATTGTTGTAGACATAATTATTTTTAGAGTACTTTTTTTTATAGCAAATGCATGTTTTTTAGTCGTTCAAATAAACCCAAACACGGCAAGGAAAAATGATTCTATTTAGGTGTTCCCATGCCCACTTTCTGGCCTTATCACCTGATACTTAGTGAGGTACTTAGAGGTATATTGCTTAAGAGTGGTCGTATTGCAAATGGGGTTTTCTTAGTGGTTGAGGTGGAAACTTGAGTCGTCTGATCTGGGGGAGCTGAAGACCGCTTAAATGAGAAATCTGGATAGAGGATACAACTTTGTTACGATGTTGACACTGGTCAAAGCCTTGTGTGAGACCAGCATGCCCGTTGTATACGGTATATCGAGTATTGTTGTTGGCATAACAATCAATATTGGAAAGGCATCCAAAATATCATTATATTATATGAAAGAATTATTGTAATTATAGGGTTTAGGATGGTCGAAGCTCATGGTCGCTCAGAGGGCAATGGAGAGTGCTATGCTCGGAGATTCAGAAGATGTGGAGATCCGTAGGAGAAACAAAGTCATAGCCCAAATGATTGCGAAACTGAAGTGGCAGTGGGCTGGCCACATAGTTCGACGGGCAGTAAATCCTCGAATAGCGACCACATACCGGAAGACGCAGTGTTAGTAGGCCCCCCCACAAGATGGATCGATGATCGCCGGAATACGTTGGATGAGGGTAACGCTGGACCGATTATCGTGGAGATCTTTTGGGGAGGCCTTTGTCCAGCAGTGGACGTCCTCCGGCTGTTATGATGATGATATGATAGGGCTTAAGATCTGAGGATCATTCTGAATGTTGCGCCCAACGAGAAAATTGTTGATCCACCTAGAAAAACTCATAATGCTATGAAATTTCGTGAAAAGCGCCTTGTGTCATACGTACTCATTCGCTTTGGCCATATCTAACTAACTGCCACACCTACTTTCGTTTGGCGCTGCCCATTTATGTGTTACTAGAAGTTATCCAGCCCATTGGCCATATCAAAAACCGTACTGTTTTTACTTATTTAGCAGCCGGAAGGATAATTGTGTGTTGAATAAATAATAATTATAACATTTATAGTAGTCTTCCTGCGACTACTGGACTATTTATATGGTTTCCCTGTTCGCTAATGTCATAAGCGAATTTATTTGAACAGAGTTAGTTGCTAACTCAATTATATTCATTACATATTATTGTACAGAACTTAACAGAATCATTACGCCTATATTTTACGTCAATATTTTATTATTCTGAAATTTTATAAATTCTGCAGTAAGCACTCTTCATAACTAACTCTAAAAAGCCATCCATGCCTTATAATATTGACACACTTTTTACACAAATTAGCTTGCCGCAAGTTAAGCATATATAGCCTGTGTTATGGGTTACAAGACAATGATATATTTAATACAATATACTTACTTAAACATACATATATTCATACAAACATACATAAATACATTTAAACATCCATGACTCGGAAGCAAACATCTATATTCATCATATAAATGCTTGCACCTACCGGGATTCGAACCCGGGACCTTATGAGTCATAGAAGATGTGGCGTCGGTTATTGTGACTTCAATATACAATATTCAATATACAATTTGCTTGAAATTGTCATAACCATAATCTTAACACCAAGAACAGACATAAACTTATAATGCCTACTACTCAGCTAAGTCGAGTTAGTAAGTCTTTTGTGGGGCGATGTATATACAATGCTTGTACAAAAAGATCCCAAAAAATGTTCAAAACAAAAGTATAACGTTATTCAAAAGAATTGTTAAAATACCTTTGTATGGTAAAGGTTAATATAACATAAATTACTTTCTTAATGATACCACAGATTGGGAATGGGGCGACCGCCCTCAGGCTATTAAATAATAAGTTCAATTGTACAATATTACTTTGTAAACATATTTTTGCGATGACAAAAAAAACCCGCTGAGTTTGTTGCGCCGATTCTTCTCAGGTCTGAGGCATTTGTTTTGGAATGGGAGGTAATTTTGACTTTCAATAAGTGATGTCACATCCTATTTTGAATAAAAATATTTGAATTTGGATGACCATTATTCCTACTTTGAGTAAATTACGAAAACAATTAATTGACTGATTACTACTTACTTGGTCAGTTTGATCGAATAGGAAATGAAATGGAATGTTGCTAGTAGAACTATGTGAAGTTTATTTTATAATAACTGGTTGAATATGTTAATATACTGTGTGGGCCCGCAACTGGTTTATTAATCACTTGTCCAGGGATGGATTGATAATTAATCGATTATCTTATGTACTATATTTTAATCTAAAGAATTTTAAATCTGAAATGTGTGTGTGTGAAAATAAAACCTAATTTATTTTGAACTTTCAATTACTTTTATGCTCTTATAGATCACGTAAAAAATAATAATTTATTTGAAACAATTATAGGCTTGATGTATCGTTAGATTTTGCATAATTAGGATAACTGGTTGAACATGAGTGATATATTAAATGAATTGTGATAAAAGTGAAATGAAAAGTGATATATAAAATAAATTTGTAATTTTTACCCCCTTATTTATAATAGTCTGCTGACTTAAAGCATTGCTAATTCTCACTCTGTCTTCTTCTATTGACCTAAGTCAGAATGAGAAAAAACACTCCTTAGCGGCTGTTTAAAGTTAGCGGACCATTATGAATAAGGGGGTTAGAATTTACTTCTATTTACAAGTTTATTTCTTATTATTACATTGATAGTGAGTCATATGGAGTTATTTTTAATATTTCTAGAAGCCTAATCTGCGTTAAGAGCTCAATGTCAGCAGGTTTCGGGCACTGGGCTGTTATGCGGTGCGGATTGCGGGGCGACAGCGCGTACGCAGACACGCTCACACGCACGCACGAACGTAACCAATAGCGAGCTCTCTGCATAGCTGCGAACGCGGGCGCGGGCAGCGGAGGGTATCTCGGTGCGTGTGCACTCGCGATGAGAATGAATTCTTGCTAACCTCCGATATGTTCATTAAACAAGCCTTAATAATCTCGCCGCAGCTGAGGCTCGACCGGTTCTGTAGGTTGATAGTTCTAACGTTCTAAGAATACACGCAACCGCTCGGAATATGTTGATAAATTTTTGATCATGAAAAAGGCTTTGAATTCTGAATCTGACCATTAGACGACGACCCATATAGACCAGTAAGTGACCCTGCCTGCTGAGCTAGTGGTCCCGGGTTCGAATCCCGGTAGGTGCACACATTTATATGATGAATATGTATGTTTGTTTCCGAGTCATGGATGTTTATTTATATTTATGTATGTATATCGTATTAAATATATCGTTGTCTTGCAACTAGGCACAGGCTATGCCTAGTTTGGGGCAAGATAATTTGTGTAAAGTGACAATATTATACTATATAACGCCCCTAACTCAACCTTCCGCATTATAGGTATGTTTTCTTCTATTTTGTGGATTTATTCCATAAAAGCAAATACTTCGCCCAACAAAACAGTATAAAGACTTGCGCTCGAGTCTCACACGCGGTACTTACTTAGCCAAGGCAGCTGTAGGTCTGTAGGTAGTCCATTGAAATGTTACATTTTTTAGGTCTAACCTTGCGTATTTTATTTTTTTGATGTGTAGGGGGGCAGGGGGGGGGGGGTCAGTGTAAAGCTACAACCAAGTTTGTGGGTTTGCCACCCTTGTACCACGGCCGCCATCTTGAAAATAGGGGTTGAAATGGTTTTGACGATATATCTCTTAAACTATTTATCTGATAAAAAATATTCGAAAACATTTTTCGTTGAAAATTAAATTCTCTACAACTTTTGTCCACTAAGTTTTTTTCGTAGAACTATAAATAAAAAAGTTATAAGCGAAAATGTTCAGAAATTGGAGAAAAAAAATTATATTTTTCGATATAACTTTCAACAGTCATATATAATTTTCAACAGCCTTACTAACTCGACTTATATTTGTTCCTGGTTTTTACATTATCAAGAACATTACATTTTAAGTGTTTATATCGTTTACATTAATAATCATACCATGATATGAAATACGTAGATATATATGTTAATACAACATTTCACTTTTCACATGTACCCACATAATAATAAATCATTTATATTGTTATCATTAGATAGCTGTTACATAGATATTATATCATGTACGTACAATTGTTGTTACAAAATGATATTATATTTAATCTATTCTACGTGTATTTGCAACTTGTATCAGTTGTCGCTTATCACATGTTCCTATTTCATGAGGAAATTAATGTTTACCTCGCTTACCTCGTGCTTCAGCTTGTGGGAAAGAATATGTCTTGATTATGAACTTGTAAGTAATTCTAGTAGGCTTCATAAGATACCTAATAGCTTTAAGGGTAAATGTATACACTTTTATAATAAAGTCTTAGCAACTGTTCAGGCATTATCTATAAATAAATTTAAATGTTTTATAAAAAAAAATGGCTCTGTCGTAAATCCTATAACTCCAGACAGCCTGGGACTAGATTATTGTTATTTTATAGCGATTGAAATGACTGTACAATATTGTATATTTTATTGAAAAGAGCGCAATAAAAAAGAATGCTGGGAATGTTTCTTGCGCCGCTTCTTCTCTCTCAGAGCGCCATTTGTTTCCGAAGCGGTAGTAGTATCTAGTATATTAGAAATGACATCAAAAAGAATTATAATGGAATCAATTTTGAGAAAATAAATGCCTTTTATGCCTTTTATTATAAATCCCCCATCACATAGGAATCAAAACTGGTCAGTTAGCATTTATATTTTTACATTTTTATATATTAATGTTTCAACTGTGTGAATGAATCTATTAAATATTTTTTAAAACTGAGATCTAGCCTCACGTTAGTCTTCTACAATTGATAATGCAATATTTATGTGCGACAATTATAAAATATTGTTTGTTTTTTCTCACGTAGATGTAAGCAGTCCTTGCGTTATGATAACGAAGGGAAGGCTGTTTTTTTTCTTTTTGAAAATAAGGGATTGTAATAAGTAATTGATGCGCCCTAACCATTACAATGCAGTGCCGCTCAGGATTCTTGAAAAACCGAAATATTCTGAGCAACACCACAATTGCGCTCGTCACCTTTAGACGTAAGATATTAAGTTTCATTTGCCCAGTAATTTTACTAGCTACGGCGCCCTCCAGACCGAAACACAGTAATGTTTACACATTACTGCTTGACGGCACAAATAGGCGCCGTTGTGGTACCCATAATCTAGCCGGCTTCCTGTGCAAAGGAGCCTTCCACTGGCAACCCACAGCACCGCCAGTAAAATTGTATAATTATGTTACTTCTCATACAATATGGCGGTATTGTCACACAGTATCATTGGGACACAGCGGTTAAGTTGGAGCATTCAGCATGAATGCTGAACTTTTCCTGCATAACAAACAAACAAATATTTATTTATTACAACAAAATACAAAATACAATCAGTGTTGGGGTCTCCTTTTAAGCAAAGAGTTGCCTGTAGTAGGAGGCCCCGCTCTTCCATAGCAAAAACATAATAATGAGGTGTAATAATAGATAAGTTGACCTTAACATATACATAATTAATTAACTAAGGGAAAAAAATCTACTAACAATAATATACTAAAAATTTATTTATTTGTAATCTAAACTTAATGTGCTGTGTGTGTGTGGGTGTGTGTATGTATGTATGTGATTGTATGTATTGGTGAGTGTGTGTGTGTGTGGGTGTGTGTGTTACTTTGAAAGAAAACTTAAAGATTTAGTACGTAACTATAAGTAGGTTTTCTGTGTCTTCATAATTAAATGACCTTATCCACTCAATTATTATTTTCTTGCATTCATAGTATGATTTTTCATATATATTGTTTAGTTTATTTATTTTATTATACAGTAAGGCATAGATTTGAAGGTTTGCTGAGAGAACGTCATTCACGGGATAAAGGCGAAAAACTTGACCAGATGAAGTCAAGAACACAAATGTCGTATATCATTTATGAGTGGTTAAGTAACTGGTATTAAATTATACCGAATGGAAAGTCCTCTGTGTAATTATCGCGTACATTAGACCATATTAATTGGTTTTTAACGATCCCGATGTGCAAATATTTGGAGATTTATTGTTCATTATACATTTCCTCTGCTTCTACTGCAAGCAGATTAGGTAATGGCGGTTCGTGTTTTAATTACTGTAGGAATTTCTGCAGTCCATTGCAGCATATAGGTATTGATGAATGAAATACGAGCTATTAATTATTCATTTATGATCATTGAATAAGATATTTATGCATAACTTGGATAGATATTTGTTGATCTTTCGCGCGTTCATATTAAGTTTTGTGAATACCTGTAGGTACTCTCTAATACCTCTCTTAATGGAACCGCAAACATTCATAGAATGGTCCTGAAGGAACTCACATGTAACACATACACCAACAAATTCAGTACACACTCCCATTTTAATACCCGGAAACGACTCTCTTGACCTCTTAGGTACCTAATATTATAGTATTCTGGTATTGTAGATGTACATGGGCGGAAGATTTTTTATTATCCTTCACGCAAGTCAATTGCTCCCTATATTATAAATATAAATGCAAACTATGAAATAAACATCCGATGGAGGTGGACGAAATTATTACGTAGTACGGTCAAAAACGGTTTTTCTTAAAGGTAGGAAACTTCTGGCGTTTTAAAAAGGCATAAAAAGGCATTTATTTTCTCAAAATTGATTCCTTTAGAATTCTTTTTGATGTCATTTCTTATACTACTAGATACTACTACCTTTATATTCATCAAGATCATTTTACCCCATTCCGCGGCTTGCTTGTGCAATCTCTACAATAGAATCTCGATAAAACATCCTGCTGGCACTGGTCGACAATTTCTGAACGACTATTGTATATGGAATAATATTACATCCTAGTACTCGTATGATATCTGCAATGGAAGAACTGCAGAAATCATTGGAACAGAAAGAAACCCTGACCCAAGTGTAGGAAGCAAAAACTTAAAAAAAAATAACAGTGATGAGAAATTTTCTTGAATTATGAAGCATTGTTATGGGCCATCCGAATACTGACAATATTACAACAATCATTATTAATGGCAAAAATGTTGCAATGAAATACAGTCCACTTTATCTATAATGTATATTTTAACGTATAAGAAGAAAACGCGATGTTAGCGAACAACATCATATTATTCTCAATAACACAACAATAGCTGAGCAACGAGACGGGTATTGTGTTACTGCGCTCTGTTTGTGAGCGTTTATTCTGTATTTACATAGAAATCTGTTCGAATCTGCATTTATAATGTGCTCATCTGACGCGATAATACGAGTTGTTGAGCAAATTCAGCCTTGTTTTGTTGTCACTCGGGACTACGTTGTGTCTTATATTACGTTCGTTTGCTGCACGTTAATCGAATGGAAATAAATAATTATAGGTTCCTACAAATTCTAATTCAAATTCAAATATTTTTATTCAAAATAGGATGTGAAATCACTTATTGAAAGTCAAAAAACTACCACCCATTCCAAAATGAATGCCTCAGGCCTGAGAAGAATGGGCGCAACAAACTCAGCGAGCTTTTTTTTTTCATCAAAAATATGTTTTACAATTAAAGTAACATTTACAAAACTGTGACAAAGTAATATTGTACAATTAAACTTATTATTTAATAGCCTGAGGGCGGTCGCTCCATTCCCAATTTATGGTATTATCAAGAAAGTCATTTATGTTATAGTAACCTTTATCACACAAACGTTTTTTAACAATTCTTTTGAATCAACATTATTCACAAGAGGAGGATATTCATATAATAATAATAATATTGACACACTTTTTACACAAATTATCTTGCCCCAAGTTAAGCAGAATATATAGCCTGTGTTATTGGTTACAAGACAATTCTATATTTAATACAATATACTTACTTAAACATACATAAATTCATATAAACATACATAAATACATTTAAACATCCATGACTCGGAAACAAACATCCATATTCATCATATAAATGCTTGCACCTACCGGGATTCGAACCCGGGACCTCTAGCTTAGTAGGTAGGATCGCTAACCACTAGGCTATACAGGTCGTCTATTCAAATATGTATGTATTGTGTGTCGTGCAATGGTTTTCTAGCAAGGCACAGCTGTAGCTCAAAGTACCTAATAATATAATAGAAATTTATGTATTGCACACATAAATTACTGAGTGATTATTCAATAGCAATTTGGTTATAGAATAACAGAACTAAATTTACTTTCACAGTAGTGGTATATATTAAATTAGGTTCTTATAATAATAATAATAATAATTATATTGACATACTTTTTACACAAATTATCTTGCCCCAAGTAAAGCATATATTATAGCCCGTGTTATGCGATACAAGACAATGATATATTTAATACAATATACTTACTTAAACATACATAAATACATTTAAACATCCATGACTCGGAAACAAACATCCATATTCTTATTAAGGTAGGCATTGCCTAATTGCCTATATGGAATGGCGGTCCTGATTGTGAGGGAAGGGTTAGGATGTTTATCAACTTGAATGTTCCCCGAGGTGAGTCTCGTGGTCGCATATAATAAATTGTTCTAATGGACCTTTTATGAATTATTATGTAAATCTAAAAAAAAATAGCCCTGATACTGAGACGACCGCCGAACAATCAACTTATCGAAAACTTAGAGAAAAATTATAAAGAAATAAATATTATAAATGTTCATTGTAGGCACATTTATGAAAATTGAATATTAAAAATCTCACTTTTTTGGCTCTAAATAGTGATTTTAATTATTATAACACTAGAAATAAAGGATTGATTGTAACTTATTCTAGTAGGATTCATAAGGTACATTATTACCCTGAAAGCAATAGCTTTCAGGGTAAATGTATACACCTATAAAATAAAGTGAAATAAATTCAGGTATTATCTATAAGTAAATTTAATTTTTTTATTAAAAAATGTCTCTGGTCGATAATCCTACTACTCAACAGCTGA
This sequence comes from Leptidea reali, assembly GCA_949711725.1. NCBI lineage: Eukaryota > Metazoa > Arthropoda > Insecta > Lepidoptera > Pieridae > Leptidea > Leptidea reali. The sequence goes on from CATIXN010000009.1 coordinate 13,297,614, forward strand.
ATATCTAAGTGATCGGATAGCCTGGGACTAGATATGAATGCTGGCAGAGTTTCTTGCGGCGTTTCTTCTCTCTCAGAGCGCCATTTGTTTCTGAAATGGTGGTAGTGTTTCAAGTGGCATCATATGGAATTCTAAAGGAATAAATTTGAGAAAATAAATGCCTCTTATCAAGTAAGTCGCTCAAGCGATGGTTGCCCGCGACATCAAGTGATAACGATAAGAATAGAATTCTTTGTTGAGAACTCGTGTTTTGTAGTGACCGTGCCATGTACCTATAACAGAAGTCAGAAACAATCAAATGTAGTCGATGTAATGTTTTATTTAACGTGAAATATTATATCACAACTAGCTAACCCAGCAAACGTTGTATTGCCATATAAAGTAATAAAAAAAATTCAATTAACATAATTAAAATAAAATTTTTGGGGCATATAAAATAGATGATTCTCAGACCTACCAAATATATCGTACATAAAATTTATCGTACTACAATAATCATTATATTCGATTGTCATCTTGCAACTCTATTGCGTATCTATGGATGGAATACAATAATATAAAAATCGCGATGCACAAATAGGCGTTGATCGTAGATGGGTGAAAATTTGAAGTTATTGTGTGTGTGTTTTTAGCATCATAATAAAATAAAAATAAACAAATTGTCAAACAAAAAAAATAAAAGTATATATATATATATATATATATAGGGTATGAAAAATAGATGTTGGCTGCTTCTCAGACCTACCCTATACACACAAATTTTCAAACAAATTGGTTTAGCCGTTTCGGAGGAGTTTGGTAACAAACACCGGGTCACGAGAATTTTATATATAAGATTTGATGATTCGTGTTCGTTTAAATTATAATTTCAAAATAGTGTCTTGTTTGGATATTTAATGTTTTTTTTAACCTAAAATTGCCTATCTGGACGCAGTAATTTATTATTGAAACTCAATATTTATCTAAGGTATAGGATAGGTAATGCAATGAGATTGCAAAACATCAAGTCTTACAAAAGATTGCAGAGCATGTTTTTTTTTTATAAAATTTTTAGTTATCTTATTTTAAAAGATATTTCTTTTTAATATTTGTTTTTGTGTGTGATTCATTTAACACTATATTTACGGACTTAGTTCGTCGCGCGTACATAGGTTACATGGTTTTGTTATTTTCCTACCTTCCGGCTTCATCAGCAGATCATTCTTGTCGCCCCTGTAACCTATCATTTACAAGTTCCGCCAAAAATCCATTATCAGATCGTTTTTTTTAAATGTAACCAGTCTGTCACCCTTTAAGTATAAATAAGAATCTAAATCGATTTGTCTTGCACTCGTTCTTCTCAGGTCTAATTTATAACATCAAGAATTATTTCGTAAAATATTATAATGAAATTGTTTCACAGCAGTACTGTCAAACCGTATATATAATAAATTCTCTCTTCGAAAATAAGTCCGTACAAAACAAATATTGGATATAAAAATCATTATGGGTCCCAAATCGAAATAAAAACTATCCTATCTCTCAAGTTGGACTAAACTGCACTCCATGAAATAATCCCCATTAGTTTACGAGTTCAAACATCAGGACACTGGTTTTATATATTATATTAAGATGGTGGTTTTTGACGTTCAATAAGTGATTTTAAATCCTATTTTGCATAAAAATATTTGTATTGATATGTTGTGAGTATTGACGAGGAGATAAGTATAGGAGGGAGGAAAAGTTATGTTAGTGATTACCGTCTATGGCGTGTAATTAATTCTACGTATCAGCTGTGATATTATTGAAGAGCAATACGTATTCAAGAAATGAACAGGCTTCGTATGAATGAACAAAAGTAGTATTGCGAACAATGAATAAATCGTATAAAAACAAAGCCGAAATATGGAATCTTCCAGAAATTACACCATAATAAGCTTCGACTTCTATATCTATACATTGCCCCATTTACTCCAGTTGTTAAAAACATTATTGGATAATAAGCAGCAATGTAAAAGGTTACGTACGTTGAATTTAGAAATGCCGTTCCCAATATACTATATATACATAGAGCTAAATTACTACCTTCTACTGTCAGTAATTAGTTGTCAATAATCTGTAGCTGTCCCAATATACCCGATAAGTCATTCTTATCTATACAAACTTCTATCGCTGGTAAGCTATACGTCGTCCCATTGACAGACAGCGTGTAATAGGTGCGGATAAGGTGAGTTCCCGTCGATAAGTTCATTGGGACTAAAAAGTCAACGATAGTTACGATTTTAATCTCAAGTAAGAGATAGACTGAATATTGGGAACGGCCGTAAGAAGAAAAGTGTGCTTACACTGTCTTTAAGCACACTAGCCATTCCGCTACTCAGACTACTAATGATATGTCCTAAATGTGAATAGAACGTCATTGATTGCGACCGTTTAACTGCCATAATATCTTGTGAACTGAAATGATTATGCGAGTTACATATTTAGTTATGAGTAACAGTCTGGGTCGTCGAACACAAACATTTCTGTTCAAGAACGAGGAGAAACAACGTCACGCATTCATAATAGATTTGCATCGTTCAATTCTGACGTGTTTCTATTAAAAATTAGATGGATTATGATTCACGGCTGAGATGCGCCAACATAATATTGAGAACGTAATGAGGGATTCCGGAATCATGGCCGGTAGCAGTGCGTATGTCATATCATTGTTTGCAAATAGTTCTGGTGTGAAGTGTAAGCCGCCGCTGGTAAGTGGCACACACACCACTGCGGTCAGATGACCTCACTCGAGCTAGTCTTCTGACATGTCAATCCGTGATGTGATCGCGGATCGGTGACATATTAACTAATACGCTGTGGTCAACAGTCCAACAAATATTATCTGCCCTGCTGCAGCTCGTTTCTCGGTATCTATCCATGAAATATGTAACACGTAGTCGTGCATAGCATTGCATGTACGGTTGACATTTTTTATATAAGGACGAGAAGAGCACGACGTTCAGCTGATGCTTATTGATACGTCCTTCCCATAGAATGCAGTGCCGCTCAGAATTCTTGAAAAACCCAATAACTCTAAGCGGCAGTACAATTGCGCTCGTCACATTGAGACATAAGATGTTAAGTCTCATTTGCCCAGTAAGTCTTCGCACGACAAGTTAGGATATCATCCCCACCATCTGGATGTGTGGCGGTCCTCCACAGTGCGGTTTTCAAGGAGCTTTCTTCCTCGTACTACTAAGCTGTGGAATGAGCTTCCTTGTGCGGTGTTTCTGGGACGATACGACATGGGTACCTTTAAAAAAAGGGCGTACACCTTCCTGAAAGGCCGGCAACGCTCTTGTGATTCCTCTGATGTTGCAAGAGAATGTGGGCGGCGGTGATCACTTAACACCAGGTGACCCGTACGCTCGTTTGTCCTCCTATTCCATAAATAAGTTCACTAGCTACGGCGCCCTTCAGATACTGCTACACAGCAGAAAAAGGTGCCGTTGTAGTACCCATAATCTAGCCGGCATCCTGTGCAAAGAAGGATCCCCCTGGTAAACTAACATGGCTGTTTGATTATGTCAACAGGATTATGTTGTTCATTTTAAAAAGGTTATTGTTAATTTTTCAAAGACTTTCTTCCACGTACAACCAAGCTGTAGAATCAGCTTCCTTGTGCGGTGTTTCCAGGACGATAAGATATCGAGTTCCTTAAAAAAAAGCGTTCTCTTCCATCGCATTTATGTCAGTTAATTGTCTAATCTTCTTAATCGCGTATGCTGCAGAACTAAGTCTGTTCGCTAATCCTTCTATATGGGGGCCCCATTGTAATTTGGAATCCAGAGTAATGCCAAGAAATATAGCAGATTGCACCGGTTTTATCACCTCTCCGTTTAACAAAACACTTGCATCTACATTTTTGACATTTGGTACGGTAAATTTTACATATTTCGTTTTCTTGCTATTTAACAATAGGTTATTAGCGCTAAATCAGTACACGATGTCAGATAGAATATCGTTCACTTTGTCTTACATAGTTTGGCTTCTTTTCACTTTGAAAATCAGAGAAGTGTCGTCCACGACAAAAGCCACAATATAAAGAATATAATATCACTGTTTTAGCAAATGTATGTGATATTCATGATTAAATTATACAGAAGTTTATAGCAATGTGTTTGTCATACAAGATATCTTAAAAATTGTTGCGGAGATAATGCTGCTATCTACAGAACATTGACCGGTGATATCGCCGTCATTTTGTGTTACGTAACGCTCTTGGTAGCTATCGCGATATCGTCTAACTCTAATGTTAACTCTTCATACATTCATTATGTTACATACACGGACTAGTAAAAAAATAAGGACTCCGTGTCACCTTACATAACAGTGTATCACCAAAACAAGCCGATTAACGTGTAAATATATAGCCCCACGCACACTCTTACACTACTACAGGCCGATAGGCGGCCATTATGTGAATTGTCATCGTCTGTGACAAATCAGTTTGCGTCTCAATTGAATATTTTAAAAATGCCGTCGTGCGTTGTGATAAAGTGTAAAAACGATACTATATGTATGTCTTTGTGGCCATATATGATTATTTAAGCGATAATTTTTTTTGTAACTAGTATCCCTCGTAACCGCACACACACTAGCATAACGGTGCTTCACTTGCTAATATCACGGCGCGGAGTCCTTCTTTTTTTACTCGTCCGTGGTTACATATGCACAAATATCTTTAGATTCAAATAAAATTAAATTCACTTAGGTTCATCTATTCATTTAGGTCAAAGAAACGACACTTATCAATCTCCAAAGTTATTTTTTACTATTTGTCACTACTTCGGCAAAGGTTGAGCTTCGATGAGAAGTGGCTAGAGACTTCACTATTGGCACTCTTTTAAAACAACATTGACATCTTCATCGTTTTTATCTGACTTCAAAAAGGAGGAGGTTTTCAATTCGTCCGTTTTTTTATGTATGTACACCGATTACTTTGAGATTAATGATCCGATTTACGTAATTCTTCTTAAGTTCGATGCGGAATAGATGCCATTTGGTCCCGTAAGATTTTTTACATAGTTTGGCCCAGTAGTTTTCATTTTATGAACATTTTTTGTGAAAATTTTTGTTACGTGGATGATAATTGTTTTTCCGGTCAAAGTCACGCGTGGCGGGTGTAGGTACCTACTATTACATTTGGCTTGGCACTGACTTAAAACCTATCAATAGGTAGCACATATAAATAATAGTATTTTTTTTAATAATAAGGGTAAAGGTTTGCATTATAGGTGTATTAAATAAATTTTTTAGTAATTTGATACTTTTCAGATTTTAAAGTAGTTTTTTTTAAATTATAAATTATTTTAATAACAATCTTTGTAAAGTGATTTAGTGAAAATACTCAAACATCAGATACTCTATGACTCACAGGCGGTTGTTAAAATTACAATTACACGCGTTTTAATCCATTAAAAGTGTTTTATTTATAAGGTTGAGTATTATTTGTTGCAGGTGTTCTGCGACATCGTGGTGAGGGACGGGGAGATGGTCTGCGTTGAGCTGGTGGCGCGGGGCCGGGGCAGCGCCGCTCAGTCCGTCATCTTCCTCGGCTCCATCCGCTACGACGCGCTCACCAGGGTCTACGACGCCAGGGTACGTGGCCAATACTCTCTTACCCAACTACTACCCTGCTCGACGCAACAAACGAATTTCTTTTACAGTTATCGCGAATTGAATGCTGTCTTTCCCCGCTGTCCGCACGCCTCGCCTCGCGCGTCTACGATGTAGTGCTGTCACGGTAGTAGATCGCCATATCAACGCGTATCTTTTGAGCAAGGGTTAATGCTAGGTGATCGGTGTTTTCCCCTGTGTTCTCTGGTATGCCAGTTATATCTAGATCGTATAATAGCCCTGCTGTTCGCATTTGTAGGTTTTTTACCGAGACGGTCGCCGCGGACTGCGTTTCATTAGTATTAAGCTGCTCAAGCCGCGATATTCTCGCCTCTACGCCAGCAAGTCTTTTACAGCAATCATCTACCATGTTTGTAAGGCGGGATAGTTCTGATAGGAATGCCGAAATCTCCTCGCGTAACAATCGTATCGTGTCTGCCGGGCTAATAGTGTAATACCAGTGTAGATGATTTTTGAAACCAAAAAAAATTGTGGGATGTAACCTGGAAATGGAAGAGAATAAAACAAAAATGAAAGGAAAAATAAATAACGGGCGATCTGAGGTCGAGAAGTCCACTTCTCAAAAGGGGAGGTGATAAAGGGTAAAAAACGGTTTATCTCGATTTCCGGCAAAACTGCTAGTCCTATGGAAATCAGTCAAATGGCAAAGTTGTAGGTAATAAAAAGATCTATGACATAACCTCAAAATTTATGTGAAAAATTAGAAAAAAACAAGTTTTTGGTCTTTTATTTTTATCTTTTTCAAATCTAATTTTTTTTTCACGAAATTTGGTGAAAATTTACCCTTTTTATGTCCCAAATACACTGTAATTTATTAGAATTGAAATATTTATTTTTTCACCTTGTTTTCAATCGAAAATTCACCCGTCAAAATATCAGCTTTTTTATCACTATAACATTCCTGGACTCTGCATTCAACTGGCTCGTATCTGCACACGGTCACTTATCACTCTCATGGCGCTCGCAACAGTGCTGTAATACCCACCTCAGGTAAACACCTGACACCTCTGTCATGTTATATTCTTATACTGCGTAAGTAAAAATAATTCATTATTCAAGTGTAGCGTACAGAACCGTGTTAAGATGATGACTTCAAAAAGATGGAGGTTATCAATTCGATCGGTATTTTTTTATGTATGTACACCAATTGACCGCACGACGCGGTGCTGATAATAATCTAGAACGTTTGATGGTCACCGGGAAAATTGAGGGGAAGAGACCAAGAGGCTGGAGCCCACGACGCTGGTCTGATCAAATATACGAACAGACTAACCAACCCATCAGCATCGCACTCTACCACGCGACAGACCGAAACAGCTGTAGACGAACTTAAGCGGAGTCACGATCCTCAGCAATGAGGGAACGACTGTGAAGAGTACACCGATTACTCTGAGATTTATGATCCGATTTATGTAATTCTTCTTTAGTTCGATGCGGAATAGATGCCATTTGGTCCCATAAAAAATTCATATAGTTTGGACCAGTATTCAACTGGTCTACCTGGATGATATGATTGTTTTTTGTGTACGGCTTTTTAGGAGGTACGGTATCATTCAGGTTGATGATATATTATTATTATTAGTTAACTTATTTAAATAGTTAGCATATTTAAATAGTATTTTTTTAAACAATTCAAATAAATTATTAATTTATCACTGACGTTTGCGTCGATGGTTTCATGTACATTCAATACATGTTATGATTATAGCACATTTCTGTGAGATTACTGAGAACCACCTATTGCCTGGCGATTAACTAACACTCTATCTATCTCTGTCTTTTGTAACCGATAGTAACTTCTGTCCCGCTCACACACGCTATCTGTATGAGAATGACTAATTTATTAATTATGTATCATTATCAATTGTATTTCATATCAAGTATAAAAGCTAAAGTTTAATTAATTTCTGCTTCAAGAGAATTGATTGTTAAATCCAATTTTACCGCGAAAAGCGATGTCAGTGCGCCGTGCAACTTGTACGGCAGTTAATCATTAATTCTCTGGTGTTGCAAGAGATTGTGGGGTTGCAAGAGATTGACCCGTACGTTCGTTTGTCCTCCTATTCCATAAAAAAAATAGAGTTTTTATAAATTTCTGAATACAAAAAGTAAAGAAAATCCCTTCCAATAATAAATAATAACCCGTAATTATATTTTTCCTTTCATTTTTGTTATATTCTCTTCTTTTTCTAATGGGTTTCATCCCACTATTATTTTTTTTGGTTTCAAAAATTATCGACCCTGTTCTAGCACTAGATAGAACTTTCATCGGATTTAATTCTATACAGGGTATCCCAAAGTTATGGGACATTAAGGGACTTTCCCTTAATGTCCCATAATGTTACTTAAGAAGAGTTATTAGTTTTTGGCCATTCTTTCGATTAGCATCATTAGGGTAGGGGTGTTTTTTTTTACATTTAAGTCGGTTCGATTCCCAGACGAGGCAAGTAATTTTTAGCAAAGCTTTGAATGCAGAAGTTCTAACTTTTTAAAATAACATAAAGTCTTATTTCAGTAAAATAGCCTATCTTCGATATTTAATGTACTTTCCCTTCATGTCCCATAACTTTGGGACACCCTGTATATAAAACCTGTATATATAACAGTCATTGTTATCAATAGGAGCTAAGTCAGTGTCATTCTTCGTTGCTATAATAATATAATACAGCGCTGGTTGCCAGCAGTCCCCTGGAGATCCATAGAGAAACTACTATTGGTAAAAATAATTCTTTTAAACGTTTCATTACAATTTTTTGTACAAAAGATAAAAGTTTCATCATACTACATATATATCATCTTCTTACCACAGACTTGTGAAAAAAAAATATTATTTAGGTCCTAGGAAATGCTTTCCAAACTTCTTGTCAAATCTATAATATCCGGATTCGATCAAGCTTCTAGTATTTGAGTCCGATGATAATGGTTTCCAATAAACAGATTTTTTTTATCAAATTGAAAAGTTTATTATATTGTGGCCCTATGAACGAGAAAACGACGGCTGAAAAAAAAATTAAACAAAAAAAACAACCGACTTCAAAAACACTATTCCAAAACAATAGATATAATATGCACTTAAAAGTATAAAAATAATTGCGTATTTTTATACAATCTAATTAATTAATCTAATTCTAGTTACAATTATTGTTATTTTTGGAATCGGTGTCCTTCCGCCGCGACTCGATCTCGCCTCTCGCCTCCTCACGACTCAAGCACATCTCACCTATAACTATGTATATAGTTACAAACCTATCTTGGATGACACCGACTCTAAAAATTGCAATAATCGTAACTAAAATTAGATTAATTAATTTGATTGCATAAAAATACGCAATTATTTTTATACGTTTTAGTGCATATTATATCTATTGTTTTGAAATAGTGTTTTTGAAGTCGGTTGTTTTTTTGTTATTTTTTTTTTATTTTTTAGTGAATTTGAAGTACGCTAACCAAAAATTTGTCTAAATATGTGGAGATATACCAAATTTTTCAATGCAGCAATGAAAAATCTAAAAATAAGTGTAAATGTATCATCCACATACGTATACCAAATTTAAGACTTTTATGGTTTTCTTATTGATGCCATAGTCAGATCTGGACCAAATTTCAATGGGACCACACGGGAAGCACCAGCTTTCAAATAAAAAAAGAATAATCAACATCGGTTCACCCAGTCGAAAGTTTTGAGGTAACAAACATAAAAAAAAATACCGACGAATTGAGAACCTCCTCCTTTTTTGAAGTCGGTTAAAAACAGAATTGCTTGCAAACGAAATGATTCTACGGGAATATTAGATATTATTGCCGTGCCGTAGAGAGCTCTCTTCGTCGTGTGTCTTCTACAGCATCGATCACAGGGAGTGTTTCCAAGCTATCTGACCTGATTTTCACCTGACCTATTAATCTTGTGTATTCTCACAACATGGCTCGTGCTCGCTGAAATGTCATTGCTGTGGCGCTATCGTATTCTGGAACGTCCCATCCCTCAAATATATGAAACGGTGACGATGGCTGGTCCATGTTTCAAATCGAGAACGAGTTCAACTTGTTGGACTGTTTCAACCTATTATCACTACATGTTATATATATCAATTTTCGGAATTTATCAATCGGAAATTATCTAGTAACGCAGCCGATATTAATACCATCTAATTGCTGATGAAGTGCTGCCGAAGAGTGCTTCTTGCACCAATTATAACTTAAGTCCTAGAGAATCTTACCAGGGGAAGGCTCCTTTGCACAGGATGCCGGCTAGATTATGTGTACCATAACGACGGCCTACTGCCGTGAAGCAGTGTGTAATTTGTAAGCATTATTGCTATAGCTAGTTAAATTACTGGGCAAATGAGACTTAACATCTTATGTCTCAAGGGTCACCTTGCGCTCGTCAGAGCGCAGTTGTAGTGCCATTCAGAAGTTTTGGGGTTTTTCAATAATCCTGAGCGGCACTGCATTGTATTGGGCAGGGTGTATCAATTACCATCAGCTGAACGTCCTGCACGCCTTGTCCGTCACTTTCATAAAAAAAAAGACTTTTGTCTCCTAACTTATTAGCGAATTTTTCTAAAAACTGCGATAGTCATAATGTTGACAACAGGACAAACATAAGCTTGTTTTGGTTTCTACAATTCAGGTCGAGTTAGTAAGTCTTCTGCTAGGCGATATAATATGTATATATATTCTTTTACAACAGGGTCCAGAAAATATATAAAATGCGTGAGGTGACGGTAACTTCAAGTTCAAGTTCAAATTCAAATATTTTATCTATATATATAAAAGAGAATGTATGTTTGTATGTGCCCTAATAACTCCTAAACTATTCGACCTCAATGAAATCTTTTGTAATAGATTCGTTGAAGCTCAAGGAAGGTTTACATATATACAAAACAACGAAAAATACGACCTGGCAAAATAACGTTTGCCAGGTCAGCTAGTTCAAAGTAAAATCACTTATTTAACGTCAAAAAACTAGCACCCAGTCGAAATAGTATACTTCGGACCTGAGAAGAACGGGCACAAAACTCAGCGGGTTTTTTTTTCTTCATAATTTTGTTGCTATGTATGTATTAATCGTACACTGGAATTTATAATTGAATAGGATTATTATGATTGTCGCAGTTTCTAGCAAATTTGTCAATGTGCTTATGAATATACAGAACATTATCGAGAATATATTGAGGTGCAACAGTCAAAATGTTTATTTCTTTAAATTTATCTCTTAATGCCTCTCTGGGAACAAGAATTCTTAAAAAAACTTTCAACGGATAATTTCATGACTTGCATTTCCATTAAGTTTCATTATATAAATAGTACAGTTATGAAGATCGTTTAGAAACAAGGCCAGCCGGGATATCTTACGTCTGTAGAGGAGGGTGTGTTACACGAGATGTGCCGAGACGTCATAGTGTATGTCCCCCAGTTACCTCCCCGGGAGGTTCCTCGTGGAACTGCTATCAACCGACACGAGTTATCGGGTACTAAACACGTGTTTATATACTGCGCCACGTAAGATGCTCGTTGAGTACTTTTTCCAATGATTACAAATGCTTTTCTACGATGATTCTAGCATTTATTACTAATTTGTTGTAAAATAAATCCGATTGCTTTTGTAAAAATTAAAATTGGCAGTTGTAGAGACTGTCGATAAAAGTGATAACTTAGAACTTTTAGTATTAAAATTTTAAATGTTTAAAAACTATAAAACTTATTTTCAATAATATAGTAAACAAAAACACTATTACAACAATGCACAGTATATGCACATTGATTTTTTCACTAAATCCATTCAATATCACTTATTAGATATAATATATAGCACTAATGTTGCACACTACGTCAGCTGTATGGCTAAAGATATACTGCTATAAGCATTTCTGTGACGCGACATTTTACCCATCCAAAAGGTGTCTAACTAAATATTTTTATATATCTGTGTTTATTTGTATAATTATTTATTAATCGCGTGCGCTAGTCACGAGCATGTCGGTGACGCAGCCCCATAAGATTTTCCCCTACTAAAAAGAGCCCAACGCAGCTAAAAAATTTACTACAAAAACCAACATTCTATCTGTGTGACAGAAATGTTAACGATAAATATTCGAATGTTATTATTTAGCATTTAATACGATGTGAGTGAGTGTCGGAGGCACGAGTCGTTGGGGGATGGTGTGTTAGTACCCCCCCACCCCTCCCGGTGGGGGGTTGAAGATCAACAAGTCGGCGCCGCATCGCCTGGCGCCCGTCCACCGCCCCACCCATCCGCCTCACCCCAGACTGTCACTGCCACTGCTACATGTTATTAAAGACTGCATTCTACACGCTATTACACTTGAAAATCTTTGACATAATTTAATTTTAATATAATGAAGGACGTCGTGCATGTCTAATGATAAGATTTTTTCAGCTTATTTAAGCTTTACTCTCGTACATCTAGTCCCACAAATGTGGTCCCACCTGGTGTTAAGTAATCACCGCCGCAGCACCCGAGGAATTACAGGAGCGTTGCTGACCTTTAAGGAAGGTGTCCGCGCTTTGTTTGAAGATACCCATGACGTATTGTCCTCGAAGCACCCCACGAGGAAGCTCATTCAACAGCTTTGTAGTACGTTTAAATTAGTAACTTTGAATAGAGACGGTAAATCTTGATTAAATCTCTTAAGGTTTCTTATAAAAACATATTGAAAGGTAAGTGTCGTCACTCTATGTGCGACTAGATTCAATCTATTAGAATTTTATATTATGGTTTAACTTTATAGCATAATATTGAATATACACTCCGGTTTATGTGACGAACAGCTGTTGAACTTCTTGCTCGCCGTACATACTCATATACAAGGGTTGTCGCTCTACATACAAGTTGTTGACTCGGCGACGGCTGCTCATTCTCATTATTCTGGCTTCTTGTAACCATTTCCATTGTGTTGTGAAAGGTGTCATATTATGTGGTCACGCTTGTATACTGATTTTCATTGACTGTCTAGGACTCTCCACATTAACATTTTATTATTTCACCGTTTAACTCATTGTGTGTCTTCTACCGCATTTATCATGGGGAGTGTTACGCCACAAGTTAGGATATCATCCCCACCATCTGGATGTGTGGCGGTCTGGTTTTATGAATGTTTACGTTGATGTTGATATTATCGTTTGTGTACGGTAATTTTAGGAGTTTTTATTCAGGTTGATTATATATTATTAAAAAGTGCCAATCAGTGGGTCCTAGCCTACCTGTCATTCAAAGCTAACAAACGTTTTTCACGATATTTCAGTGTGCCACAAGAACGTTAAATCGAGTTTCGAACAGCATTTTTCGGAGTCGATTCCTTTATTTCGTTCCCTTTTCTCGGGATCTATATCGTATAAGGCGCGCGTCACCTTTCATACCCGATATATTATGACAATAAAAAGCAACTAAATCTTATAATTTACTTTCAAAAAAAAGTTACACTCTGTATTATTGAACCAATGGACTCTGATGCTGATAAGGATCAATTTTGCACTGAAATGTAAGTACTACTGTCAAAGATTTATCGTTATGAGCAACAGAAACCATTGGCACAATAATGCAGGATGTTTTTTTTTAGAAAAATCATTCGGGTAGATTTCCGTCAAATTTCAAGAAATTTAAAAAAACTAAATATGAAGTTATTGGTTTCTTATAAATCGAGTGCATGACTCCTTTCACGACTTTTTTCTAAGTCTCGTAGTTTCCGACTTGGCCTTCACCGCCCTTCTCAAAAAACGATCCTGTTTATTCTTTGGTACAGCGCCGGTCTGTTGTTGTGTTTGCGGTGCGGTAGGCGGAGCTTAGGGCACGCGCTCGCTCACGTGGTCGACCTCTTGCTACGACAGTATCGTTCTTACACAATAATTTACTAATTTAACTTGTGAATTTTTATTGTGGGGTGCCTTGTTGATTTAGCTAAATGAATGCGGGGGATTCTATAGTATTGTTTTAATCACGTCTATAGGAATAATGTCAGGTGTTTTACGAATGACTGTAATGTGATGTACAAAAATTACTCAAAAGGTTTTCACTTACTAGTGTACGTTAAAAAAAGAAAAGAAGTGATTATTAGTTATTTATGCAACTGTTGTGTAATAAGGGGTATTAATACACGAATGTGGGTTTATTGTGGGTAAAAGTAGGACTACGCTCCGTGATATTTGCAAGTGAAGCACCTTTATGCTAGTGTGTGTGCGGTTACGGGGGATACCATTTACACAATTTTTTCTCCCTTAAATAATCATATATGGCCACAAATACTTTTATAGTATCGTTTTTATACTTTTTCACAATTCACGGCGGCATTTTTAAAATAATTAATTGCCACGCAAACTGATCTGTCAGACGATGGCAAATCTCATAATGGCGACCGATCGGCTTGTATTAGTGTAAGTGTGTGCGGTAGGGCTATGTATTTACTCGATTATGTTTTGGTGCCTCACTATTATGTAAGGTGACACGGAGTCCTTTCTTTTTTGACTCGTCCGTGGGTGATAATAGTGTCACATAAGTGTTTTAATACCTAATTATCAATAGGTAGCACATGTAAATAATAGTATTTTATTAATATTAAAGGTAAAGGTTTGCGTAAGAGGTGTATTAAATTAAATTTTTTCGTTATTTCATATTTTTCAGTTTTTAAAGTCGGTTTTTTAAGCGTAGTTTTTTTAAGTCGAATAAAAAGGTTCGTAAAAATTAGGCATAATGTAAATGTGATAGAGAGAATTTTCGTGAAATAGGCTCCGTAATTTATCACGAAAAATGACATTTCTGTTGTCTTAAAATAATGGTATGTGGAGATTTCTTATCAGGGAGTCACAAAAGATTCATTATTGTGCAAATGGAATGACGACTTTTTTTAATGAAAATAAGGGACGAGACGAGCAGGACGTTCAGCTGATGGTAATTGATACGCCCTACCCATTACTTTCTTGAAAAACCCAAAAATTCCGAGCGGCACTACAATAGCGCTCGTCACCTTGAGACATAAGATGTTAAGTCTCACGTGCCCAGTAATTTCATTAGCTACGGCTCAGATCGAAACACAATAATGTTTACACATTAATGCTTCACGGCAGAAATAGGCACCGTTGTGGTACTCATAATCTAGCCGGCTTCCTGTTCGAAGGAGCCTCCCACTAGTAAGGTACGACTCCAGCGACTCCAGCTGCCAAAGACTGTCAATAGTATTTATGTTTCAGCAATCGTCTCTGTCAAGCAAGATGGCCCAGCGAATGTCGTTCGGTCTTTTGGGCACGCGGGGCGCGGGGGGTACTCGATGCGAGTTCGTCCGAATGAAAGGCCCGGGGGGGAAGGGACACGCTGAGGTAAGAGTTTTATAATGCCTACTACTTGGATAAGTTTTTTTTAGTGAAAATACGGGACGAGACGAGCAGGACGTTCAGATGATGGTAATTAATACGCCCAGCCCATTAAAATGCAGTGCCGCTCTGGATTGTTGAAAAGCCCAAAAATTCTGAGCGGCACTACAATTGCGCTCGTTATCTTGAGACATAAGATATTAAGTCTCATTTGCCTAGTAATTTTACTAGCTACGGCGCCTTTCAGACCGAAACACAGTAATGTTTACACATTACTGCAGAAATAGTCCAATTTATAAGTCATTTGTGGAGTGATGTGTATGCATTTCCAACATGATCCCAGATAATACTATAACATAAATGACTTTCTTAATGATACCACAGATTGGGAGTTAAGCGACCGCCATCAGGCTATTAAATAATAAATTTTATTGTACGATATTTCCTTGTAACCATTTTTATGTCAAAATAAAAAAAAAGAAGCCCGCTTCTCAAGTCTGAGGCATAATTTTCGAATGGGTATAATTTTTGACTTTTGAATAAAAGTATTTGAATTTGCAGTAGAAATATCACGGTAGCGAGTTTTGCAATACTCGGTAAAATGTCATTGCTTCCGGCGATGCCGTGGGACGGGTCATTCCGTCATCTAAAGTTATGGAGTCGGGCGCTGCTCGGGTTGACTCGTCGGTCGAGTATTAATATGGACAAATAGTGGAAAATAAATTAAGTGGTGGTGGGTCGCTTTTTAAATTTGAATTTATGTCTTGATACGTATCTATGTTTCTAATAAATAGTTTTTCGTCTATTTTTTGTCGAAAGATTAATAAAAAAGCAATCTTTATTCTTGTTTTCTTTCTCTTTATTAAGGCGAAGAGTAAGCAGAAAACACACAAACATAGTGTTTTTAGAGAAGTTTTGTGGTGAAAGTATAGCATTTCGAGCTATGAACACTATTTTATCCTGTTACACATATCCTTAAGTCTTATTTGTAGGTTGCTAATGCTTGCTGTTGGATATAGTAATAACACTGCCGAGCCTTTTTGAACTACCACTTTTCTTTGAAGTTAAACAAGTTTTTTGGCATGGCGTGACGCATTTTTTTGGTACTTCTCTCGGAAAAGTTATTCTTATAGCTTGTACTTTTTTGTGTAGGTTCATTTATTCAGATTAGTAGAGAATGACGAGGATTATAAGCATATACACTGTTTTCCACGCAAGAATTTTGAAAATATTGGCTTTGTTACATAGATGGCGGGCCGGCAGCCGTAAACTCATATCGCTCAAGGTCGCTGGCATTTAGTGTCGCCTTAAGAAATATTTTCGAAAGTCAGTCTCTTCTTTGAGCTGTTTAGTATAATATTTGAAAAGATTGACAGATTTGGTCTATAATTGCCAATAAGACATGGCCACCATGGAAGGGTGATGTCACGTGAATATATTTTTTTGAGACCGTGTGATTTCTAAAATTGTCATGTAACGTATGTATATATTTGTAAATAAAAGAGTTGAAAAGTTGATAAGAAACAAAAGGACCCTAAACTAACCTAACTTCCTTTTTGATAAATTAAATATTTAAAATCGTTTGTGGTGTAGAATATAAATGGTTACCTAAATTATGAGTATTTCAATAGATATAGGAGTAGGTCCGCCATATCCGCCTCATACCGGGACACGACAGACAAGATAGTTCTCGGTAGCTCCTGTTCAGTTTTACCAGTGGGAGGATCCTATGCACAGGATGCCGGCTAGAATATGGGTACCACAGGGGCCCCTATTTCTGCCGTGAAGCAATAATGTGTAAACATTATTGTGTTTCGGTCTGAAGGGCATCGTAGCTAGTAAAATTACTGGGCAAATGAGACTCAACATCTTATGTCTCTAGGAGCCGAGCGCAATTGTGGTGAAGCTCAGAATTTTTGGGTTTGTCAAGAATCCTGAGTGGCACTGCATTGTAATGGGCAGGGTGTATCAATTACCATCAGCTGAACGTCCTGCTCGTCTCGTCCCTTATTGTCATAAAAAATTGAGTTTTACGTAAGTAAAGTCTGAGCAAAGTCTAAGTACTCTCTATAGATCTCAGGCTATGTCACTGGGACCATAAAATACCGCCAACTTTGTCAAAACAGTTATTTTAATAAAAAAAAAATTAAAGTAGAATTCTTGTGAACCTTCCCGTAGATAAGCGAAATGTATCTGGATATTTGTGGAGTAAGTGCAATGAAAAATTGGACTCCTGGGACAAATTGTGACAGACCACTTCTATTGTGTTAAATTATGAAAAATATCCATTACGGTATATATAGTTTGCTGCGTGTAGCTTCTATCCAATAATTAATAGCGTCTAACGTGGAATTATACGTTTATTATAGTGTAACGCACGAAATGCTGTTAATGTGTAACAATAATTCTATATAATTATTGTTCTACAACTTTTTATCGTTTGACGATTAACACTAGATGGAGCAGATATTGCTTTTTATTAATCGTAGTTCTGTCGACCGCGTTCTACCTATAATTAATATTAAATGCATATACGTTAGTAAAGAGAGCGATCGTTAGACAAAAATGGTATGGGTTATCTTTAACAGCTCGAGGATATGCACCAATCTTTTTATCATTTAGTTTTCAATGGGTGGCTTGTTCATTTCAGGTGGCTGTGAGCCGTGGTCGAGGAGGCGGCATGCAGACACCGTGTTCCGAGCCGGGGCTCACCGCAGCTGAGCTCTGGGATAGCGACTGCGAGGACGAGCCAGACGAGCTGTTCCTGTACCGGCATCAGGTGAGTGTGGTGGAGCCGAAACGAGTGTGAGA
>CATIXN010000009.1:13316678-13365011 GCA_949711725.1 Leptidea reali
CCTATGTATGCTTAAATCTTTAAAACTACGCAACGGATTTTGTTGCGTTTTTTTTTAAATAGTTAAAGTGATTGAAGAGGAAGGTTTATTGTTAGGAAATACTGTTATTTTTGAGGTTTCTATGTCATGTCGTAAGTAATTACATTTTTCCGCTTACATTGCAAACGCAGGCAGAACCCTCCGAGATTTAACAAAATAACTTACTAAGTATTGCACACATTGAAAAGGTCTACAGAAAACTCCGTTGTGGTATATGTCTATCTCTTATGGATATCCCTCAATAACATTTTTTGTCATTTACTTTTACGACAAATAATGGCTAATTTTAGAAACGATTTTAACCAATACAGCATTAATCCTTATCTAATTAAATACCTTAAATACATTGTTGATTTAATATTTAATTTAAATGGCCCTTTACAGCATATGATTGAAATGAATATTTTCGAAGATATTACAGATTTAAAAATTGTGCGACGTAGGATTTGCGGCGGTTCCGGAGGGCCGCAACCACCCGCGGCGGGAGCGTGCCTATAAATAGCGCGTCGGAGGCCGCAGTTCTCCCTATAG
This sequence comes from Leptidea reali, assembly GCA_949711725.1. NCBI lineage: Eukaryota > Metazoa > Arthropoda > Insecta > Lepidoptera > Pieridae > Leptidea > Leptidea reali. Next base: position 13,317,249 of record CATIXN010000009.1, read on the forward strand.
CACTTTGAATTTAGCAGCGATCGGACGCGTTCTGTACCGATTATTCAAATTTAAAACGTCTGCGTCGTGTGTACAAGACGTCTGTCGGGTCCGCTAGTATCAGTATAATCAATATGTTTTATTTCCTCTTTTATCTGCAATCAGTGCCCATACTATGAGCAAATGTGTTGGACATCTAGGATTTTGTGGGAAGAGTGGTCCTTCAACCTTTTTTCCCTTAACTTTAAGTCCAATTCGACAATGTAATTTCGTTTCAGTCTCTATGGATGCTTTAAAGTTAATAACTCCACCGCCAATGGGTTTGGATGAATTGCTAGGCGCTATTTGTAACTATATTGTTTGATTTCTTCCTTTATTGTTTTAAATTTAAGTTCTTCATGAAGTTCATTGTTTTTTAGGAACCATGGGGCATTCGATAGATTTCTAAAGATGCCATTTGGGGGCTCTCTGTATTATTGCAATGTTGGAGTTGCATGCTGATCCCCAGAGCTGGATACCGTAAGTGCAGATTGGCTTTAGAACTACCTTTTATGTAAGGAGTTTGGTTGTCTAGACTTAGGACTGAATTTCTTCTGAGCAACAATTGTAATCCTCGATACTTGTGGTTGAGTTGCTCTCGCTTCTTTTGAAGATGTGCTTTCCAAGTAAGCCTTCAATCCAGGTGCTGCATACCCAGGTACTTAACAGACTCATTGTGTGGCAGTGTAGCGTCTCCTAGGTGAACAGGTGGACAGTCTCCTGGTCGGAGAGCGAAAGTAACGTGTGTGGACTTCGATGTACTAACTTTGATTCGCCATTCTTTGAGCCAATCTTCAATTTTGTCTAGTACACACTGAAGCTTTTGTGAAGCATGGTTGCGTAATATATTGTTATTATTATTATAACATTTTTATGCTTTTATCATAAAAGTCACCATGAATCGTATCATGGTGCGTTACGGAGTGCTCTCTATGTACAGAGTTGGACGACGGCGCGTACAACCCGCTGTGGGCCATGCGGGGCTTCACGCAGACCTTCCACCTGTGGAAGGAGGGCAAGCGGCAACAGTCGGCACCGCTGTCCGCATTCCTCACCTACGTCACGCTACCCTGGTGGAGTATTGCTAAAGGTACACGCTACACAAACAAACAGACATACTCGATGGATTTAAAGATCTCCTCGAGTAGTCAATATAATTTGTTATAGCTTAAGAACGTATTGTTAAATCTGTTGGCAGACCTTGTTTTCCTAGACCTTCAACAGATTGTATTAAAAAAAAACATTTTCAATCCAAAGAAAATCTTACCAAGGCATTGTGTTTTCTTGAGTCAACCTCGAGTTTTTATTACTAAACTACCTTTACCGAAGCACATATTTTGCGGTTTTGTATATAAACTAACATTACAAGAAATGCATAGAGACGAATTTAGATTAATGTCGAAAAGCAATCAACTAGACTCCCAATTGCCTTTTAAAAGGTCGTCAAAAATTTCCAAGCCGCGTTGTATATATACGTTTACAAAACTTATACATTTATTCAAATTAACACCGTATTTCGTCGCAATAACGTTCAAAGCCTGTTGTCAAACTCTAATTATTTAATAAAATCATTAAAAACGTTATGCTAAACAATTTTGTTAATTTAAAGGAACACTTACCTGAAATATTATTGTTAGTTATTTGAATAGTTTTCACTGAACTCTTTATCATTGCGTGTGGCGTTGCATCAAAACACGGTCCGAAACGAACGAACCGAATGAAAACTCTGCCTGTGTAGGCAGAGTTTTGCTTCAGACAGTATTTGAGAGTGATTGAGTGTCTTATTGTTTCCTGTGCGTCAATTATCTAATTGATAATCAATTATTTTTTTATTTCGGTTTAATAATCTAGTACTTGACACAGATTTAAACAATGTTTTGCTGATTGATCCGAGTTTTGTGTCCCCAGTAAGCGAAACATTATTTTAATGCATCTGTTATTAATATTTCAGATATCCTGGACCATCGCGAGGAACCCATCTTGACCTTCTGAAACCTGACACTATACTCTGTAACGCGATATATAATATATATAACATAATTTGTTTTTTAATGTGTATAATGTATATCGTAAATGAAGTGGATATAAAATGGACGATGTATATTTAACGTATCTATAACACGGACTAGTAAAATAATAAGGACTCCGTGTCAGCTTACATAACAGAGTAGCACCAAAACAAGCCGATTAACGTGTAAATACATAGCCTCACGCACACACTTACACTACTACAGGCCGATAGGCGGCCATTATGAGAATTGTCATTGTCTGTGACAGATCAGTTTGCGTCTCAATAAAATATTTTAAAAATGACGTCGTGCGTTGTGAAAAATTGTAAAAACGATACTATATAAGTATTTGTGGCCATATATGATTATTTAAGGGAGAAAAAATTGTGTAACTAGTATCCCCCGTAACCGCACACACACTAGCATAACGGTGCTTCACTTGCTAATATCACGGCGCGGAGTCCTCCTTTTTTTACTCGTCCGTGATCTATAATAAGTTTGTTTAGGTATGAATGGAATATATCAATATGTTTTCGAGAAGATTGTGTGTGTGTGTGTTTGTAGATGTTGAGTGCAAATGATATTTAGTAGACATTACGTTTGACTTTTTATATTTATTTATTAAACCATTATCGACAATAGACACTACGTAATATTGCTAATAATTTATTATGATTTAGAGATCTCAGTATTGTTACAATTATTATAGACGATGGACGAGTGAATTGTAAAACGAAATTAGTGTTTTTTGTACCACGTGGAATATTTATAACATACTGAATTGCATTAGCTGCTATTTATGTGACATTATTTCTGACTTTGTTTATAAGACATAAAATTTGTAATACATGGTCCTAAGTTTATTCAATTTATACTTCTGCACTTCTTCTTTATGTAACTCTCTGTGCGCGTATGTGATTACAACTAAGGGGTGGTTACAAAGTTTTTATGAAAAAATTTAGGGCGATATAATTGGTCACCCACATTTTGATTTTCAAAGTTGTTTACATGAATTGCTGTGCAATTTTAACTTTACTAATCTCTATAATTTCAATATTGTTTCGATAATTATAATACAATGTTTCGGCCTGCCTTTACGTCGGTTTCGTACATAAATCATAAAAAATTAAGTATAATTTTGTATGAATTATTCATCTTACATTCTGACTCCTGTTTGACATCGTTAACGCAACCTAAACAGTTGCATTTTGTTTGATCAACGCAAGTGTTACACATTCAAAAAAAAAATACTTTTTAAAGGATTAAAACGCGTGTAATTGTGTAGTGGGTTTTACGGTTTGACTCCTGTAAACCGCAGTGCCCCGTACACGTGCTATGTAAAGTTACGAAAAGTCGTGTTAAATAAATAAATGAAAAACAAATATAACTTTTACGTAAATTCCATAACTGAAAAGTGCGACGTAACGTGCAAGTGTAAATGTATGACACATGTTTTAACTCATGTATATCTAAGATATCACATGAGATATTTGGCATAGCATATTGTTTCGGTTGCTGTACCTGTTATGTAGTTTCATTTATATTCGAATTTTATAAGAAATTGTTTCATTGATTTTGAGCACAATATGTTTGAAAAGTGAATCGGGAATCGACAGAGTTCTTGCTTGCTCAGACGAGCAGGCGTGGGGATGTCAAAGTGAACTCCATTGACATATCGAGTATATTACATTGACGTACAATAAACTGCTAGACTCACAATCACGCTCAAATATTGTCTGAAATAAAACTCTACCTACGCGTCTATTAGGCAGAGTTTTTGTTCAGCTGTGTTTCGACCGCGCTTTGTATACAACACCACGCTATGAGTGTTCAGTGTAAATCTGTCCATTACTACTGTGTGGTACTAGCTAATCATATTGCTAAATAATTACATTTCAATTGCTAAAACAAAATGTTCTTGCCTCGTGTTTCCCCCCGTCCATCTCTTTCGCACCATAATCAAACTCTAAATTAAATTCTAATGAGCGTATACAATTGACTTTGAACATTACTGATACGAAATAAGGTTCTAATTTGAATGAACGTTTTAATGTTATCTGTATAAGTTAATGTGCATGCGTATATATAACGCCGCTAGGACATTTTTGACAACCTTTTAATAGGCGATTGCGAGTTTAATTGTTTAATCATCGTCAATGGAATAAAGACATTTCAAGATAAAGTGCTCTGGGCCTCCACGGGTACGTGTGTGCGTGCGTGTTTGTTTTGTGTGAATTTTAGTTATTAAGGATTCAATATTATTTGGACAAGAGTAGTTAAAGTTCAATAATGACTGATTCATATTAAGTATGGACATTCCATTGTTATTTTTTAAATCGGTAAAACCCACTATCTAGTTTTGCATTTTTGTTCTTCAAGAGATGGCATCTAATAATGTAATTAAAGATGAGAAGCAAATGGTGTCGTCTGTATCGAATTTCGAATATCATCATTATACATCATGGTGTCAATAATAAATATAAAGATATAAAATTAATTTACATTTCCCTTGATGTGTCCACACAATTTCAGCTAACATGGCGACCAGACCTAGTAAGCTACTTTAAAGGTTAACCTTTGGACGTAATTCCAGAAAAACGTTCCAAACCACAATCATTTCGAAATTGAGTCAAGAACACAAAACTGGTCACGTGATTCATATTAATGGACTGACAAAAAATGACAGCCCTATTGTCACTCTTTAAATGACATCATGACTTAGTAGCCCTACCCACATGTTTGAAATAAACTAATATATATTAAACTTTAAACACGAATTCCTTAAAATGTGGTATTTGTGGCTTGGAACGTTTTTCAGGAACTACGTCCTATTATTCCAATAGTTACGTAACGGCTTCTCTATAAATTTACCTTTTCAAAGGTGATGTATTCACCATAGTATTATTATTATGATTGTGAGAAATACTTATATTTTTATGTCGTGAATGTGTATTGTAACATTATTAATGTACTTGGTTGGTACAGTACATACTCACCGGTCACGTAGGGAACGTAATCTTTTCATAACGTTCACGGTGTTAACGATATCTAGTCATCCATGATCTGAAACTTCCTATTTATCATCCTAATTTATATTAATTTAATAAATAAATACTATGCCGTTATGTGTTTTATTTTTTTAATTCATCTGTGCCTTGAGTTAAATATTAAACTATATCTTCAAATAAGTTGCTATTGTTCTGTTATCGTTTTTTTAAAGTGAATTTTTATTACATCGTCTCAAACTTTTTCGTCTGTGTGTTGCATGTTGCGTGACGGTCGGGCGGCGCCTATTATTAGTTCGCAGCAGCTGACCGTGTAGTGTATAGACTGTTACTCATTTAGTTAGTCTACTTTTATTATTTCCCATTATCGTTCCAATTTTCCAAGCATAAAATTAAGATTAATAAAGCGATTTTTATATCCTTAATGGAATATTATTCCAAAAATTTTTAAGTAAATGTCTATAATGTGAAAAAAAAGTTTCACTTTTACCGTGGTTTCATAAAACCACACAATCCTTTTTATATAATAACTGCCATCAGGGGTTGACAAAGCCATCGTCTCAACCAGTCCTTATGCTAATGAGACTTGCTTTCTTTTTAGTCTTCTCCCGGCTTGACAGGAGTCAAGCAATTTAGTGGCCAAGGGATTCGGGTGATTGCCTAGGCGTTGTTAATGTTGGGCATGTCCAGATAATAATGTATCTCGTCTCTGTGAGTAAACCAGGGCGCATTTACAATTGTTTAAGTTGCTGTCACTGTCAGTTACCCATACTTGAATGCCATAGGTCCGCACAGGTGATGACTGCATTGTATAGAAGTAATTTATTTTCTAGGGAGAAAATTGAGTTCCGTCCCTTAAAACAATACATGTTGGTGAATTTAAGGTTGACCTCATTTTATTTATGCTTTATATGGGACTTCCAAGTCATCATTGCCTACTTGAAATGGAGGGCAGATGTCCTAATCTCAGGTTGATGGTTATGTGATGGGATTTTTGGGCGTTGGCTTTAATGTGACATTTTGATTGCTGACAGCTGATTCCTGGCAGTAAAGGCGAGGTCGACCGCATAAGTACAATCATAATTGTTCTACTCTATATGACTAGGAAACTTACTGAAAATACCATCGTGTCTATGTGTGTACCTGAAACAAAAAAAAATTTAATAGACAATTTTTCACAAGATTGATGAAATCTATATATATAAAAATGAATTGCTGTTCGTTAGTCTCGCTAAAACTCGAGAACGGCTGGACCGATTTGGCTAATTTTGGTCTTGAATTATTTGTAGAAGTCCAGGGAAGGTTTGAAAGTAAAGTAAATAAATATGAAAATTCTCGAAAAAAAAAAAATATAAACAAAAATTTTGTTCTTCCTTAAGTTTGATGTGTCTGAACGACGGGGACGTTCAGAAATCAAATTGAAAGAATAGTTTAAAATAAATAACTAATTAGAATCTATAATATATCTTTCTATCTCTCAGGAGGTAAAAAATAAACTTAATTTTAGCTAATAGTTGGTAGATTTACTACGGTTGTTAACTATCTATCAGATGATTTTTATGTACATTGATAAATGTTAAGTTTTGTCACAAATTAAATTTATGGACCATTAGAATCCATCTTCTATTTCGATCGATACTTTAGACAAGAGTGCATTCTATCTTTGTGAGTGACGATTACCGCTACGTGCGAGAACTTTATTTACTTCGGTTAGCCATTATGATAGTGAGGTTTCAATTATTAAAAAAACATTATTTTATTTATTATATCCAGAACAACGTATGTCGGGTCAGCTAGTGTACAATATAAAACTTATATACCGTTTTTAAATGGTATATTTATGATTTCATTACAGGTTTAGAATTTCTATCAGTTCTTCAGGAGTGCCGGATCATCAATAGACACAAGTGGAAATGAAAATTCGGGCAACGAACGACGTTTTAAAATACATTTGCGTAAAAAAACAATAAAAGAACAATTTAATTCTTGAAACAAGTAATGATTAATAGCTTGAACAATAATTGTTGAGTAAAAATTTAAAATATCTCCAATTAAATTTAACAAATAGCAATAGAGCAGAAAAGAATATTTATTGTAGGTACTCTTTGAGTAAATTGAAATCCACTGATGAAATATGAGCACAAGCATTTGTACCTATACATACATAAAATGTTATTTGGTGAAGTGGAATTGAAGAAGATTACAAAATATGGCTACCGGAAATGTACTAATTCGGCAACTTATTTTCTTTCTTAAAATGCTAATCTCGCGTTACTCAATCGCGATATCAAGCTTTTCTTTTGATGGTTCAAGGTCCTGGAAGGCTATTTCTTCTGCAGCTGTTATTGTTATATGTTATTTGGTATATAGATAGATAGCATGGTTTCTAACTCCGGCCGTGCTAACATTTCTTGGAATATTCGCAAAATCCGGTACATTCTGAAATCGAAATTAATATGAAAGTCTCGGAATTGGGTCGAGTAAATTCTTTATAAATACTTTATAGTTGTTCATTTGAGAATACTCGCCATTCTGCTACAGCAAAGGTACTCATTGTTGTTACAGTCTATTTATTGAACGACGTTCGGTCCATTGTTCAACTAGAAACAAAAACTCGCCTGGGATCTAAAAAGCACAGATTTTTCAGTTATGGCTAGACAATACTCAAGTTAAACAACCGGCTAAAACTCTTAAAACAGACCAAGAGACACTTGACGAGAGCAGATATACAATCGGTAACTTTTTCGACTCCTGTCAACCTTAAATACTGATAAAAGTAATATTCTACTGCTCCCACTCATCTGTTCTGTTCGCGAGCGATCACGAAATTCACTCAAGGAAATCGCCACCAAATTATGGTAGATGTTTTACCACGAGCTTACATAATGGTGCCAATTCAAATAAATGCTCTACAAGCGAAGCCTTTATTAAATTCCCTTGCATTGTGGTAAGTTGCAAATCGAAACCAAATTTGGAAGTTGTTATAAAAAATAAGACAATATAACCTTCAAATTAGTGCATGTTGCCGGTGAATACTATATCACAATCTTTACATCTCACGGTCACTGGCTCATTGTTTTTTTTTTTTTATATGAGAGGGGGCAAACGGGCAAGAGGCCCCTAAGTCGTATCTGTACGTGAAGACTGCTGCCGGTAGTTGATTCCACAAAGTGGCTGTGCGAGGCAAGAAATTTCGAAGAAAACGCGCGGTTGTGGAATGCCAGACGTCTACGTGATGCGGATGGTACTTTGCACGTAATGTCCGATGGTGGAATTCGGCCGCTGGAATCAACCCGAACAGCTCCTCTGAGCACTCCCCGTGATAAATGCGGTAGAAGATGCAGAGAGAACCCACATCTCTACGCAATGCTAGAGAATCAAGCCGATCGGAGATGACTTGATCGTCGATGATTCGAGCCGCTCTTCGTTGTATACGGTCAAATGGAAGAAGCTGGTACTGGGGAGCACCTGCCCAGAGGTGAGAACAGTACTCCATGTGAGGCCGAATTTGCGCCTTATAAAGTTGCAGGCGGTGGCTTTTAGTGAAGTACTGTCTCGCCTTACTGAGTACACCAAGCTTTTAGAGGCCAGTTTGGCCTTCTCTTCCAAGTGACCACGGAACTGAACGTCGCTCGATATATCGACGCTAAGTATGCCAATACAGGCTGTGGCAGTTAGAGGAGTGATCTCGAATCGAGGGGATACGACAAAGGGAGACTTTTTAGTGGTGAACGCACAAACTTGTGTCTTCTTGGGGTTGAATTGGACCAAATTTTGTCGGCCCCATTCCGGAACTTTGCAAAGCATAGTCTCGATTTCAGACACAAGTTTGATCCGGTTCTCGTCGACGCTATCCCGGGACATGTTGGCACGGCCGGTGTAGGAAGCATACCCCGTGCTGTCGTCTGCATAGCAATGAATATTGCTGATTTGCAGCATATCATTGATATGCAGAAGAAACAGCGTAGGGGATAGCACACAGCCTTGCGGGACACCAGAGTTTATGGGTTTTAAGTCGGAGCATGCACCGTTGATAACAACCTTGATGCTCCGATCAGCCAAAAAGCTAGTGACCCATTTGCACAACTTCTCGGGAAGCCCATAGGATGGCAGTTTCGCTATAAGCGCTTTATGCCACACCCGATCAAAGGCCTTCGCTATGTCCAAACTCACCGCCAACGCCTCTTCCTTCGACTCAACCGCTTGCGCCCATTTATGGGTGAGGTACGCAAGAAGATCACCAGCTGAGCGACCCTGACGGAAACCGTACTGGCAGTCGCTGATCAGCTGGTGCCCCTCTAGGTATCCCAAGAGCTGGCGGTTGATGATCGACTCCATTACTTTGGGAAAATGGAGGTAATGGCAATGGGGCGGTAGTTGGACGGATCTGAGCGTACACCTTTCTTAGGGATCGGGTGCACTAAAGCCGCCTTCCATAATTTCGGGACTACGCCTGATGAGTAGGAGAGCCGGAAAAGACGGGTAAGGACCGGCGCCAGTTCCGGAGCACATTTTTGCAGCACTATGGGGGAATGCCATCGGGCCCGCTCGATTTGTGAATGTCCAAGGTGAGAAGCGCCTTTAGCACAGCACCATGCCGGATTTTTACCTCCGGCATATATGAATCGCACCGCGGAATATGCGGTGGTGGTGCACCTTGGTCATCCAGAGTCGAGTTGGACGCGAAGAGGGAGCCCAGGAGATCAGCTTTCTCTTTCGCGTTATGGGCCAGCGAGTCATCATCCCTGTGCAGTGGCGGAATGGCTGGCTGGCAGAAGTTCCCGAGGGAATTCGTGCAAGTCTTTCGCCAATTCTGCCAATGTGCTTCGACTTCGCGTCAGCAATAACTCTTTTGAAGGACCTGGAGGCATGATTGAAGTGTTTTTTAAGTTCGCTGGAATTCACATCCTTAGATACCACCGCATTGACCAAGCCTGATAGCACTCCTTTCGGCGAGAGGCCATTTTGCAGGAGCGGTCAAACCATGGTTGGGACCTGCCACCGATAGGCACAGAGGAGGATGGAATGAAGAGTTCCATACCTTGCAGTACCACATCAGCAACAGCGTCAGCAGCGGCATCTGGATCTCCCAGCGAAAAACAGATCTGCCTCCAAGGGTAGGATGCAAAAAAGCACCGCATCTCGTCCCACTCTGCTGACCTATAGTGCCACACGCGGCGACAGCCTAAGAAGCGGGGCCGTGTTGGGCGCGTGATCGGCACGGTGCTCCAGATCAGGCAGTGGTCCGACGATCCCAGAGGAGGGTCAATGGAAACTAGGTAGCCGTCCGGATGTGAGGTCAACAGAAGGTCCAAAAGTGAAGGTGTATGATCTTGCACATCTGGGATTCGCGTTGGCGCAATAACCAGTTGCGTCAGACCATATGCTAAGGCGAAGTCGTGAACAGATCTCACTGCATGATCGGTGGTACGTGAGCCTAGCCATTCGGCGTGGTGGGCGTTAAAATCGCCAAGAAACACGATCTCTGCAGTGGGGATCTGCTCCAACACGGAATCTGTAGCCATTTGGATGTGTTCGAGGAGCCGGTCAGTCTCTGCGTTATCGCTATGGGACCTATACAGGCATGCGTAGATTCGGGGACGGTCATCGCAGTCTACACGCAGCCAGATGATGGATAGGTCCTGTCCTTCAAGAAAACTCAGACGTCGAGAACAGACATCCTCCCTGACGTAAACGCACACGCTAGCCCGTGGTATAAAGGAGTGTTCCAAATTATACCCATCCATTATCCACAATTAATCCATTGTGGCGTAAACGGGGTCGTATTTCATTACGCTACGCAATAGGTTGATTTGTTATGTGTTTCTACTCAGATTATCAGAAACAGTTAACTTATTCCCATAGCAAATCTAGTTAATCAATAAGTACTTTGTACTATAAAGTAGCTATAAACCTTTCAAGAGGTCCGAACTGAGTATTTTTCCCCAATATATGTATCGCATGGTTGATTCTGCGACAGTTAATAGAATTTGATGTAACATATTGGTCTGTCAGGTCACACCTTCACAGCTCAGTAAAGCCGGCCACAAAACAATGTGTGTAATGAACGCTTCCTGTGGTGGGCGGGACACGGACAGCCAGATAGACTCTCTGGCATTTGGCACGCGCGGCTAATGAGTAGTTCAGAAGGGACTCGCCGCTAAGCAGCCGACACGCGAGCGTCTAGAACCGCCAAAGTAGCGGGCAGTCTCCAGTCTCCACCAAGACCGCGGCCATTGCGGAAGTCATCACTTGACGAATTCAACGCCGTCGGTCGCTGAAGACTGCACACATCTGCTGTTAACCACGGTATTAGGTAAATGTAGTTCCTTTCTTACATTTTGTCGATCTTTTAAGTCCCATTAACAGATTATATAGTGCGATTCATAGCCCAAGATACCATAACCAACTAATAGTAGCACATATATACCTATAGCATATCTAATTATTTTCTTATAAAACCAAATATTTTTAAGTTAATTATTAAATTATATACTTTTTAAACTGGCCTTACCTACAATTACTTACAGAAATATAGGTTCCTCCTAGTTTGGCCCAGAAGCTTAAACTTTTGTGTATTTTAAACTAATTTCAGCATCTTCAAGACAACTCACTACAAATTTGCACTCGTGTCAATTCAAATTTTTGCCGGGAAAATATTTTTGAATAAGTTTCAATCTATCCTTAGGATGTTACCTTTCGCTACCGACCAGCACCGGATCTTTTATAAGTGTATTTGTACCCATTTTAAAGATATTGTAGAGTTTAAAGTTTCATCTTAATCAAATACTTAGCTTATTCATACAATTTGTTATTATTACAACTAAGCTAACCGTCCTAGCGCTCTTACTAACTGAGCTAACCGTTGGTAACAGCTCTGGGGCGTATCCTGAAAGGCACGGGTTCAAATCCCGCATCATCCATTAAGTATACTTAGCTTAAGTATTAATATAATATTTTTTTATTGACTAAGATCCTATTGGCTGGTATTTACAAAATAAATCACTCGGAGAATTATAGAAGCTCTATTAATGGTTTTTAAAAATGTTTCATGTTTATAACATGAAATATATTTGGTCAATTATGTAATTAATATTCACGTAGCTGCCAAACAGAGGCGTTACAAGTAGAGATTTTGATGCTGTATATTTAGAAAGAAGTTTTTGGGAAAATCCATTAGTTTTAACGAAATATATTCCCATTACACTATAGCCCTTAGGTGGGCATAGACTTAGCTCTCATATCTTATTCTAACAATTGTATATTGTATCACATAGCCGCAATGAATCGCTATATATAAATAACAAAATAATGCTAAAAAAGAAGATTCATGCAAGATTTGATAAATAATAACTATGTATGTATGCTGTGCCCTGAATAGATCTCATCGGCTTGCGTTACACATCTGTGTGTGTGACCTCTGACCCTTTATCTTTGCATTGCCTGTTTTACCATTCGTGGACCTCACTTCATGGTAAGCTTGTGTGTTCTTTTATTATTTAATTTTAAATACTCATTCTTAAACTTACTCTTAATGATTTGTTCGAAGATAGGTAGATGTTTCATTATGTATTTTTTTGATTTTTTGCTGTCGAAAGAATGTAGTATATTAATATCTTTAATTAGTAACTATCTACAACCATACTTTTTAAAGTTAAATTTATAAATTTAAATAATGGTTATTTAATTTATATAAAAAAAATTAATAGTGACTGCAGTGAGTATACTAATATTCTCATAATAACTCACTATATTATTTCAATTACCAATTCAAAATATATTAATTAAATCAAATTACAGTAACATGGTTCTTATTCTGTATTTAGTATATACTGTTATATATTGCTAAACATTATATTTCATAAAGTAAAAACATCTGATCTTGTAGCATTTAAAAGAAAATTATTTTTGCTACTCGGACTAGACACGCTTTTGTGATTCTTATGTTGCAAGAAAGCAAAGGCAATGGTTTGCTATGAAAAAGAAGTAAACAAAATAAAATATATAATATGTATAATTAATGTAGTAAACTTAGATAATTTATCTTGATATGATAGCTGTAAAAACGTCGAAACAATTGTGTTTCTAATCTCTATTTTGAGGAATGAACACACACGGACACTAAGTGTCATACAAATCGCGAGTGTAAGACGTAGCTTGTCACGCACACTAAAGTATAAAACCTGACCTGTTTTTATCGGTTGTCTAAAAGCAAAAGGCTATATCTAGACATATTATTAATCTAAGGTAGTAAGGATTAAGTAGTTTACTAATGTCTTTAATATTATCAATAAGAATTCAGATAAAGTTGAACTATATGATTCAAGAATCCCTTGAAATCAATTCTAAGAGATACACATTAGAATATATTTTCCTTTACAGGTAAATAGTTGAATAACGTAATTGTTACGGTAGAACTCTAGATTTTTTGGTGTAGTTATTTAGTTACGCTTTGGTTCATCATGTTTTTAGAATCTGCTAATAATTAATAGTACATACTAAATTGATTTAAATACATAATCTAAGCTGTTGAAAAAGTTTCAAAGTGAAAGAATAATGAATTATGAGAAAAAAATAATACAAATATTGGACACATTAATGAGTTATTAATTGTAAGATTTTTTTTACTAAGACGTTAAGTTTCTTCTTATAACGGTACTGTAGTTTGTCAAATTATCTGCGAACTGTGTGGGGATCCCGCCTCCCCCACATATTATGTAATTGTACTTACAATTTGGGAACGTTTAATTTGTAAAGCACTTGTTCATATCAATCATTGTCCTTGTACTAAATTCCTTCCAATGCAATGTGTTACAGTATCTGTTTAGTTCCCAACATACACGATATTACGTTAGTAGTAGGTATTCTTAATTTAATATAGTGACTAGAAATAACATACCGATATAAAAAAAAATGTTAAAGTTTGTGGAATCAGGTTTCTAGCTCTAATAAGGCAAAGAAGTGAAGTAACGGCTGTTTTCAATATCGTATCTCTAGTTACGGATACATTGCTGTCACCGTTTAATGACAAGTTCTTATCAATCCATATAGTTATGTCCTATATAGTTATAGTCCAATCCTTTATGTCAGGGGTGCTCAAACGGTCGATCGGGATCGACAGGTCGATCGCGAGTGCTTTTTGAGTCGATCTCGAGAAAAAAATCCGGTATAATCAACTAAAATCGGTAATTTATTTATTTATTTATTTTTATTTATTTATTTATTTATTATATACAGACACTTTATCACATAATATTACATTATATTTGGTCCCTACACTAGGCGTAGCCTGTCCTGTAGGCAACCAATTTACATCCTAAGGTTAACAATATGAACCGAAAGGTCAAAAAGTGCACTCTGTATATGTGTGTGTGTACACGTGTGTGTCTCTGGGTGTGTGTGTATGTGTGTGTGTGAGGGTGGGTGTGAGTGAGTGTTAGTATCTGCTTAATCATGTTACAAAGTATTAACATTATATGAATGCTAAGCTATCACTTTAAGAATAGCTTCCATGTCTGCATAAGTGAGTGTGTGTAACCATCTCTGTATTTTAAATTTGACCTGATGGACCGAGCAATTTTTAATAGAACATTTTAAATTTACCTTGTTGTATATATATGTATGTAAGAATGGGCTAAATCTACTTGCAAATGTTGTATTTATTATTGGTGTTGGAATCTTGTACGAACGGCTATCTAGTAGGTTTTTATAATTAGGCAAATTCAAGACCTCCTTATGCATGCTTGTCATAACACGCAAGATAAATATACCTCGGACAGAAAGAAGTTCTAAGTCTTTATATAGTTTATGTGTTGGGTATCTAATAGGTTTTTTAAAAATCACTTTAAGGACAGCTCTCTGTGCTCTTTCTAAGAGTATCATGTGTGAAGTAGCCGCCCCTCCCCATACGGTGATACAATAAGATAATACAGATTGACCGATTGCAAAATAAATGGTTTTTAGCAGATTTAAAGATGCTGAAGCGCGTAAGTTCTTAAAAATATAGATCAGCTTGCGGACTCTTTTCGTTGTTGTATTAAGATGTTGCTTAAAGTTTAAGTTTTCGTCCATGACGACTCCTAAGTATTTTATATGAGTAGTTCTACTTATACTATTGCAAGAGCAAGGGCCAGATAGAGCAACAGGACATGTGTGGACTTTAATATCAAAAATGTGGGAAGGGGATGAAGTTTTCGTTTTATGGAAACAGATGTACTGTGTTTTAGTGAGATTTAAAGTGAGAAGATTATTTTGTAGCCAAGTTGCAATATTCCTCATTCCTTGTTCCGCTGTGTGTAGTGCAGTATCCCAGTTTTTCCCGTAAAATAAAAGAGCTGTATCATCGGCATAACAGATGACGTCAGAGCTGGATACTTTAGTTTTGATGTCATTTATATACAAATTACGTACCATCTTATGAAAAGTATGCTCAGTGTCACGCTTCAACATCCAAAGTCACTCTTTAGTTAAGCTTAGAACTTTAGAATGCGTTTGTTTTGTAAGAACCAATAAACTCGCAATTTTGAATAATAATTATGAGTTTTTTCATTGACATTTAAGAGCAGACCTACACTTATCTTGACTAAAAAAATGCATATTTTGCGCAAAACTAATATCTATGTCACCGTGACACTCTACCTAGACAACAATCCTTCATCACACATACTTGAAGCCTCTCAGAGCCGATCGATCGTAGTCTACAAATTTTGAGGTAGATCGCCAGTAGTTCAAGCTTGAGCACCCCTGCTTTATGTCGATATGTTATTGAAATGTAAGTAAGCGTAAAAGGATACCTCTAGTAAGTTAAACTAAAGATAGATAGTTTATTGAAAACGGCCGTTAGTTGACACTTATCTAACGACTAGGATTGGGCACTCGCGCCTTATATTAGTTTCAGCTTTATTGTCACTTACTAAGTTCAGCTAATTCATGAAACACTTCAAATTGGTCACGATACTTTAGTTAAATCGTATTCAAATTAGTGAAGCTCTGTACGGTAATAGATTACCGCAGAAAAAAATGCTAAGAAAATACAAATACAATTTATCGTCCTTTTTATGGAAGAGTGGTTTTTAGAAAGGTGTATCCGCTGTTTTTTGAAGATACTCTTGTCGTGTCATCCTGGGTCTGAGGGTATCTGGTCTGGTTGTACGTGGTAGAATTTTCGTTGAAAACTGCAGAAACACCATATTATATTCCGATGGTGGGGATGATATCCAAATTTGTGGCGTGTCGTATCAAATGGTTCAAGCTGTTATTTTCCTGGGGTACACTAGACCATATTTGAGACCAGATTTTTTTTTTATTATTATAATAAGAGACGAGACGAGCAGGACGTTCAGCTGATGGTAATTGATACGCCCTGCCAATTACAATTCAGTGCTGCTTAGAATTCTCGAAAAACCCAAAAATTCTGAGCGGCACTACAATTGCGCTCGTCACCTTCAGACATGATGTTAAATCTCATTTGCCCTAGCGTTTTTAGTTGGTGTAAATTTATAAATATATAACTCTGAGAATGACCTGTATTGACCTATATGACAACAATAACTGCGAGGGCTTATCGCCACGTTCCAGAAAAACAGTAGACTGTAGTAGTCATTAACCGACTCTCGTAGTTGATTAAAAAATATTCCTATCGTAGGAAATAGGTACAATATTATGTATCCATATATCTGACGACCTGTATAGCCGAGTGGTTAGCGATCCTACCTACTAAGCTAGAGGTCCCGGATTCGAATCCCGGTAGGTGCTATTGATGTTTGTTTCCGAGTCATGGATGTTTATATGTATTTATGTATGTTTAAGTAAGCATGTTGTATTAAATATATTGCCTTGCGGGTTGCAAGGCAATATATAACACAGGCCATATGCCTGATTTGGGGCCAGATAATTTGTGTAAAAGTGTGTCATTATTATTATTATTATTATTATCTACTGGAAACCAAACTTGGTACACCTCCACGTGGGGTTATACATAGTTATAATTTGTTCAAATGTATATTAATAAGCTATTGTAAATATTATAGTTCAGTGTACAAACATTGTTATTCTGATAATAAATAGAATTGTATTCAAAATATTTCAGCTTGACGCCATGGTTCTAGCTTTAAGGTCAATTGGAGATAGGCTAAGTTTTTGTAGAAATTAGCAAGTCAGTCGATCAGTGATAAAAATAACGATATTACAATTATGCATGTATATCGATTTTTGGGGTTGTACAACCTTTGGGTTTTCATAAATAAACTTAACATGAGCTTAACTTAATAGATTTTAAATCTATATATCTATAATATTGTTTGATAACTATATAAAACACAATTGGTGCGGTTCTAATAAATAACATAATCCCGTCTGTGCCATGTCTGTGCATATTATTTAAATAAAATTTGATCGGAAAACTCCTGTCATCCTTATTGTGTACGCGAGCCATCGCGGCGGTGTATACTTATTTTTTTTTTACAAAAAGCGGTTATATTCGAGGCACTAAATAAAATTGATGGACGTGAAATAAATAATGAGGGATCAAGGCCACATTCGTAAGCGACCAGTCATGTGTCTCGCCAAGTGATTGACGATTTTTTGTGCTGGTGTTCTCAGAGTATCACAATGGACAGCGTGTGGAGAGTGGGGGTACTGGTGGCGTTAGCCGCGACGTGGGGGACGCAGGGCTGCGAGCTGTCCCCCAGCTACGACGCGGCCCCAAAGTCTCCCGGGGACAACTTCTACAAGCTGATCGTAAACGGACAGGTGGAGCGATACGCGCCCGAACAGAGATACGTCGGTGAGACTACACATTATATTATTAAAAACAATATTTTTAAACAGCTATCGATTCAGGATTTCATAGAAAGCAGTGTTCAAAATATATCAAACTTCATGATCATCATCATTTCAACCAGACGATGTCCACTGCTGGATAAGGATAGGCCTGCCCCAACGATCTCCACGACGATTGGTCCTGCGCTGCCCTCATCCAACCTATTCCGGCGATTTTGACCAGATCATCGGTCCATCTTTTGGGGGATCTACCAACACTACGTCTTCCGGTAATATCAGGTTAGCTAGTATCGCCGCTTAGGGCTCAAAAACATAAGCACACTACGTTGCCGCAAAATGCCACGATTCAACATCTTATCGTGGGCATTTAAGTGTTCTAAAAATATATCCTATACAAAAAAGCCGTAAATGATTGGCTAACTGTCCCTAATAATTAGAATGAAGACCTTATGATCAGATGGACATGTCAAGCACACGCACACAAACACACACAAACACGCTGTGGGTCTCCATAGTACCCATTGCCCACTTAAGACGCGCACACGATTTGGAAGACAGTCCTAGTTGTTATCCATTGTTCCTGCAAAACCTTCATTAAAGGTAGTGTGGGAACCATCAAGCTTTGACTGGAAGAAGAAGCCCTCCAAGGACTCTGTGTAATTGGAAAATAGCTAACTATAGACTTAGAAAGGGAGGCTGATGTCAGAAATTTGGGCTAGACACATTGCACGCTACACAGACAGAAGGTGGACAATAGAGACCACCAAATGGAAAGGACCACCATGTAAAAGATGCACCGGTAGACCAAAGCAGCGATGGGCAGATGACATCGTGCAGGCGGTGGGGAGAAACTGGATCTATCTTAGCAAGGATAGGGAAAAATGGAAAAAGTTCAGGGAGGCCTATACCCAAAATAAGGTCCATAACCACAATTATTTAAGAATAGATACTTAAATTGGGTCACTTTAAATAAAACTAACACTAGATTTTAAAAACTTTACATTATTAACATTTGCTTGTAAGATAAGGGTTATGAAATAAATGCCTTATTATAAGTAGTAATTTATATACCGGACTATAACACCAAGGTATGGTACAAATTTTGCTACCTCTATAAAAACTTATATACGTAACACACATACACTGACTTACATACATACACATACACTACTTTCTTTCACAACTGAAACCCACTGAAAAGAAATACCTAATGTTTATAATTTTCCAGACTAGTTTTCTGTAGTGTAATTTCTTTATAGCTAAGTATCCGATAGGGAAACTTGCAAAACATTCTCAATTCAGGAGTCAAATGACAACTTACTGTGAAGCATCGACCGCGAAATTGATTAAGATATTTTGAAATATTATAAATAACTTTACAGCTTCTTTTTAAATAAAAACTACTTTAATTTCATGAGGTATCATATTAGATGATGAAACTCTTTAAAACTTTATATCTACACTCGGAACACGATTAAATCAAAAAATATATTTTTTTAAATGAAAATAAGGGACGAGACGAGCAGGACGTTCAGCTAATGTTAATTGATACACCGTACCACTTACAATGCAGTGCCACTCAGGATTCTTGAAAAACCCAAAAATTCTGAGCGGCACTACAATTGCGCTCGTCACCTTGAGACATACGATGTTAAGTCTCATTTGCCCAGTAATTTCACTAGCTACGGCGCCCTTCAGACCGAAACACGGTAATGTTTACACATTACTGCTTCACGGCAGAAATACGAGCCGTTGTGGTACCCATAATCTAGCCGGCTTCCTGTGCAAAGGAGCCTCCCACTGGTAAAAGAACTTCCAGACATTTACATTCTTTATAAAGTGATTCTGTTAAACATGATTAGAAGTGCATGCCGGTATATTCTGAGCAGACATTTCTGCGTAATCCATTTTCTTAATAGCAACAGGAGGTGAACACGTCTATTACGGCCTATTTCAGTTCCAGATGTTAATTCATCATATTTTGGCGTCATATTACCGACGTCGTTTCGTGCATCGTGGCACGTAAAAACACGACACGACATCATCACGATTTAGCCATCGACCTTAACGCATACCAGCCAGATAAAGGTTCAAGGTTTTTTGATAAAACTTCAGATTTATTAAGTGATGATGAGTGATGATGATGACGAGAATCTTATTCATATCTTTTCCCTTGACTTTTTTGTTTCACAAGCCCTGAAAAACTTACAGAACTACAATTAAGTCAGAAATATAAAAGGCATTTACTTTCTCAAAATTATTGATTCTTTTAGAATTCTTTTTGATGTCACTTCTAATACTACCACCGCTTCGGATGGCGCTCGGAGAGAGAAGAAACGCTGCAAGAAACTCTTCCAGCAATCTTTATTGCGCTCTTTTAATAAAATATACAATATTGTAATAGCTATAGCTAAACATAATCTAATCTTAATATGAAACTTAAATACAAAAAAAAGTTAAAATAAAGCTTTTTATAATATTGTATAATTGAAGTGTCCAACTTACATTAATGATCAATAACAATCAATTTGTTGTACATCGTTATTCGTTTACAATATAGTTTATCAGTTAGCTTCGCAGGACCGGCGCGATACGCAGAGTTCGTATCACTACCGGGAAATTAAAAACACAGTTTTAGTAGCAACTATCTAAATATTATATATATATCTATTATATGTAGATACTTATTTTTTTATGACAATAAGTGACAAGACGAGCAGGACGTTCAGCTGATGGTAGTTGTAACACTCTGCACGTTACAATGCAGTGCCGCTCAGGATTCTTGAAAAAACCAAAAATTCTGAGGGGCACTACGACTGTGCTCGTCACCTTGACATGTAAAGTCTCATTTGCCCAGTAGTTTCACTAGCTACGGCGCCCTTACATACAGTAATGCTTACATATTCTTGTTTTACGGCAAAGATAGGCGCCGTTGTACCCATAATCTAGTCGGCATCCTGTACAAAGAAGTCTCCCACTGGTAAATGTTTCATACTTTGATGCGGTGATTGATAACAATGCATATGTTCAAAATAACAAACAGTTTTGGCAGAGTATACATGAGCATACTGTGTCAAAATTTCAGCTGCGTTATAACATACAGTCCGCTCAAGATCGATCAGACGGAATAGCGAAGTATTCGTAATAGGGGTCCCTAAAAATTGTTTCTTAACATAAAATAATAATGGGTTGATTATTATTTTATGTTAAGAAACAACATACCGGGACTACAAAAAAAGGAAAGGGCGCAAAAGAATACAATGTTTGTGTTTTATGAAGTAGGTCATTGAAAGTACGTGCACGTGCACGTGTTCAAGATATATGATGGTGACAAGAAAATCAGTATAAATTAGATTCAATCAACCATTCCCGTTTTTAAATAACAATAACAAGCGCCAAGTTATATACATTACTTTTAATTTTGCTTAGTTTTTGCGGATTAAAGGTAATTGTTTGTGTTCTTTTGTTTTTACAACCGCGCGTTTTGCCAGAAACGTTTTTCCTCACACAGCTACTTTGTTGAATCAAGTACCGGCTGCAGTACACACGAACCTATACGACTTAGGGACCTTCAAGCTAAGACCATACTTAAAAGGCTTTAAAGGCTGACAACGCCTCTCTTGACCTCTGGTGTTGAGATGCTTCAACATCATGGACAACTCTTCATCATTTCCTATCACATGAGCCTTTTGCCCGTTTTCCCCTTCTTGTATAAAAATATAATTAAATTTTTCTTATAAATTTCGTTTTGTGACATAATTGTTTTGAACATTTTTTGGGATCATGTTGTAAAAGCATCGCCCAACAAAAGACTTACTAACTCGTTAGTCCGGAAATATCAAAGTGTATATTACATTTTTTCTCAGTTACTCTGGTGGGAGCTCGAACTCATGACGTGGTTCAGCAGTTCACCAAGTTCCAGATAGTAGTGGACCCTCTGGACCCCGCGGCGCCCCGCACCCCTCGTACTCAGGGCCAGTTCCAGCTGTTCGCGGACACCCTGACAAAGTTTGACGAAGAGTGTACCAACTCCGTGGTGGAAGCAGATGACCTGCCCAAGACAGAGGTGCAGGTCATGTGGAAGGCGCCTCCGGCGGGATCTGGATGCGTCCTGCTTAAGTACGTACTGTTCAGGGAAATCATCAAAATCGGGCTACAAAGATGTACACACTGAAAGAGTATCGATTCCTTCCATCTGTGTAATGTTAATAAATATTTGTAAGTCTTGCTATTTTGGATGAAGTTTTAATTTGCATTGAAAATATAAGAAAATGGATCACAAAACTTTTAGTCCATAAAATCTACTGGGTCCATGTGTAACTTTTAATCTATGCCTACCTAAATTGGGTTTAGGATTTTAAAGGAATGCGGTAGAACAAACAAAAAAATATAAAATAGGAATGCTACTCGAGTTTAAGCAGTGATGTGCTGTGTCAGGGCGATGGTGTACGAGAACAGTTCGCGGTGGTTTGCGGAGGACGGTCAGCTCACGAGGAGGGTCTGCGAGGACACGGCCCTCTCCGCGACCGACTGCTGCGCGTGCGATGACGCCAAGTATAAAGTAAGTTGCAACGTGTCGTTTATTCTCGAAGAACGTCTGGCTCCTTTGTGATCCTGCTTCATAAAAAGCTAACGAGCTAAACTCTATACACATTCAGTCGAATTTCACCTCTATAGCAGCTTAATTATATACACCCTGCTAACAGATTTTTTAGCACGAATTACGAAACTTTACCACTGGGAGGCTCCTTTGCACAAGATGCCGGCTAGATTATGGATACAACAACGGCACCTATTTCTGCCGTCATCTTGTGTTTCGGTCTAATGGGCGCCGTAGTTAGTGCATTTACTGGGCAAATGAGACTTAACATCTTATGTCTCAAGGTGACGAGCGCAGTTGTAGTACCGCTCCGATACTTTTGGGGTTTTTCAATAATTCTGAGCGGCACTGTATTGTAATGGCCAGGGCGTATCAATTACCATCAGCTGAACGTCTTGCTCGTCTCATCCCTTATTTTCATCAAAAAAAAACTCTAGAATGACTATGTGCGGTGTTTCAGCCTAATGCACCATGGGTTTGTTTTATAAGTCCCGCAAAGCTTCTTAGATTCCTTTGGAGATGCAAGAGATTATGGGCAATACAGATATCCTACCATAATGATAGTCCATTTGCTAGTTTGCCCCTCTTTGAAAAAATAGGTGTATAGATGGAGGGTGCTACTTGGGTTCTCGTTGGCTACCCTTTAGGTGCGGAACCCTAAAAAGGAACAGAATGTAAAACCTCCTCCTCGATAAGTAATGTTCATTTATATGTCACGAAGTGTCAAAGTACAGCAAGTCTTTATTTTCTTTCAGAAATAGGGTAAATAATGTAAAAACTCGAGGGAGAAAATAATTTTAATTTTCCACATTGAAACTTGTATAAATACGGCCTTTACGAGAGTTATCATACAAGATTCGGACCTTTCTTTGACTAGTCGTCGTGTATTAAGCTTAAATTTAAGTTAAATAATTGTGAGAACGAATAATTCATTAAAAATGTGTTTAATTAATTACAGTTACAGTTGCCTGACACCTGAAATATGAGCTAATACAATAGAAACTAAGGAAATAAAAATAGATTTTGAAGTTAGTAGGTTATCTCTATTTCAATTCTTTTCGCTAAAGACTCAATGTTACATCGAAACTTATCTACACAGGAAAGCAATTAGTAGTTCCATTCGAAGCAATTTATTTTTGTAATCATGCAATGACGATATGATCATTTGTTAATTGCATCCTCGGTGTGGGACGCATCCTCCATCTGCACTTCAAGCTAGAGAGCTGTCTCAGTCCACAAAAGGAATGTAATATAATGAATACGTGACATTATTATTATTATAATTTGGGGATTTTAATGCACTTAAATCCTAGGATCTATTGTACCCCCTTCTTGCGCTAGCGCGCCTGTTCTCAAACTTAAAAGTTAAGGAGGAGAATCGAGGCTACTAACTAAGATACGTGTTACTGTGCCGAGATTTAAATTATATCCTCGAGACCTATTTCTTTTAGAAGGCGTAGGATCCTCAGAGGGTCCAGGCATGGCACGTCCACTGCTTTGAGTGAAGGTATTTTAAGACACCCCAGCCTGATTCTGGCAATGGCTTCGCATTCCAGAAGAATGTGTATGGGGTCTTCAGTGGCTTCGCAGCAGAATCTGCACAGGTTTGATTCACTGAGACCCATTCCGGCTAGGTGCCCATTTAGCTTGCAATGGCCGGATAGGAACCCCGTGAGGGCTCTCAGTTGTGCTCTCTCCAAGCCTATTCCTTTTTTTGGCACGCTTACGTTGATAGTTGCCTAGGAGCAGCTTAGCTTGCCGATGGCGTGGTAACGAGGACCAATAGCTGGCTGCCTCCAGCATTTCTTGCTTCCTTAGGATATTGCGGATCAGAGATTCACCGGCTCCACAAAAGGGTTCAGGGCCTATGAAGGGGGATGAGGCACCATCCTTAGCTAGCTGGTCAGCTTTCTCATTACCTGCTATTCCTTTGTGCCCCGGTATCCAAGCCAGGGTAACTTTATTTCTCTTGCAGAGGATATTCAGTTTTCTACTGCATTCCTACACTAACCGTGAAGTTATTGTGTAGGATGTCAGTTCCTTGAGAGCTGCTTGGCTAACTGACATTATGGCAATATTCCTTGACTGGTAATTCCTGTCAAGGTTCATTTGAAAGCACCTGTCTAGTGCATATACTTCCGCCTAGAATATAGTAGCTGCTTTACCTAAGGCTTCATGATAATTGATTGCTAGGCCGAAAACTCCAACACCGGTACCGGTTTGAGTCCTGGAGCCATCCGGGTACCACTTTATGGTATGACTATCTAGGTTCACCGTGGTGTCACAATAGTCTTCCTTGTTGCTGATATTTAGTCTGAAATTCCGCTCAAAACAAAATATAGGTGGAATATTGGGGCATAAACCAGGTGTGCGAGGACTTTGCCAGTAGTTTTAGGTCATGTTGGCTTTCATTTGTACCCGTTCTTATCCCGCTGTTTGTTATTCTGATGCACTTGTGACTGCTATATGCAGAGGTGGAAGATCTAATATCACCTCCATGGCTACTGTTGGGCAAGATTTCATAGCGCCTGTAATTACAGACGCATGCTAGCCTTTGTAGTTTTGTAAGGCATAGTTTCACCGCTACGTTAGATGTCTTATTTTCCCACACCACACAACCGTATGTGATAATACGTGACATATAAGGGACACCGTATTGCAGGTCGTGTTCGAAGGTCTGTGGTCGCCGCAGACGCACCCCAAGGACTTTCCCGTGCAAGCGATGTGGCTGACCCACTTCTCTGACGTCATCGGCGCCACCCACGAGAGGAACTTCACCTTCTGGGGAGAGGGCGAGATAGCGAGCGATGGCTTTAGGTACGTGTAGTACTGCCTAGCTGGTTCCAGAGTCGGAGCTATTTCCACGATTGTATGGAACCATTACAATTTAAGTAAGAACTTAAAGTTTATACAAAAATAAAACAAAATAAAATCTATTTTTAAAATAAGACAACTAAAAAGTAAATATTTTGTCCAACTAACTAAACGAAATTATTACGACTACAGTATTTCCTGACCGTGACAACTATATACATAGTTAGGAATTGACTCGTAAGTTAGTTGGGAGTTATTACAAAGTTTAAACAATTTGTTAGGTTTATAAAGTGATAACCCTCACTTCTAGGATTAATACACAAATAAAATTTGAAAACAAAATTTATGAACGATGCGGGGCTCGATCCTACGACCTCTGGCGTTCCGTGTCAGTGCTCTCCCAACTGAGCTAACCGTTCCGAATGAAGTCGAATGAAAATTCTGGTATGCTTTGTTCAAATCTCAGGTTGTGGCTTCATCCACAGAATCTACTCTACAGTTGATAACCTGCTCATCCCCAATATTTGCATATTATTTGTTTTAAATTTTTTGGGAATTCAACCGGCGACTCTTTGTTTTAATAATTGTGATGATGCAATTTCTCTGTTATTCAGGTTTTGGCTGAATTGGGTTGCGTTGGGCTTCTGGAGTCGCTCCGGAAAAAATATTGTTTTCTATACTTTTTTGTTGTTGTTTCTAAATAGTTGACCATTAAAACAGATTTAAATTTTTTCCGTTTATTGTTTTTCTAATAAATAATAATTCGTTGAACATATTTCTCTGTCGTTCAGGTCTTTGGCTGAATGGGGTTCCGTTGGGCTTCTGGAGCGAGAACTGCGGCAGCGAGCGGTGAGTCCTGGGGGCAAGTCAGTCAAGCTGCGGTCCATAGTGAAGGCTCAGGGGCTATGGCATCCCAAGGTCAACACCAATACCTCCACGACCTTTATGGTGGACAAGAAGAGACATCTACTTTCCTTGGCTTCTATGTTCGGTATGAACTAACCATATATTGAATTGAGTAGTCTAGTTTTGAAATTGAATGATAGAAATGACATTAAGCAATTGTTTGACCATTTATAGGACCTTCAGTTATGTTATTTTTCTTTGATTTGTGAATAAAAAACGCTGCTTATTAATCTCGTTTCTATACAAGAACGCGACAACCCCAAATAGTAACCAGAATGACGTTCTGACGTCAGAAGACGCCGTTATCTACAGAACTATTAACTACAATAGGCAAAACGTTACAATGAAAACTTCAAAATCAAAGCAGTGATGAAAATATCACGACATGTACCTAAGGGTAATGAAACGCGAAACCGTACTGACGCAACAGGACGAGCGTGAGGGGGTGAAAGGGGAACGAGAGTGGGGCTTCACGTTCCAGCGACGTCCAGAAATTATGTGACCGTATAGTATGTAAAGTGGTGCTACATAAATATTATAGCCATGTGATGTCCAGGTCCGTCTCCCGACTGGGTGGTGGGTGTCAACGGACTGGAGCTGTGCAACGCAGATTGCACGTGGACTGCCAGCAAGGTGGTGGATCTGTTCCCCTACGACGCGGGAACTGACAACGGCATCTCATACATGGTAACGTTTTTAAACTACGTCCCCCCAATGAACAATTCAATTGCATTGAACAATCCCGAGCTACTTATTACAGTAGAAGTTCTTTATAACTTTTATTGAATACCAGCTCGTGATACTTCTCTCTCACACTAATACTAATAATAATAATACGCTGATTCCTTATTATATTATTTAAAATAATCTTGTCAAATTAGTGTAATGTCATCGGTCCTCGATAAATCTACAAAGTTTGAACGAAATCTAGCCGTTTAAAGTGGGTCAAAATCGCGCCCAAAGAAGTCGGTTACAAACATACAAACATACAGGTGAAGCTAATAAAAAGCGTGTAAAAACTAGGAGATTTTTTTAACTGTGAAGGCTGGTTTGTAATAGATGTCTACATTATGGGTAGTATACTACGTCGCAGTGAGACAGTAATGATTTGCAAACATTATTGTATTTCGGTCTGAAGGGCGCCGTAGCTAGTGAAATTACTGGCAAATGAGACTTAACATCTTATGTCTCAAGGTGACGAGCGCAATCGTAATGCCGCTCAGAATTATTGGGTTTTTCAAGAATCCTGTAGGGTGCTTACAATTAATGCTGTGGGGATTACAATTAATGGGCAGGGAGTATCAATTACCATCAGACGAATAACATGCTCGTCTCGTCCATTATGGTCACAAAAAAAAACATTCCGCACCTCGACGACTACAGCTCGCCTATTTTGTATAGATTTCAAAATGTATAACTAATATTTAATTTTTTCACAACGAGAAGTTAATGTAATTAATGTCAAATTGCATCAATTGATAAACTCCATAAACTAGAGTACTTCATAAGGTTTACTTAACGAACAAACTGTATGAAATCAATTTTATCGACATAATTTTTTTTTAAAAGTGAAGCTTTTATACTAATAAATTACCTTTATGCTTTATTTTATTTATATATTGATGACTTAAAACGAATTCACTGTTATAACAGTCACCAAATTCGGAGACGAATCCTCGCGAGCGCATGTACCGCATCACAACAATGTATCCAGAGGATCCTCGTGCGCCGTTCTACGATCCCCAGCGAAAGGAGATGAACCCTCTGGCGCGTCTCTATATCACCCGGGAGAAGATCATCAGCAAGGCGTGTGACGAGGAGACGCTGCAGAGCCTCGTGACGGAGGAGGCTGAGAACACACAGTCGGTGGACAAACGTACGTACTGCATGTGAATTCCTCTCTCGAATGTGAGTCCTTGAACCAATGCTTTCATCTTAGATAATTTATACGTCTAGAATTCAGTGGTTCCCAACCTTTTCTTGGCCATGGACCACTTCGATTTTTTTATTGTTAGCAGGGACAACGATGTACAAGAAAAATAAACTGAATCAATCCGAAAATAAACTTTAATCAAAAAGTAGAATTTAAAAATTGCATTACATTTGTATTGTATTCTTAAGGCATCCATGAAGAGTCTTTCAAACTAACGCCTTACGGTGGATTATGATACAATGCGTTGTTGTTGTCTTAGGATTCTTCTGTTTCACTAACGTTGCCAGACCAGAGCGCCATCAATACAGAAACCAATGAGTTTCTCCCAGCTAATGTAATGTTTCTGAAAATATTCCGATATCGTGTTCATGACGTCGATACCTTTTGAAGTTGTTTCCAGTTCTCATGAAATCAATAATTCTTCACAATTTGCAGCGTGCACGTACTGAAATTGGTTTCGTGGTCCACGGACCAATATCTGACTCCTGCGGACCACTGGTTAGGAATCACTGGTCTAGATATAACCTCTTGCTGCTAAACAACCGACGAAAACAGTCCAGGTTTATTACTTTTGTGTGCGTGACAAACTACGTCTTACACTCGCGATTTATATATCACTTTGTATTAGTTTGCGTGAGCTCAAAATAGAAATTAATTGTCAACCTCAACTTTTTCGACGTTTTTACAGCAGTCACAGTCTATCTAGACGTATAAATGATCTAAGGCTTTCATAAACATTTGTGTACGAAACCATAGATTCTAACGTAAAGCAAAATGTCAAGAGTCTGTGGCAGCGACTGTCACTGTGAGTCCACAGACAATATACATACATAGTGTCACACACAAACAAAGCTGGCGGGAGACATCGACAAATATACCTAGTAGATACATTATCGGGCTGTCAGGTCTTCTATACGCTAGTGTATTCCAAGTGTAGTGAGAGACCGTGTTACTGCTAACATCGTGCTTCAATTAATTAATACAATTTGTAGCAAATATTTTTACGACTCTTAATTATTATACATCAGCTTCTAGCACTTCGATTTTGAGAATGATACGTTATATATTCATCATCACCTGGGTCACATAATTTGTAGCCAACTACCCAAGTCATCAGGGCTGTTGGTCACCAGAATAGATGCAAATATCTGCAGCTTACAATTGTAGTGATTATCTGTACAGATGTCATGTATTAGGGCAAAATATATAATAAGAAATGTTTTATAAGGAAATAATCATTATTTTGGAAGTTATATATTTTGTTTTATATTTAATGATTTTTGTTGTAGCGGAATGTGCGGTCAGCGAGTGGGGGGCGTGGTCTGCGTGCTCGGTGTCGTGCGGCAAAGGGCTGCGCATGCGCACCCGCGAGTACCGCATGCCGCAGAAGGCGCAAATGTTCGCCTGTGACCGCCAGCTCGTGTCCAAAGAGATGTGCGTCGCGCCGCTGCCCGAGTGCGCGTGAGTCCTCCTGTCTTGTCATCTATGAAGCCGCAGTCTCTCTAAAGCTGGAGTCCCACGGTCCGCTATTCTACGGATCAGCCACGCACAGCCGACGAGCACGGACGGCGACGCACCGCAGGCAGGGCCGTTCCAACGGTGCGTATCGGTCTGTACCGGCCTGTCGTTACTGCCAGTCCAACATGTTAAGGGTGGGGTCCGACGGCCTGTGTCATCACAGGCCAGACTATATCTTGACCGCACCTTTGAAGTTACCGACTCGCGATGGATACCGGCGCACCGCCACAGACGTATCTGTGCTATCACGGAAGAGGCCGGTCCCACAGTGCGTCGTGCGAGCTGGTCTGCGTGCGTCCGCAAGTTTTCGGACCATGGGACCCAAGCTTTACAAAGCAACGCAAGAAAGTGCAGTGATATTGGATATTGAGTATATTTCTATATATATTGATAGCTTCCTGGTTTTAATCTTGTACCCGATAGACCGCAATTATTTAGTATGCAAAGTTAATGACACAAATGAAGGAATTTAACTTTAAATAGCATGGGGACAGTGTAGATTACTTTAAACAAAATAAACATCTATTAAGACTAAATACACATTCTACCTCTGATATAAGGCGTCCCTGTTCGCCTTGGGAATTTGATAAAAAAAATATTGAGATAAGTTAAAAAAAAAGTTATAGTTATTTATATCATCTGCCCATAAAAGTGACAGTATTATTTGAGCTGACGGTAGTCTTAAACATATAAACAAAATGACCTATTGGAATATGATTCCGGTCAAATTGCTGCCG
Source organism: Leptidea reali (assembly GCA_949711725.1). NCBI lineage: Eukaryota > Metazoa > Arthropoda > Insecta > Lepidoptera > Pieridae > Leptidea > Leptidea reali. The sequence goes on from CATIXN010000009.1 coordinate 13,347,569, forward strand.
GCACCCTGAAACTTGAATATTGTCGGAATGGTACAAAAAAGTGGTGCAAATACTACCGGGGTTACAAAATAGACAACAAGTTCTAAGAGAAAGCCTGGGTTGCATCATATTAGCTTTTATAGTTAAGGTTTGAGTCAAATTTAACGTTAACAGTAACGCTTACTTCAACATAGACTGCGGAATATGTGGCACCATCATATTCCTTTTGCTTACTTAAAGTTAAAATGTGAAATATTAAGTCAAAATCGAATATTTATTTGAAACTTTTGACAGGTCGCCATTTAACTATTTATGATTAACAATAGCTTTAACCGGCGAAGATTGGACGGTTACAGTTTGTCAAATTGGCAACACATTTTTGACTTGATTGACAAAGGGTTCCGCAATAACCGATGACTCCGAGGCACAAGATAATCGATCGATCGAGTCGATAAGACAGGCCTGCATCTTAGTAACGTCAGCTTCAGACCTCGTTAATGCTATGTTGGCCATTTCATTCAAATAATACTAATCCTTAATTTTATTTTATTATATTTGGGACACAAAACAATTACACACTAGATGATTACATTAGGGGAAGAAATAACATAAGTAGTACTGAGTGCATAACCAAAGACAATGTCCTCGGGTTACAATATAAGGGTAACATTACAAGAAAGAAAGAAGACTCTAATAACGCAGTAACCAAGAGATTATTACAAACAGATGTTGCTTACAATATTATTATGAGGATAGATATCTAACATATAAAATTCTCGTGTCACGGTGTGCGGGACCGAACTCCTCCGAAACGGCTTGACCGATTCTCATGAAATTTTGTGTGCATATTGATTATTTGGTAGGTCTGATAATCGGACAACATCTATTTTTCATCCCCCTAAATGTTAAGGGTCCACACGATTTTTTTTAAATTTTTTTGACATTTTTTTTTTAAATTTGTTTGATTATGAGTCAGCATTCAAAAATATATACAACTTCAAATATTCACCCATCTACGATCAACAGTTACTTTTGTATAGTGATTTGAATATCGGCAATACATTATTTGCTGGGTCAGCTAGTAATATATAACTCTCCAATGAGAATACTTAATTTAATAACAATGAAAGTAAACACTTAAGTATTATGATAGTAAAAACTAATCGTCATTTTTATGTATAAGCCTTTGGATTATAATTCCGCAGTTGTAGTCGGGATTTAAATCGTCCTCCTCTGTTTGATATCCAGGGGCGGTACTGCTGGTGAGGCTGAAGAAGACAACGAGCTAAGCCTGGCTGCTGTGGAGGACACATCAGGCATCTGCCAGACTACGGCGTGGGGAGAGTGGAGCGAGTGTTCAGAGACGTGTGGAGTGGGAGTGAGCACTCGTCGCAGACAGTTCCTCAACCAGATGGGGATCAAGAAATGCCCGCTGGTTCAGATCGGTAGGAATTGTTTGGTGCAATGTATGACGTAATTACACACACACTTAAAGAAGATGCTTAAGATACACAAAATTTTACATTTTAACATGCCCAAACAGTTTAATTGCTTACAATCCTCATTATTGATTACTAATCTTAATAAATGTATTAACACAAAAAAGTAAAAGTTATAACAACAACTTTTATGAGAGCAGTATACTAAACAAATGTATCATGCCGAGAAAAAACTTGTTTAACTGAAAACAAAACTGGTAATTCATAATAGGTCTGGAGTGTTAAGTTTAACTAACAGCAAGGATTAGCAACCTACAAGTAAGACTTAAGGGTATGTGTAACAGAATAAAGTAGTGTTCATAGCTCCATGCAATATTTTCACCACCAAACTTGTCTAAAAACACCTTGTTTGCGTGTTTTCTGCTTACTCTTCGCCTTAATAACGCTGGTAATTACTAGATTTTGAATTGCTTTTAAAAAGTAGTTTATATAAATGACTGTTGTCTTTTGTTGAAGCCCAAGAAAAACATGACTTTAGTAAAAGGTTATCACCAACAAGGAAAATAATGATGACATGTTCATCCTCACATACCTCGGTATGAAGACAGGACGATGTATCGACTGACAAATGGCTACACATACCATCTTTGCCTCCAACGTATGCTGCAATACTTTGATTACATGCAGATACTACTTAGAAAGGCTAATGGTGATGGGAAGAATCGAAAGAACCAGGTCTAGGATTAGAAGCCCAAGCTAGCATAGATGTAGTCAGAGATCGAAAGAGATACATATAGTTAGAGTCGGAGATCTCTCTGAGTAACCATTTACGCAAACAACAGGAAGAAGTGGAAAATGGATTAGGCAAATTAGCGAGTCACGTATCACGATTCTCACCAGTGAGGGACTTAGAAGACGAAATCCTACCACTTGGATTTAAGCGAAAGTTGGCTACATAAGCACCATATAACATTTATGAATCCACACTACTTCTTTTGTAGTGTTACGTAATAAACATGCCTCTATTGGGGAAAGTACAACCCCCTTATTCATAATTGTCTGCTAACTTAAAGCATTGCTAATTCTCACTCTGTCTTCTTCTATTGACCTAAGTCAGAATGAGAAAAAACACTTCTAAGCGGCTGTTTAAAAATAGCGGACCATTATGAATAAGGGGGTTTGTATATACTGATGTATAAAATATAACAATGAAGATTGTTCTAAATCTAATTTAAAATAAGTAATTTAACACAGGAATAACAACTATTGTAGAGATGTGGGTTCTCTCTGCATCTTCTACCGCCTTTATCACGGGGAGTGCTCGAGGAGCTGTTCGGGTTGATTCCAGCGGCGGAATTCCACCACCGGACCTTACGTGTAAAGTACCATCCGCATCACGTAGACGTCTGGCATTCCACAACCGCGCGTTTTGTTCGAAATTTCTTATCTCGCACAGCCACTTTGTGGAATTAACTACCGGCGGCGGTCTTCCCGAACAGATACGACGTAGGGACCTTCAAGAAAAAAGCATACTCCTACCTTAAAGGCCGGCAACGCATTTCTTGACATACCAGTTGTAGCGGATGTCCATGGGCGGTTGTCTCACCTCTCCCCATCCCGTGAGCCTCTTGCCCGTTTATATCATCATCGATCAACTAAACAAATACAATTTCTAAAATTATACAATTTTACAAATTGTATTTGTTTAAAAGATCGCACAAAATAATGCTGGGAGCGTGTCTTCCTCTTTCTCAGCGCGGCATTTCTTTTTTAGAAAATCAAATAAAATTAAAAAATCAAATTAAATTTAACATATTTCCAAATGTTTTTCTTATATTACTGTTTCGAGTTAATCCCCGGCTTTGATATCATCAATGTACTCCGTATTTTATAAGCCTTGCTACATAATTTGACTTTTATAATTGTTTTAAAGTTATTAAATGACAATTCTCTAACATAAATTGGGAGTTTACCATAAGTAGATAATCAACAAAGACTAATAATTTAGAGGAAAGCCGGAAGTGTATGGAACCAGCGTGCAGCGAGCAGGAGCAGCTGACGGATATCTCGGACCCGCAGTGCCCCACCACGGCCTGGGCCACCTGGTCTCCGTGCACCACCTCCTGTGGCCGCGGCGTCAAGTTCCGCACGCGGCTGCTGCTGGTGCCTGCCGACCGCCAGCAAGACTGCTCAGCCAAGGTCGAGCTGCTGCAGCAGAGACCGTGCCAGGAGAAGGAGGACTGTACCATAGACATGGCTACTGCTAAACGTGAGTAAACACCGTTGTGTTCCTACCCTCATTTCTCGAAGATGGTGGTCTTCAATAATTATCCTACCATTTTGTTATTTTTTTTTAGTGATAACCCTCACTTCTGGGATTAGGTACATGCTTAAATTTGAAAACAAAATTTAAAACAGGACTCGAACCTGCGACCTTTTGCGTTCCGTACGAGCACTCTTCCACTGAGCCAACCGTTCGAGTGACGTATCGTATATAAATCTTGCATGTCTTGTTCAACTCGCATGTTCATAAATTTCTTTTCAAATTTAATTGTGTATCCTCCCATTTCTTAGTGAAAAACAAGTTTTTATAACTACACTATTGAGACATATTTATTTTAATTAATGGATAAATTTATTCATAATACGATGGTTTCATAGTAAATTAGCACCGCACTGTCGCTGTTATCTTATTGTGTTATTAATGAACGCGATGTAAAGTTACTCCAAGTTTAAAATTACTTCTCCCTGTACTGTAATCCTGTAGTGACAATGGTAAGATAAAAAGTTTTAAATTTAGAATAACTTTACTTCGATCTAATTAATAACACAGTCACAGTATCCCAGTGGGAGGCTCATTTGCACAGAAAGCCGGCTATATTATGACGGCGCCTATTTCTACCGTCAAGCAGAAATGTGTAAACATTACTGTTTCGGCCTGAAAGGCGCCGTAGCTAGTGAAATTACTGGATAAATGAGACTTTACATCTTATGTCTCAAGGTGACAAGCGCAATTGTAGTGCCGCTCAGAATTTTTGGGTTTTTCCAGAATCCTGAGCGGCATTGTAATGGGTAGAGCGTATCAATTACCATCAGCTGAACGTCCTGCTTGTCTCGTCCCTTATATCCATAAAAAAAACAGTCTGATTAAATTGTAGTATAAGGAGTTTATGTAATTCACTGGATGCTCAGGTATCTGTATGGAGCGCGCAGAACAGGGTCCGTGTCGCGGCGTGTACCAGCGCTGGACCTTCGTGGTGGAGAAAGGCATGTGCGTGCCCTTCAACTACGGCGGTTGCCGCGGCAACAGGAATAACTTCTTGACGCAGGAAGACTGTATGAACACCTGCCGCGTGGTTCTCGGTGAGTTTGTCTCCGGAGTTTACCTGCAAACCCTCGAATCTTATCCCATTTTTCGTCAAAATTACCATTTATATTTAGGTTTGATTATTCAGCTGTTTCTTTCCACTTTTCCGTATTTATACTCCAACCCGCGTTGAAGCAAACAAAAATATTAAAGAAAACTTAAAACAAACAGAAATATTGACATTGGTTAAGGTGTTTTTGAGTTTAGCTAGACTAACGTTCAATCTGCTTAAGAGTAATACGCGGCAGAAAAATATAGTAATCATGTTAGTACCATCGAATTCACCAGAATATTTCGGGGTGAGTGGACACCATACTATATACTAAAAAAAGGAATAATTATAGAAACATAAGTGATAGGTATTTCCTATAGACGCAACAAAACTTTGGTTCAATGTCCACTTTTCTCCATAGAAACGTGCAGTACCATTTTGATGTCTATTTAAATGCTGTTTATTTTGTGCTAATAGGGTATATTTGATGATAGGTGGCGCGGCCGGACCAGTGAGCGTGGTGCCCACATCTGGCCAGTTCTCCGCGGGTGTCAGGTCCAACTACCCTGGGCTTGCGGTCGATTCCATCGTGCCAATACCGCCTGTCCTTAACGGTAACTCATAAGATATATATCATCAATCCTATATTAGCTTATTCACAATATATACTCGTTAGAATCAATTATTGATATATTTATTCCATATTATATTTAGTTTATATAATTTATTAGTCTAGATAGACTGTGACAGCTGTGAACACAAAAAAAGCGGCGAACTGTTAACCTCAATTTTCAGCAACGCACGCACTCTAAAAGTGAGATACGTACCGCGATTCGAGAGTCTAAGACGTAGCGTGTCATGCAAACTGGCCTGTTGTCATGTATAACAGCAAGAGGCTCTATCTAGTCGTACAATAATCTAAGTTATTTAATTTGTAAGGTGGTTAAGATTCATACTTACCTACAATGTAATAATCTGGTAGTGGTATCTATAGCTATCATTCATCAGCTATTAATTGCTAGTTATATAGTGTTATATACCACACCGCCACATAATCTCTGGACCTCGCTGTAACGTAAAGCCCCTTTTAATTTCTCATACTCGGAAAGTATTGTTGTTTTGATTTGATTATTGGGTAGAAAATGTTGCTTCCCTCCACAGAGAGGGAAAAAGTCATACAAATTACTTGCCACCCAAGGGCCGGAATGAACTTTAAAAATAGAACTGCTGTCAGCTGTGTAGAGTTTTATATAAAAGAAAAACTAAAAAAAAAAAAAATTGCGGCCATGTGACTTTCTAAACAGCCAGTGTGAACTTAGCACAAACTTCTTTGAGCGGAATAAGCCGCAACAATTACGCGGTGAGTTCCATATTTAAAATTCAAAAAGTCGACATAAATTGGCGGGATACTAATCTGTGCTTAGATAAACAACTAGTTTTATTTTCCTCATATTCGAAATGAAAAGTACAGTGTTCATAGATTCATTGTAGCGTTTTGATTTTGTATTGTTAATAGTTCTATAGTTTCTGTCGTTATAAATACTGCCAGAAAAATAAGTACTTTCTTTACTTAACCCATATTCTTTTATTAATTTTATAATAATAATCAGCATCACAATAGAACACCTTTACATCAATCTATAATACTAAAAAAATAAATTGTTGTTTATTTATTAATAGCAATATCCTAGTGATGATTGTTTTGCACACCGTAATAAAGCGATGATGTGTGAGGTCCACAGATAATAATTATTAATAGATATTAATTAAAAAAATGAAAAATATCTTGACGGTTTTGTTCTGTCGCAGGTCTGCAGGCCCCGGGTTCTCAGGACTGCAGTGTCAGCGAGTGGAGCGAGTGGTCTCGATGCAGTGTCGCCTGCGGGGTCGGCTACCAGGAGAGGAACAGGACCGTCCTGGTAACTATGTCCCGCACATAGCAAAAATCAATATAAACTTTTTTTCCTCGTACGTTTATAGAAAGAACAATATTGCAAAAGTCTTGCAACGACGGCTTTGAATATTAATAACGAATACGGCTGTATGAGCTTGAACCCTTTTCCTATCCTAATAATGGACGAAGAAACCAAAAACATAAAATAACGAATGTCGCAAAAGTCAGAAAATTTTAGGAACCAACTTCATCCTGTTTTTTGTGTTACAGTGATGCGCGCGCATCTTAAAATTTCACTGTCATCATTTTTTTATATCGCGCCTAATGTCTGTTTTTTTTTTTTAAAAGAATTTCAATTAGTTCGCAAACATTTTCAGTTGTAATATATTATCAGAACAGTCTGATTGGAACACATCAGTTTTAATATAATAATGTAATAATTATGCTAAGTTACAAAAGTATTATTACTAAATACTAATACTAAGTTAAAAAGTTTTACGAGGTAGTTACCTATAGATAAATAATAGAAGTATATAAGTCGATGAAAAAGAATGGAGATGAGTAACGTGGGAAATCTGTGAAGTAGATATCAACCGCTTCACTCACAGAGATATGTGAAGTTGAGATTAAGTGATTTGCGAGAGACGGTTTTACCCGTATTTGCTCATTTAAGCCGTGCACGAGATTCAAGAGGCATGACATAATTTTCTTCATTTCTTTTGTTCATTTGTTGATAAATATTTTTATATCTGATGATATGATGATAAATTAATTAGAGATACACTTTTTCAAATAAAATAACATTTCGAATATATTTTGTTTTTTTTAGGTTAGGTTAGGTTTGGTTTTTTATTTTACTTTGATATTCTATTCTTATTATCTATTATTATTATATATTACCTTTCCAACAATATATGGGGGTTTTGACCTGGAGTAACAGTTTCAGTAGAGTTTGACAGGTTTTGACCTATTGTGGTGGCTGACGAATAAATCTAGATCGCAGAGGTTAGTATAAAAGTAAATTAGTATGACAGTAAATTGGTTTTTCCAAAAATAACTCTGATATAATAAATGTTGGAAACTGTAATTAGAGATATAATAAATAGAGACATAGTTAGGTAGTTCATATCAAACGGCACGTAAACATCTTAGATCATTCATTCGTCCAGAGAATCTTAATAAATTAAGATTTCTATGGTCCAGATAGACTGTGACAGCTGTGAAAATTTACTAGTGCATATCTGAATGGTTTTTAACTTAGATAAATCCAATTATAAAAAAGCGTCTAAATATTAATATGTGACGTAATTTCGTAGTCTCAGAAGGTGCTATTCTAAGCCTATGTATTCATACGACTGGTGATAGAATAACGTATGTTATCGGATGATTAATTATTTATATTATTCATCCGTTTAGCGGTCGACTAGTAGTTACAATCTTCTTTTATTTGCTTTCATAAACAGCAATTTACTAACACGTAAATTAAAGAGACAGCTGCTTCCTTTTTTAAATAAGGTAGATGTATAATAATATAATGAATTTTCGCGAGATTAAGATAGTTTTACCACCTATTTATAATTTCTTAAAAAAAAATTCCATTTATTTACACTCACTGAAAATAACTTAAATAACACTATTTACTATGTTTATTATTTAAAACTAGTTAATTATTTACATGGTTGTATGGTTAATTGTAATAAAAATCAGTTTTGCAGTGACACCAAAAGGGTGGACTCCTGTTCCTGAAACTATTTAAAACTTTAAACTGTATCTTCAGAGTAAGTGATTTTTCGACAAATGACAAAGTGTAGTAATGCCTTAAAGGCACCTGATTCAAGCGCGCGTCCGTTGCTATGTTAGTTTCTACGTTGTGCTAATTGGGGTTAATCACCACAGGACCACCATCTGTGATGTCACCTCGCATCATTCTATCATAACCTTCAATTTACATTTTTACTCGATTAATTTTTCATGGTTATTTAGAATCTTCACGTATTGTATGCTTCTACAATATGATCCCAGAAAATGTACAAAACAAATGTGTTACGAAAGTTAAATAATTGTTAAAAAACGTTTGTGTGGGAAAGGTTGCTATAGCATAAACGATTTTCTTTATGACACCACAGACTGGGAATGAAGCGAACACCCTCAGGCTCTTTAATTATGAATGTTTCATGTATGATATCACATTGTTATCCATATTTTTATATAAAAAAGGCGCTGAGTTTCTTGCGCCCGTTCTTCTCAGGTCTGAGGCAGTCTTTTTTGAATGGGTGGTAGTTTTTGACGTTCAATAAGTGATTTTGAATGAAAATATTCGAAATTGAAATTATGGAAAAGGACAGACAATGCTCGTTATATAAATATTAGGAAGTCGTTTCATATAATTATTTGTAAATATTTTTTTTGGAAAGTTATGAAGCTACGTGTTTCAAATATACAGTATCAGTTTTTCAAGTTCTTGATTGCTAAAAGCTAAAATTCATTTTTGTAGGTGAATTTCAGGGTAATTTAATTTTTTTTTATGGATAAAGGCTTACAAGCTTGGCAAGATGGTATTACATGAGTCACAAAAAGCCTATAACGTAACATTACGTACGTAAATATTGTACGTTGTAACTGTAAGTATGTGCGCAGCCTATAACTTGTTTTGAGGCAAGTTTTATTAATCCGGTCCAAACAAAAGGGAAGACAAAAAACATGGAAAACAAGTTTAGTAGAAATATTACCTGTGTATAAAAGTTTATACAAACTATATAGGAGTAAGAGTTATTATAAAATATTTTTTATAAGACGTTGATGTAATATTATAAAAAAATTAGACTCCCAATCACCTATTAAAAGGTCAAAAAATATCCAAGCGGCGTTATATATACGTACACCTTAACGTATACAGATAATATTAACACATTACCAAAGTAATACCTTATTTCGTGGCAGTAATGTTCAAAGTCTATTGTATACGCTCATTAGAAGCTGGGCCCGAGCACGAGACAAGAACATTTTGTTTTAGCAACTGAAATGTAATTATTTAGCAAAATGGTTAAAAATGTCAAGTTGGTTACATCATTTTGTTACTCCATCTTTTTTAAGTTTAGATATGCTGTTAACTGGAATGTTTTTCACTGAATACATTGTCATTGCGTGGCGTTGTATTTAAAGCGCGGTCGAAACACAACTAAGCGAAAACTCTGCCTAATAGACGCGTACAGCAAGTTTTGCTTCAGACAATTTTTGAGCATGATTGTGATTATAGTTGTTTATTTCCGTTAGTGTATACCTAAGTATTATTAATTCTGCCCTGCCTTCATTGACGTGCAACAACGCAGAATTAATAATACAAATAGGACGACCACTATAGCCAAGTGGTTAGTAACATCCTGCCTACTGAGCTAAAGGTCCCGGGCTCGAATCCCGGTAGGTGCAAACATTTATATGATGAATATGAATGTTTGCATTCGAGTCATGGACGTTTATTAGTATGTTTAATTGTGTTGTATTAAATATATCGTTGTCGTGTACCCATAGTACAGGCTATGCCTAGTTTGGGGCAAGATAATTTGTGTAAAAGTGTGTCTATATTTATTATTTATTTATTATAATAATACGAATGTATTGTTTATGCAGAGAGAGGCAGGTCCGGGCGGAGCGCCTTGTCCGACGAGAATGACTCGACGCCGCCGCTGCTTCCGGCACTGCTAGACAACACGGGATGACCGACATTTACATCTAGAAGTAAATTAGATCCGTCACATACAGTAGCTATAATAGAGTGTGGCTTATAATAATATAGTTTCCATAGCAATACTCGATTGACTACACTGAATCGTTACCACTTACCTCTATTATATACCACTGGACTGGCGGCTGTCAAAGTGCTATTGTGCCTGTTCGATATTCGCCATTATGGCGCTGTTGGCCATGTAGCGAGAGTCTGCGGTACTAAAACTAGTGATGACAACCTAGTGGACAACACAGATAGTGGGAAACTATTTACAAAAAAAAAATGTGTACTTTATTACGTTAATTCTTGAAGTATAAATGACACGGAATAGGAACGAAATTAATTCAAAATGTAAAAATACTTCGGAGTATTGTTCGTTCCTTTGCAGCCATTTGTAGTAAACGTCAAAATTAGTTCTCTGGACGCTCGCGAGTGGCGCATCAAATAGGCACAAAAAATTTGCTGTCATAACATATTGAACAGCCTGTCCAGTGGTATGGTTTATACAGGTCATTGATCGTGCCCACCTTAATGTTATTTTGCTACAGTCATAATAAGCAAGTAGGCCGAAATTCGCTTGAACATAATATTACATTTCATAAGTAACTGTTATCATTTTATAAAACACTGACAGACTTACAAAATATAAAATATGCATACAGTTATATCTGAGAATAATCCAACAATATGCATACTGTTTACAAATAGGCACATTGCTTATGATTGGTTTATACGGACATATAACATTGCCCGTTTTTATTTTCAAGGCTACTTGACATTCGGAAAACTTCAGAATTATCATTGTATTGACAGTGTTGTCAAGGATATAGTCAACATTTTGTGTATTCTTGGTTTTATTATTCTTCATGCTAAGTTAATTTGTAAATGCGTGGCAGTGACAGATATCAAATTATTGTCATACAATCTTTTTCGTGCCAATATTTAGAGCTGTTTTTACGATTTTAAAATAAATTATAAGCAAAGTGGGTCATGAACACTGACCTGTATAAATCCCACTGAAAATATGTTTGATAACAATTTATTTATGCCTATTTGATGCGCCACTCGTGAGCGTCCAGTGAACTAATTTTGACGTATACTAATACAAATGGCTGCGAGATAAATGTACAATACTCATAAGTATTTTTGCATTCTGAATTAATTTCGGTTGTTTTCCGTGTTAATTGTACTTCAAGAATCAACGCTATAAAGTACACATTTTTTTGTAAATAGTTTTCCTATTGATGTTTGTTTAGCTGCGGTTGTCATTAATAGTTTTAGTACCGCAGACTCTCACTACATGGCCAACAGCGCCAAAATGGCGAATATCAAACAGGCACAAAAGCACTTTGACAGCCGCCAGTCCAGTGGTAAATAGTAGAGGTCAGTGTTCATGAATCACTTTTGTCGATAGCACAAGGCATATCTCGGTGATGTAAATTGTAATAGTTGCATCTACCTAATAAGTGCAAAGTTATCCAACTTCATATAGCATTGCTGCCGTATGTATGCTATGATATGTCTTAAGTCTTTGATGGGCTATGAATTAAACTCATATTTTAATTTACCGATTTAAGGAGACAGGCCTTCTTACAATAAGTTTTACAAGATCACTGGCGAATAGCCGAACTTAACAATAACCTGAATAGTCCAGAAATAATATAGAATTATACTTACCGTACACTTTTACAATGTAAAAATGAAGATTGGAATCGAAATACTAAACACAAAGGTTTTAAGTTTTGAGGTTAGAGTTTTAAGATAATTGGTATATTTCGATGTCTAGGTAGAGCTCGATTTTGAACTAAAATTTCTTGCAATACGTGTTTGTAAAATATAGGGAGAGCAGCTTAATACCAAAGTTACACAACTGAGATTTAACCTTATTGTATAATTAAATTGTAATAAATGAATAAGCATACTGTTGTGGTTTTATTTTTATATATTTTACCTGAAATATTATTAATTTATTATTTAAAATACGAAATTCCATGGCTGACTGTTTACGACGCGGCAATCAATATAGCTTACAACTTACAGTAAGATTAGATTCACTTTCTTTTTTCTCTTCCAGAATAAAGTATATATATATAGGTTTATTCGAAACAGCGAACTCCCGACCTTAACATTGAGTTTGTTGACAAAGTTATCCAAAAATACGCTAAAGCTCATCAACATAGACTTCACCATCACATGAATGTCGAGGCAATCCAGCTCCTTGACAACACTGATATAGTAAGAAGACTAAAACGAACAAAACCTTTTGAGTTAGTGTAGTGCTAGTGAATAAGTGTAACACAATGTAATAATAGGGATATTATGAAAGACACATGAACAAAGCGACTTCCCCTTAATAGAGACATTAAGAAATGTGTTAATGGACACATTCTTAGTTTAATCTATCTAGCAGTTTAAGTTAAAGTAGAATTACTTATTAGTCTAAATTAAGGCTAGATTGTAATGCAAGTGGGGCAACATTATAATAATTATATTATTATGTTCCCTGAGGAAAGAAAAAAAAAACTTTCTTTTTTCTCTCGCACGCTTTGTTTGTGTGTATGATAGTATATTGTTAGTCTTTGATACTAAATGAAATGGAGTACTAAATTCTCTTTATTACTACGGTTGACAACCCTACATAAGCTACGTACTGAAATACAATAGCTACTAGTTCTAACGAAGGCTGCGAGAGAAGTCAAGGTTAGCTGCACCCCACCCAAACATATTGTAATAGGAAAATTCGGAGTAAAAATTAACATTCCTTCAGTTCACTGTAATAAAGTGGAAATACTAAAGATGGTATGTAAAGATATAAAAGTTATAATTGGAATAGTTTTATATAGGGTACACGTACCTACCTATACCTATAGGTACTAATGTTCATAATTTTTGCATACTCAAATATGAAATACTAGCTGACCCGATAGACGTTCGTAAAAAAAACTTGCGGATGGAATTTCGTAAAATCCGTTCTAAGTTGACCTCTACTCAGCCAAAGGAATATTCCTACCAAATTTCAAGTCTCTACGCCTTATGGTTTCAGAGATATCGTGATGAGTCAATACATAGGTAGAAATCTCTTATAGATTATAGAACAATGAAATAATATAACATTTAGAGAATTAATAATGATTATTGTGATTTTTGTCACTTAGGATGGCATTGTTATGCGGCTTAACCAATGCAAATAAATAAATAAATAAATAAAATAGCCTTTATTGCAGCAACTATATTACATTTAAATATATTGCATAACTTAATTATTAAAAACTTTTCTTGCTGCGTGTCTCTCGACATAGGCCTCCTCTAAATTTTTCCAAGTTGTTCTATCTCTGGCTAGACGAGTCCACATGCTTCCGACCAAGTTTCGGATGTCGTCCTCCCTTCTTTTGGATTGCCTGCCTCTTTTTCTTTTCCATTTCTGGGGTACCACTCCGTCACTTTTTTCGTCCATTTTCCAGAATTGTCTCTGATCATATGGCCTGTCCATCGCCATTTTTGCTGTTTAATAATTTTGCTTACATTTTTAAATTTTATTTTTTCTTTTATGTCCTGCAGCTTCATTCTGTCTCTCACCTAGAATGCTTCTTTCCATAGAATTTTGGCAAGTTTTTAGAGTTGTGAGATTTTTCTCGGTTAGGGCCCATGTTTGTGATCCATAAGTTAAACATGGTAGTATGCAAGCATTAAAAACTTTTCTTTTGTCCTTAATGAGATTATGCTTGTTCTTCATCACTTCGCTGAGCGACCAATATCTTTTCCAGGAGTTCGTGACCCTTCTTCTTTTGTCATACAGTCTTTGATTGATAATAAATGCCCCAGGTAAACGTATTCGTCTAGATATTCAATTGTTTTACCATCTACTTTAATTTCTTTTCTATCAGAGTTTGTCATTATTTTCGTTTTGTTGACGTTCATTGTGAGGCCTACTTTAGCACTTTCCTCTGACAATTGTTGTAGCATATGCTCTAGTTTCTTTGAAGACTCAGAAAATAGTACTATATCGTCAGCAAATGGTTTAGTTTTTCCCCATTTATATTAAGTAACTTAATACCTATGCTAATACCGGTCGATAATTATGGTTTAATTTAATATTTAATGTAAGAGAAGAACAAACAAGTGTTCCGGTCACCTGGTGTTAAGTGATCACCGCCGCCAACATTCTCTTACAACACCAGGGGAACCCGAGCCCGACATAAAAATTCAGTATCGGGGTCTCAATACGTACATGTATTTCCCTCCTCTCAATAAATAAACGGGTACTGAGGTTTTAAAAAGGTGTACACGCCTTTTTTCAAAGTACCCAACTAGTATCGTCCTGAAAACACCGCACAAGAAAACTACAACACAATATAGTTTAGAACTGAGCCCAAAGAGCAGCGGTTACACACTTTGGTGAATAGTTGTAAGTTGATAACCTGCTCAAATCCAATATTTGCATAATAGGAAATTGACTTGAGATGTCGCTCTTGTAAATCTTAACAATTAGTTGTGTTTTTAAGTGATAACCCTCACTTCTAGGATTTTTCATAGTAAAAGTTTTCATTCCGGTTGATTATTCATTATTATTAACTGACACTAAAAAGTAAAAACTAAACTACGTTTAAAAAAACCCACTTCAAAAACTGAAACGTATAAATTAACTAAAAATTTAATTAAATACACCTCTTATGCAAACCTTTACCTTTAATATTAATAAAATACTATTATTTGTATGTGCTACATATTGATAGCTTTGAAGTTGGTGCCAAGCCACATGTAAAAGTAGGAGCCTACACGAGTGACGTTTGGGTGGGATAGCTTCGTCTAGAACAAAACAACCCAAGCGGACAGACAGGCACGGCCAGACATCCTTAATAATTGCAGTAGGTAAGGTGTTTTGTAATATTAAGTTTTATTTTGTTTAGGGCTTGGCACCGACTTAAAACGTATCAATAGGAGCACAAATAAATAGTAGTATTTTATTAATATAAAAGGCAAAGGTTTGCATAAGAGGTCTATTAAAATTATTTATAGGGTTTTTAATTATTTGATACTTTTCAGTTTTTTAAGTCGGTTTTTTTAAACGTAGTTTTTTTTTGATGTCATTTCTAATATACTAGTTTGATAGCTCTACAGGTGTGTTCGTTTAAAGTCGCCATTATGGCGCCACGCTGTATGTTAACCTCGAGAAATGTGTTTAGACGTACACAGTGTTTACTACAGTATCTGCTAGAAATTTATGTGTGATAGTAATTTACTATTTAAGCACGGGCAGCGATCTACTGTATAGCATCAAGGTAACTCTATTTTCGAATACTATTAATTCAAATTCAAAAGTAAACTAGTCGCGAAGTATCTACGTCGGTTAATTGTCTAATCTTTTTAACCGCGTATGCTGCAGAACTAAATCTATTAGCCAGTCCTTTAATAGAGCGGCCCCATTGTATTTTGGAATCCGGAGTAATGCCAAGAAATATAGCAGATTCAACAGGTTTTATCACCTCCAAGTTTAACAAAACACTCGCATTTACATTATTGACATATGGTACTGTAAATGTTATATATTTCGTTTCCTTGCTATTTAACATTAGGTTATTAGCGCTAAAACACGATGTCAGATTGAATACACCTAGTTTCTTTTCATTTCACTTAAAATATCAGTGAAGTATCATCCGCAAAGAATACTACCATATGTTTTTTTTCTATAAGGCTAGGAAGATTATTTTTGTAGATAAGGAAGAGGAACAATCCAAGAATAGACCCTTGTGGTACCCCATACTGAGAGGAGTAACGGGAGATCTCCTGCCATTCACGTCAACCTTCTGAATTCTGTTGTTTAAATATGAAATCAGAAGATCGAGCGCAGTTCCTTTTATGCTTTTATTAATTTTAAACAAAAACTTTTTCTTGGGCTTACGTTGCGGCGGCGGCCGTTCAACCAATGTTTACATATTAAACATATTTTGTTATAAAGTGAAAAATTATCTAAATAGTTCACAATAGTTATCTGTGATCGGCCTCAAGGCCGTTCATCAACAAACGTATCACGTTTAAGGCCATCGCATACTGCTCAGCGCTTAGGGTTGCTGGTCTTGAAACTGTTGACACTAAGTCCGTTTAGTTTAATATAAAAACTTGAAACTAGGACTGTAAAAACTTTTACGGCCTTACAAATAAATTTGGTATAAATAAAGATATACCTGAGTATAAAACAAGAATATGCAAAAAGACAATTTGTTTACAAATAGACAATTTGCTTATGATTTGTTTATTCGGACGTATAACGTTTCCCGCGTTTATTTGACATTCTGAAAAGTTAAAAATAATTATCAATGTATTGAAAGTGGTGTGAGCGATATAGAAAACATTTTACAGTATTCTTGATTTATACTCAGGTATAACTTAATATCGAATCTAAGGCCGTTAAAGTTTCGTAGCTGAAGGGTAACCAGCGATCCGTACCTCATTGCTAAGACTCCACTGTCCGTCAGTCCGTTTGTCTGTCATATAATATTCTCCTGAATCTGTTCGCAGCACCTACTACCGGGACACACTGAAATTAAAATTAAATGTTTTTGAATATTCGATTCATTTGGTCAGCACACTTTATCTTGTGTATTTTAATAGTAACATAATAAATTTCAGTGTATAACTAATGCGGCAAAAACAACAAATAATAAAACTCAATAGATATGTCTTCCCAAGATTGCTTAGCGGTCGTGCACATCGTGTGTATGTGTGCGTGCGTCGATTCGTGCGCTCTAGTATGAAGTTGATGTACTGTTCTATTACTATATTGTGTAATGACCGCGTGACCATATATAAAATGATGCTGATCTTGATGAAGGCTAGTATTCGAATCGTTAACTAAATCGATAACTTGAATGAGCTCACGACCTCGCTCACTCAATACTTGCGTAAATTGTTCGTTTTAACGTGTGCTCGAAAACAATATGACTATGTGGTCAGGATTTTATAGCCTTTTGAGGCTGTCCGAGCCGCAAGTCGTTAAATAATCCAATACAACCTTGTACCAAAAGCCGAGACCACAAATGGTAAATGTCAG
>CATIXN010000009.1:13365021-13383111 GCA_949711725.1 Leptidea reali
AGGGTATAAGGCTTTTTAGGCTAGTGTTTTGAAGGGTATAAGGCTTTGTAGGCTAGTGTTTTGGCGTGTGTAGTACTTTACCAAATAAATGTTCTTTAACATTTCTATTGAATTTCGTAATACACACATTTTGTACATTAACATAGATTAAATATATTCCACGGAACCCCAATCCAATTTCCTAAAATCATGGGTCATTTGATGGTATGTGGCCATCGCACGCCAATAGTCTACTGCAATATTTTCTCTTCTAAGTTGTTGTATAAATGCGCTTTTTTAATGTACGGATGTCGTATCGTCCTGGAAACACCGCTAAAGTAATTCATTTCATAGTTTTTTTTACGAAAATAAGAGGAGAGACGAGCAGGACGTTCAGCTGATGGTAATTTGACGCCCTGCCCATTACAATGCAGTGCCCCTCAGGATTATTGAAAACCCCTAAATTCTGAACGGCACTACAACTGCGCTCGGCACCTTGAGACATAAGATGTCAAGTCTCATTTGCCCAGTCATTTCGGTAGCAACGATGCCCTTCAAACCGAAACACAGTAAGACCGTGTTTTCACGGACACGGATCGGACTCCGACCGGACGTAGTGCGAAAGCGCTCTACTGCTCACACATTAATGCTTCACGGCAGAAATAGGCGCCGTTGTGGTACCCATAATCTAGCCGGCATCCTGTGCAAAGGAGCCTCCCACTGTTGTACTTGAATGAAACTTACTTATTATTACAATATATCTGCATGTAAATGAAGTCAACATGATTGTTAATTCATTTTAATATATGACAATTAATGTCAAAATATTGTTGCTTAAATAGCACAGCTTATTTGTTCACGATTCGCCTCAAAAGCAGGTAATTGTTATATTTGGTTAAGACACGAGGAGTAGATGTGATCAGATCAACCGTGAAGGTTACCACGTACCAACTAAACACTCGGAGTTTTAAATTCTAATTGTTTTACATCACCGTTTCCGGAAACATGAATTTATTCTATTTATAAATACTTTACAAGAAATAAATGAACAAAGGCGTTACAAAAACAATCATATTTGTGCTCCCTGAGTTTGACTTAGAATTCAATTAGAATAAAATACAATAAACTTCATTCAAGCATATAAATAATAGCAGTAATAATATTAATGGACGACGGTACACGCAAACCCTGGATAATAAGGGTTATGACGTCACAACAGTTGTTTGTCCCTACGGAGCCTCCGAAATGTCTCATAACGTGACGTCACGACGCTCTATGATGTCACGGGGCGCGATCAATACCGCAGGTTTGTAGGTCAAGAGCAAAATGTTAACAGGACACTTAGAATAGTATTGCTTCTTATTGTTACCGGGACTTCATAATAACTTTAATCTTGTTAAGTATATTATTGTTCTCAGAGTAAAGATAGTATTCTTTAAAAGACAGGGGGGTAAACGTTTCCTCGGCTCTTCAACCTGTATAGGAATGCCTTCATAGGGGAGTTCATAGCTCCCCTATACCCCCCGTAGTATTTCCCTCAGCAGTACTAGGGCAGCCTGTGCCATTGCTGGAGAGACGCTCAACAACTGTTGCTGTTGGGGCCTTCTGTCTGATCAGGAAATGCTCGGGTAGTGTAACGAATAGCCGCGGCCTACAGACTGAGGTATAACAGGATGAAAAGTGAGGTTCTTGTGTACCAGCCGCGTGAACATAATGTCGATAGGGTATACGTTATACCGTTAAAGAGAATCATTAAGTTCAAGTACCTGGGTCATTGAGTCGAGGAGTGCCTTTCGGATGACCTTGAGATTGGGAGGGAGCGTAGGGCATAAGCTGTCCGAGGGAATATGTGGGCCCGTAGGTTCGCACGATGTACCAAAGATGTAAAGATAGATAGATTAGGGCTTTTGCCAGTTCTTTTACTCGTTCTGCCTGTGGTTAAGCTGTACTTACTCAAAGGAGTCAAACGCCAGATGCGTTCAGTATAAGAACACGCTGAGGATGCTGTTATGTTTTCCAAAATACTTCAGTGCTTCGGTTACGCGTATTGACGGTTTCCATGCAATTATGTGGAAAAGAACTGTCTCCATAATGCGCCGCGTAAGAGACAGCACTTTAATTATTATATACTGCATTATTAATTCTTCTTAATTTTAAAATACATTCACAATAGGGTAGCCCTTTTGAAAGGTTGTACAGTTTTTACACATTTGGGTCCAACTGGCCTTTCTGCATCAAACACATATTAATGCCGTGTGCCATCTTCGGCAGCTGATGTAACAGAACAAATACCATTTGAGTACCCTCGTGCATAAGTCTGTAAATTTCTAATATCAAGAGAGGAGTAAGTAAGTACTTCAACATTATGCCACCCCACCTTTCCTGAAAGTCACTAAAAGCATCGGACACACTGTTGGGGACATCCTGTCTCTTGATTCCTTTCAACATTGATGTCGTGTGCAATGTTCTACTTGTGGTCTTGGTATCGATTTCTACTGACAACCTTTAGTTTAATCCATATAGTTTGACAATTTTGACACTGCTTCTATGCCAGTTTAAGGACCGAATATTGCATTGTTTTTTTTAGAGAACGCAATTTTATTGTTGGGACATATTATGTGGGGGATCAATAGAAACCCAACCCCAAGTTTGTGGGGTTGCAGCCCTTGTCCCCGGCCGGCATCTTGGAATAAGGGGTGCAAACATTTATTTCGCGATATCTCTGAAACTATGCGTCCAACAAAAAATTCGTGAATATAATCGATAAAAAAAATTCTATAACAAATTTTTTTTTGCTCTATAACTTTTTATTTAAATTTTACAAAAAAAAAATACTTCAGACCAATCTTAAAATGTCACTTAGTGTCAACACATGTCCCAAAAATAAAATTGCGTCCTCTAAAAAATGCAAAGCTCAAGACTATAATCTAAAGATAAAATTTGGATTTCTAACATATATTTGAATATAACTCTGTATTATATACGAGGGCTGCACTAAAAATATCGGGAATGGAATAATTCCACCGTTCCTGTCATATTAAAATCTTTTAATTGAAAACTCCTTGGTTTTAAAAATCGAATACCATTTATTTATTTAAAAAAAGATTCTCGGTCTTATCACAAGGTCTTGTCAAACTTGTTTAGTCGTTGAGAAAATGGAATTGACTCGAGAAAATTCTAGAGCGATGATTTATAATGACTTTCGAAGTGGTTTAACCCAAAAACAGTGTGTTGACCGGATGATTTCTGTATTTGGTGATGAAACCCCATCCAAAACCACAATCTATTGCTGGTTTACTGAATTTCAACGTGGACGTGTCAAGCTCAGTGATGATCCCCGTCAAGGTCGTCCAAAAACTGTCACCAAAGAAAACGTTGATGCTGTGCGTAAGTTGATTGAGGAAGATCGACATGTGACATACCGCGAAATTCAGGTAACTTTATACATTGGCATGAGTCAAATACAATTAATCTTGTATGAACAATTAGGTGTAAAAAAGTTGTTTTCCCGATGGATACCGCATTTGCTCTGTGAAGAGCAAAAAGCGGCTCGCGTTACTTGGTGCGTCAGAACTCTCGACAGATTCCACGCAGGATCCTCAAATGCTGTATTCAACATCGTATGAGGTGACGAATCTTGGATATACGCGTACGAACGCGAAGCAAAAAACCAGTCACAAGTTTGGGTGTTCGAAAATGAGTTAAAGCCAAAAAATATTGAAAAGGAAACTTTTTCCCATTAAATGTTTTTCAAATCTAATTGAAAAAATATTGTTTTTAATTTGAATATTACGTTTATGTTCTAGTTTGATATAGGTTAATATAATTCCAGAATTTGTAACTAAACTAATTGGATAACGTAGCAAGAATTAGTCAGTAAACTGTACTTCAGAAACAGAAAACGGTAATCCGTTAATGGGATAAGCTATTACAGTTGGCGGTGGAAACACACATTGTAGGTAACCTAATTTTTATAATTATTAACGTTAATAATTAACTGTCGATGTATGTATTCCGCACATCTTTTTCATGTTCAATGCATTTCTGGCTACTGGCATACATATTATAAAACAGAGTCCTTCGTCACGTCTGTCTGTCTGTTCACGATAAACTCATAAACGACTAATTTTCATGCTGTTTTCACCAATGGATGGCAAAAAATTCGTTAAGTTTTTGTATCTTTATTGTGTTTCGGTCTGAAGGGCGCCGTAGCTAGTAAAAATACTAGGTAAATGAGACTTAACATGTTATGTCTCAAGGCGACGAGCGCAATTGTAGTGCCACACAGAATTTTTGGATTTTGCAAGAATCATGAACGGCACTGCATTGTAAGGGGCTTCTCCTTCTTCTTCGTGAAACTCTTGGCAGAGCGGTCGTGGTCATCACGAATGACATCTTCATTCGCCACTTTACCATGCCGGCCTGGCTTGTACTCTCGTTCAATGGACCGCCTACAGCAGACTTAATATGGTCGGTCCATCGCATGGGCGACCTTCCTCGCCCTCTGGTGCCCTCCACTTTGTCCTGGATGACAAGGCGCTCAATGGACTCAGTCTCGCGCCGGAAGCCGTGTCCCAAGGTTTTAAATGTGCGACTCTGAACAAACACCAAAAGGCGTTCTTTTATGCCAAGTTCTTGGAGGATGGAGACGTTCGCATTGGTACGAAACTTCAAAGATTCTCCTCCAGCACCACATCTCCTGAGCGTGAAGTTTCTTGATATAATTGACACCTGATTATACATATTATAACAAGACTACTACTACCTAGAGATAATGGAAACATAAATGTTTTCAACATTGATACAGTAATATGACCATGATTGTTACAATACATTGACATGATTATAACAATCAAACAACAACATTGCTCAGGTTTCAGAGCGTGTGTTTCCGATGATGTAACAATATTAACAACTTCCTAATTGATCTTGTTATTTTAACGATAATCGAATTAACCACGTTCTCTGCTGTTGTATTCGATTTTTATTATAAACAGATCACGGATTTTTCCATTTAAATGTTTTTAGCACATGTGGCTACAACATACTTTATAAAATCAATAGAATGTCTATCGAAAATTTCTTGATGTAGACCATTTTTGTTTTACCTGGATGTCATGCTAGGTACTGCATTTTCAGAACATTGGGCCTCCGACCATGAAAATAGATGGATAGAGCTGTTAAGGTTCTGTGAATTGCCAAAGACTTCTGAGTATTAATCTCTTAATTGCAAATCATAACATAGTCGTTTAACAAATGAGATCTACGTCGTTTATCGATTGGTAACGTAGAAATCGTAACACACGTCAAACATAAGTAAGGACAAGAGCGCGGTCGGAATTTGGCAAACCGAAGCTATAAATAACACGTATGACATAACATTCAGGGAACGAGCCTGATGGTTGCGTGAAACATGGCAATATTTCGAATCTAAAATGGATTGCGTTTGGGAGTGGCCCGGCACAGCTCCGCGAGCCGGCCATGGCAGCCGAACTGCTGTTTGCGGCGCACATTCTAATATTTCACAATTTATAGCTCCCCTATTACACTTACAACAATAACATTATTACGAAATTCGAAAGAATTGTTAAAAACGCTTGTGTGGTAAAGGTTACTATAGCATAAATTACTTTCTTAATGGTTCCCCAGTTTGGAAATGGAGCTCCCTCAGGCTATAAAATAATAATATTGTACGATATAACATTGTAACTATATTTTTATGAAAAATAAAGAAGCCTACAGAGTTTCTTGCGCCCGTTCTTCTCAGATCTGAAGCATACTTTTTGGAATGGGTGGTAGTTTTTGACTTTCAATAACTGATATCATATCCTTTATTTAATACTGCATGACTTTCTGGTTATTTTTATATCAAACTATATCGCACACAATAGTCCACTATGGTAAGAACTGACGACTCCTACCTTTCAATATAAGTGCTGTTACACTGTAAAGTGAAACATGCAGATAAAGATTGCCAACGAACGTTTTTAACTGGTAGACTAAAGACAAGGATTCTTTTAAGTTAACAATTAGATTGATGGGGCGGGGGCTCCCCAGTACCAGCTTCTTCCATTTGACCGCATACAACGAAGAATGGCTCGTATGATCGAAGATCAAGTCATCTCCTATCGGCTTGATTCAACAGCGTAGAGATATGGGTTCTCTCTGCATCTTCTACTGCATTTATCATGGGCAGAGCTTGAAGTAGTTCTTCGGGTTGATACCAGCAGCCAAACTCTACCACCGTACATTACGTCAAAATGGAAAATTCTAACCGCATCATTTTTACGTCTGGCATTCTTAAGTCGCGCGATTGGCCAGAAATTTCTTGACTCGCACAGACACTTTGTGGAATCAGTTACCGGCTGCTGGTTTCCCGATTCGATATGACTCATTACTTAGGAATCTTCAAGAACAGAGCATTCCCCCACCTAATAGGCCGGAAACGCATCTCTTGACCGCTGGTTTTGCGCATGTCTTGCCCGTTCGTCCCTTCTAATATATATATTTTTAAGTATAATAAATGAAATTTACAACATAGGACCTAGTAGCAACAGATATTGTGGCAAAGTATATTGTTATAGAAAACGAATCTAATCGCTCTCAATGACATATCTGACCAAACAAAAGTTTTACAAAAACTCGCCAATAATAAAATAATTAGTATTTTTTTATAAAAATAAGGGACAAGACGAGCAGGACGTTCAGCTGACGGTAATTGATACGCCCTACCCATTACAATGCAGAGCATACAATTGCGCTCGTCACCTTGAGACATAAGATTTTAAGTTTCATTTGCCCAGTAATTTCGCTAGCTACGGCGCCTTTCAGACCGAAGCACAGTAATGTAACTGCCTCACGGCAGAAATAGCCGCCGTTGTGGTACCCATAATCTACCCGGCTTCCTGTGCAAAGGAGCCTCCCAATAGTAGTCCAAATAATTTCGATAATGTTAGCGTTTTCAAAAACCGCAACAATACCATCAAGGCGGGGAGGATGGGTGGGATTGGGAGGTGCGGGGTGCTCGTACCCACACTCAGAGTTGCCAGCAACGGGTCAAGGCTGACAGATTGACTTTTTTGCAATCAGGTTCAGTAATTCAGGGCACTAATGTTGGCTACACCGCGACCGGCTATTAATAAAAGAGGTGACACATCGTAAAAGGCTGTTACAACCTACTTAGAATATACTACTATTAAATAATGCTATCTATATGATGTGACCTGTTTTGATTTGTACTAATGTACATAGCATAAGTTAGTATTTAGCTCGTTTAATATTGAAAAAAAAAAACTAAGGAGATAATTCTAAGCGTGGCTGACTGTTGACGACTTGTCAATTAAAACCGGTTACAGTTTTCAGTAAATTTTCTCTGAATTGCAATCTTTAGAATTTTTTTTTGTCATTCCTAATATACTAGGTTATCTGTTTATATATGTCGCAGGGATATGATAAAAACAGAGATTTGGTCAATTCCCTAAGTGATTTGATCAAATCATGGAAGATGTTAAAATAACAAAATAATTTTATCATTTCTCTAAACAAATCTATTGATTTAATCAAATACCAGAATTGGTTCCGTGAAATGACGAAAAATCTTTTCTTTGGTAGTTTCGTAACACAGACATAATTTTTATCATTAAAACAACCGCAGTATCAAAAATCACAATGAATAAAAATTTCTTAAGAACATTACAATTACGTATGGGGCTCGTAGGTACGACAATTTACAAAGTACATTACTTTTATTACAGGCACTTTTATTTGTTTTGCATCGTATTTTGGACTGTTGGCAAGAGCACTGTTTGAACTCTTGCCCTCCAAATGAAGACAATTTTTCTGCAATTTCACGCAAACTCAACTCAGTTGATGGAGAATCGGTTAATGCAGCTGTAGATCTCTCTCTAACATTATCCTAATAGCTTTGATCAAATCACTTAGGGAATTGACCAAATCTCAGTTTTTATCATATCCCTGCGACATGTTATATAAGTATCTATTACTACTACAGCTTCGGAAACAAATGGCGCTCTGAGAGAGAATTCCCTCCCAGCATTCTTTTTTTGCCCTCTTTTTAATAAAAATATACAATATTGTACTGTCATTGCTATTGCAATAAAATAATCATAATCTAGTCCCAGGCTGTCCGATCACTTAGATATCAATTAAAGATAATTAAGTTTAAAAGGTAATGCATTTAGAATTAATTTTAGATTAAATATTGTCTTGTTGCTTGAATTAATGTATTTATCACTGGTGGATTGAATAAAAGAATAAACACTAATTATAAGTTCCTTGCTTATAATCGAATCGGAGGTAATACAAGCTCACCAATATTAATATTAAGGCTAAGAGTAAGGAGAAAACTCCCAAACTAGGTGTTTTTGAACAATATGTTATGTTTTTAAAGTGACAACCCTCACTTCTACGATTAATACACAAATAAAATTTGAAAAACAAAATTTTATGATTGATGCGGGATTCGAACCCACGACCTCCGGCGTTCCGTGCCAGTGCTCTAACCAACTGAGCTAACCGTTCAAGTACCGCCTCGTTATAAAATTCTGTTTGCTTTGTTCAACTCTCAGGTTGTGGCTTCATCTACAGGATCTACTTTACAGTTGACAACCTGCTCAACCCCAATATTTGCATATTAGGAAATTGACTTGAGATGTCGCTCTTGTAAATCTAAACAAAATGTTTTTAAAGTGATAATCCTCACTTCTAGGATTAATACACGAATAAAATTGGAAAAACAAAATTTTGTTCGTTGCATCGTTCATAAAATTTTGTTTTTCAAATTTTATTTGTGTAGATGTTTTTAGACACGTTTTATGGTGATTATATATAGCATTTGGGGCTATGAACACTACTTTATCCTGTTACACATACCCTTAAGTCTTATTCTTAAGCTACCAATGTTTGCTTTTGGTTATAGTTAACACTCAAGAGTTATTTTTATATACCGTAACGTGTAAGTCCTTCCTTTACACGTGGGATCGTTGTAGAATCAAACAATAATCTCCTCTGGCAGCCTTTTATATAATTGATTCTAAGTAATACTTTTACGCAGTATTTTAATCATATATTAAGGATTGGTCTCCGCTGCAGTCCAACTAGATACCGCACTACCTGAGAACAATAGTTTTTTTATTACGGCAACTATTCGATGCTTGTGTGCGTGGCATCTTGACACTCAATGGCTTCTTTCAAATTTTGTACCATATGCTTGGTGTTATTTTATATTGAAATTAATAAAATTGTCAGTGTCTTTCTTATTTCTTGTATTATTATTTTTACAAAGTTTTATTACGCAACCTTTTAGTTTCAATTATTAGCAAAGTTTAAAAGAACATATGGCACGGCAATGTCACGCGCGTTCTAGACTGGCTCGAGTACTCTTAGTTGCCGCACTTTACGACTACGTCTGCGGTATCTAGGTGGACCAATCCTTAATGTAAGATTTTAATTTATATTAAATACTAGGCTTAAAGTCGACCATTTTAACTTCACTTCATGATCTATCTCTCCATTGTTTTCCATTCAAGTCATTTGAGTTTTGAATAAATACATAATTTTCAACGTTACGGTCAACCATATAACAACTCCTTGTTGGTATTTTGTGATATCTGACAGCAATATTCCCTTGCCAGAGAACCTACAAGAGCTAACTTTTTTAAGTAAGCGTAGATCCAATTTTGTTGATTAACGGCCGTTCCCAATATACTATCTTCTGATAGAAATAAATTACTAATTTCTACTGTCAGTAATTAGCTGTCAATAATCTGAAGCTGACCCAATATATTCGATAAGTCATTCTTATCGCCTTATATTGGGACGCGTGTATTGCAATTTCCAT
Source organism: Leptidea reali (assembly GCA_949711725.1). Lineage (NCBI taxonomy): Eukaryota > Metazoa > Arthropoda > Insecta > Lepidoptera > Pieridae > Leptidea > Leptidea reali. The sequence continues at coordinate 13,374,860 of CATIXN010000009.1, forward strand.
ACAAACTTTTATCGCTGGTAAGCTATACGTCGTCCCATTGACATACAGTTTGTACGGATAAGGTGTGTTACCGTCGATAAGTTTATTGGGACTAAAATTCAACGATAGTTACGATTTTTATCTCAAGTAAGAGATAGACTGACTATTGGGAACGGCCGTAAGTAATATTGCTTGTCATAAAGTCCTGGAACTCTCATATCGCAGTCATTCGCACAGAGAAGGCCTTAATTACATAAATGAAGATAGTATCTAAAATGAATTATATGACCATGACAGATGGTATCATGGAGGTGGAGGTACATCCGCGTACACAGGCATCAATTATGACCGGACGTATCTTACATTGTATTGTCAATGTTGGTCATTAGGCTGATTTGTAAGCTATTATTATTTAAATATTTTATGTAGGTTCCAGTAGCATTTCCTCAATCAGAAGTTAATCGGCATAATCTCTCAGATCTATATGCAAAGCCATCACTAATCTATTTAGAGTAAAAAATAATTGTAGGTATATTGTAACGAATCGACATGGGTACCTTCAAAAAAAAAGCGCTTACACCTCCCTTAAAGGCCGGTAATTCCTTTGGTGTTGCAAGAGAATGTGGGCGGAGGTGATCACTTAACACCAGGTGACCCGTACGCTCGTTTGTCCTCCTATTCCTTTTGATAAAACAAAGTTTTAAACATTTTTTTAATAATTTTTGAAGTGATAACTTCTTATGGAAGGGAAAAAATCGCTTCATTACGTACTTTCGACACAAAATAATCAATTGAAACAATTTTTAAACGTTATTATTCAAATGGATTTAATAAAATTATTTCAAATTGCTCAAAAATATATATTTTCAAAATGTCCAAGTGCTATTGTTTACTTATTACAACTTTTATAATAATTAATAAATAAACATTTACAGAAATTCTCTGACGTATCTAGCGAAATCTATCTTCAGAAAAAAATCAATTGAATTTTTTTTTACCGTTATAATTTAATGGTTTTAATAAAATTGCTTCAAAATGCTCAGTATTATATTTTTTAATCTCCAGGTGTATTTGTTTATACATTATTACTTTAAATAATAAAATTTTCTGACGTTTGCGACATTCGTTTTTTTTTGGTTTCTTCGTCCATTATTAGGACAGGCAAACTGTTCAAACCCATACAGCCATATTTTTTTTATGGAATAGGAGGACAAACGAGCGTACGGGTCACATTGTGTTAAGTGATCACCGCCGCCCACAATCTCTTGGAACACCAGAGGAACCACAGGAGCGTTGCCGGCCTTTGATATTCGTTAATATTCAATAATAATTTGTCAAAGCCGTCCTTACAAGATTTTAAGTTGACATACAATGTAAAATTCGTTGCTTATTATAGGTACCATAAGCCAATTGTTATTTTTAAATGATTAAATAATGGTACTTATAATGTACATATAAAAAATAGTAATGTAGGTACAGATTCTAGAATTGTAACTAAGAGTAAAATATATTTTATAATCAATAAAAGATTTTATAAATAAATAACTTTTCCTTACAATTTCATATTAATTAATATACATAAAATTAAAGAAATAACCTTAGCTGTTATCAAGATAGGCAATTTCGATATTAAATAGTTCAATTTAGATTTGTTTAAGTTATCTTCACTTCTATCGGGCGTCCCGTCTTTTTAGAACCACCACAAGGTAGGGATGGATATTAAGTACTATTTAACGCAACATGACTTCGTGATAATCTTTAACCAAACTTGCCTAGAGTAAGCATTTATTCAGTCATGCCGGGCTAAAATGCACCACGAGTAAATTATCTCTACGTCTCTCATCTTATCTCGACATGTCTACTGAAGTTGACATGGTTGCATAATTATTTCGTCTCGTAAAAAAAAATTGAATGAACGAAGAATGAACGAAATCGGTGTTGCAACGTAAGAATACCATTTGTTCTTCATTCCTCTTGTCTACGTGACAAGGCCAAGTCTTCAACGAGAATTTTGTCACTCGTGTTGTGCATGTTACGGTAAACGAGAAATTAACCGATGTCGACAACTTTTGTCACTCGCGTCGCGACATTTGTCACGTTGCGCATCTTAGCCCGGATGGTTAATTTTTTTAATTTTTTTGTAATAAGGATCTTAGGAACTTAAGAAAATAGAATCAGTTAGGTAGTTCCATCTCCCTTCCTAGTCATTTCTTTGCTTTTAGTAGATTACTTACTATATAAAATATTTACATTATGATGTTTTCAAATAGCAGATCAATCTGTCCACAGGAAAGAGGTAAATAGGTATAAAATAGGTAAATAATAGAGGTTTAATAACTACATTTTAATAGACCCAAATAGATCCTCAATGGGCCAGACTGACTCGCTCTTGTCCGGTTGATTCCACCATTATAACCGTTTATAAGTTTGATTTTTTTTTCAAAGTCAAAGTTCTTTATTTGCCAGAAACATTCACAAGTAGAGTTGTTACAAATTTAAGAGCAGGCACATGTTTCGTCTTGACAGACATGCAAATATTTTTGTAGTTTCGCTTCACAATATTACAAACCTAACACAATAATTACTGCAACGACTCTACAATACACAATTACAATAATTAATGAAATGCTAAGAGATAATGTAGTAAAAATAATCATAACAAAATATAATACTATCGGTATAAAATATTATTGGTGCCAGTTACCATTTAGTTTGATAATATTCGTTTATTGAGTAAAAACAGAAACAAAAATATAATTTTGAAAAGTGACAAATGTCTCCTTTTGGTATTAAGAATTATATCGACGACGACGAGAATAACGTCGCCAGGATTACTTCGGTATGTTTGTGTTTTTTTGTTACAGTTATTTTCTGACGTGACAAGTAATCCGGTTACGACCGGATTGTAGTTGTTTATAAATACCCCGAGTGTTTGACATTTATTAGGCCTTGTGCACATACAGATAACAACGGCGAAAGAAAACAAGTAAGGTCTCTCTTCGGCATCCTTCGGTGAACCTTTCATTCGTTAGATATCTGTCGCGTTCGTTATATGTGGACCGGCCATAACAAATCAATTTTTGAAGGGAAACGAACTTCGTTTTCGATATCGATGACTCAGGATTAGTATAGTAAGCGGTGATTTATACAGGTGTCCAAATGCATTATTTTATGAAGTGCTTAAAAAAATTCAGAAAACACCGATCGCTGATTATTTACGAAACGAAACGAAAATTAGTTTCTTCAACATTTTGAAGAAACTGCACAGATAAACATAAAAATATAATAATAATAATATTGACAGACTATTTACACTAATTATCTTGCGCCAAACTAGGCATTGCCTGTACTATGGGTACAAGACAACGATATATTTAATGCAACATACTTACTTAAACATACATATAAACATCCATGACTCGGAAACAAACATCCATATTCATCATATAAATGATTGCACCTACCGGGATACGAACTCGGAACCTCTAGCTTAGTAGTCAGGGTCACTAACCATTCGGCTAGATGGGTCGTCAAATAACTAGTTGTTCTTTTTAATAAAGAGTAGTTTACCTTGTGATCAACAACAAAATGATGTGTTAAGTTAATGTAGTGGAATTGATGAATATATCAACAAATAGTGAGTTGTAATAACGTGTTACATGAGTGGAAATAAAGTAGCTGAATAAATATAAAAAAAGCTAAATATTATTTTGAACTGCGGACCAAGGGGCATTCCTTAACTTACGTCACACTTCAAAGTGAGAGGAGGGCCACATGTGAACATTTTGCGAAAAGGGACAGGGAGATATAAAATCTTTGTAAAGTCTATTAGTAACTCAATCTTTATTTGTCAGGCTTACGTAGGTTTAAGTCGTCGGTGAGAGCCAGCTCACTGTCCGATCTATAGAAAGATTGAAAAATATTTTCATACATTTTATTACTTATAATAGAAAAATTAAAAAAATGTGACGGTATGGTGTTTTATAAAGGGTTTTAAAAATCAATAATATAATTTTTGTGACATATTTTATGGATACTAAATTTCCAAATTAGTATTGTAAGGGAACTGATAAAAGTTATTTAAACTGACATCAAAGAGATTTATTTTCGCGTGAATCAATCTTGAGATTGACCATGAGGTTTATGAGTTTCATTAACATTGTTTTAGTACTCACTACAGCCATTACTGTATCCGTTTACTATAAATTATTACATCTATGTAACCTATTATTCATGCACCATTAATTAATGCAGGCGTAGTATCGTTTTATTTATTTAATTTTTTTATGGAAAAGGAGGACAAACGAGCGTACGGGTCACTTGGTGTTAAGTGATCACCGCCGCCCACATTCCCTTGCAACACCAGAGGAATCACAGGAGCTTTGCCGGCCTTTAAGGAAGGTGTACGCGCTTTTTTGAAGGTGGATCCATGTCGTATCGTCTCGTCGTCTCGGAAACACCGCATAAGGAAGTTTATTCCACAGCTTTGTAGTACGTGGAAGAAAGCTCCTTGAAAACCGCACTGTGGAGGACCACCACACATCCAGATGGTGAGGATGATATCCTAACTTGTGGCGTGTCGTGCGAAGGTGGAATTCGGCGGCAGGAATTAGGTTAAACAGCTCTTCGGAACACTCCCCGTGATAAATGCGGTAGAAGACACACAATGAAGCGACGTCTCTACGGAACGCCAAGTGATCCAGCCGTTCACAGAGTACTGGGTCCCCGACAATTCGAGCTGCTCTGCGTTGCACGCGGTCAAATGGATCGTGCTGATACTGGGGTGCGCCAGACCAGAGATGACAGCAATACTCCATGTGTGGCCGGACCTGCGCTTTGTACAGCGCTGGAATGTGGGCCGGCTTGAAGTATTGCCGTGCTCTATTAATGACGCCCAGTTTATATGAAGCCAATTTGGCTTTGCCCTCCAGATGGCCACGGAATTGGCAATCGCTCGAGATTTCGAGACCCAGTATTCCGATACTAGGCGAGGCTTTTAGGGAAGTGTTATCGAAGAGCGGTGATACGGCAAATGGGGTTTAAGCAATAAGTGAATTTTAAATCTTCTGATAAGGAATTTTTTTTGAGGAGTTTTGGTATGCGGTAATTCGTTACACTACGAAGCCTTAGTGCCCAATTTCTACCTAGATGTTATGAGTAGACCATTAGTAATTGTTCTGGTGTGGTAAGCAATGAGTTGAGAAGTGCAACACAGCAACCGGTTACCGGTCACATTTGGCCACGAACAGAAATAACCGACGTACACGGCGCGACCTTCGTTGCACCGAGCGTGTTGCTGTCAGGATTATTTACTCGTGTGATTGCACTCTTAGTGCTAGCACGCACTGCGAATTTTATTCGCGCGATTTTTCCCGCAAAATTCAGCGACATATGAAATTGTATGGAGCTGAACGCACTTGCGGAAAAAATCCGCGCGAATAGTTTACCGCAAACAATCCGCGGTGCGGATTTTTTACGTGGGCGTGACCGCTCAGTCGCATATTGCTTATGAGAGATGGATGTTGTGCTCTTCGCCGTCAAACTAATTATTATTATAAATAGCATGATGATCAGAACACACACACAAGTACATATTGAATTTTGAAAGAAACCATTCCAAAATTTATTACATTTCGTTATAGCTATATATACAGTATGGGACCAAAGCGGTCACTTAGATGTCGATTTTTAAATTATGACAATTGACACGGACGATTGAATCAGTTGGATATGATAAGTCATATATAGATATTTTTTTTATGAAAATAAGGGACAAGACGAGCAGGACGTTCAGCTGATGGTAATTGATACGCCCTGCCCACTACAATGCAGTTCCGCTCAGGATTTTTGAAACCCCAAAAATTCTAGGCGGCACTACAACTGCGCTCGTCATTTTGAGACAAGATGTTAAGTCTCATTTGCCCAGTAATTTCACAAGCTACGGCACCCTGCAGACCGAAACACAGTAATGCTTACACATTACTGCTTCACGGCAGAAATAGGCGCCGTTGTGGTACCCATAATCTAGCCGGCATCCTGTGCAATGGAGCCTCCCACTGGTAAATGATATGTCTAGCTAATAACTAATAATCTCTATGCCTACTAATATTATAAATGTGAATTTAAGTTGTTTGTGACGCTTTCACGCGTAAACCACTGAACCGGATTTGATGAAATTAAGTACAGGTAAAGATAATATTGACAAAAGTTTGGAAAACGACATAGGCTAACTTTTATCGCGAATATTAGGCAGCGGGTTGAAAAAAGGTGTGGAAGTTTGTATAGAAGTTCGTCATAATCGAAGATAACACCATGAACCATGGAATTTCGGCACTTGATAAAAAATAAATAAATATTTGTTCTAGCACTTTTAAAGTTTACACCAGCGTGGGGATGCAAAAAATTTATTAACCACAGCATTTTGTATGTGTATTTATTGCAAAGCGAGTATATTATTAAAAATACTGCCCAAAGTAACTATTGTACGCGGACGAAGTCGCCGGTAAAAGCTAGTATTATATAAATGTAATACATAAACGTCGTGTCTGGTAGATGTCAGTTGACATGCGATGTATATGCTTTTACAACAAGATCCCAGAAAATGTTCAAAACAAAAGTATTACGTTATTCAAAAGAATTGTTAAAAAACGTTTGTGTGGTAAAGGTTACTATAACATAAATGACTTTCTTAACGATACCACAGATTGAGAATGGAGTGACCGCCCTCAGGCTATTAAATAATAAGTTCAATTGTACAATATTACTTTGTAAATATGTTTATTCGATGAAAAAAAAAAGCCCGCTGAGTTTTGTTGCGCCCATTCTTCTCAGGTCTGAGGCATTAATTTTGGAATGGGTGGTAGTTTTTTGACTTTCAATAAGTGATGTCACATCCTATTTTGAATAAAACTATTTGAATTTGAATATGGCTGATACTAAAAAAACTTTTAATGTGAATATTTGTAAACGCTTATCCCAAAATGGGTGCCTTCAAAAGAAGTCCAACTTAAAATGAAGGCAACCTTCTTGTCACTCCACTGCTTTTGATAAGAAAAGAGTACGGCAGCGGTGATCACTTATATTCAGGACACCCATGTGCTCATTTTTCTTTTTATTTCATACAAGCGCTGACCTGGCAAACGTTTATTTGCCATATAAATTACGTAACCGCTCCCGCTATGTTACTTGCTTGGCTAACTATTTGTATTGCGAACATAGAGGCATTTCTAAGTTAAGAAATATAGGTTCGCTAATGAGTAATCATCAACATCAGAAATATTATAAAAATTTATTGAAGTAGGCGTAACTTTGCGGAAATTCATAAATATCCAAATGATTTGAGTTTTCTTTAGTGTTAATTCCGCCAATACTTGTCTTTAACAATTCGACACGTGTTTCGCCTCTACTTAGACTCAGAGACTCGGAGTCTCATGCCAGATTTTGGAGAGTCAACACGTCCTGGGGATGCCTCGTGTAGAGGCGAAGCACGCGTCGAATTGATTAAAGACAAATATCGGCGGAATTAAGGCGCTATAGTCCTAAAAAGTAACATTTTTGAAAATCTACTTAAGATACTTCTACAAATACTACGGTTCCAATTTTTTGACATGTTTATCTTCATTTCGTTATCTAAATTATCGCAGTTTCGAAAACACGATTACGAAAAAAAATCTCGATAGATTTATTTTTTGAAAAATAGTATTTTTAATTTAAATTGTTAATATTATCATAAAACTATGATAGCTATAAACACAAAACTTATTTTATTCGATAGTTTATTAGTATTTATAAATTTTCATCGTGGGTTATATCAATACGCTTTGTGAATTATTTTATATTAATTTTTTTCGTAATAAACCAAACGCGACGCCTTGGTTGCATGCTCGCTCATGCCAGCAGAACGGCCGTGACCACTGTCTAGGAAGGTACTGTGTTCTGTGTCTCTTGGGCTCATTTTACGTAAGATTTTAGCAAACAAGTACAAAGCGGGAATTACAGTAAAAAAATTATGATGATGCGACAGCGTATTTGTTGAAATATATTGGTAAATGGAAGTCGGAAAGTACTAAAATAAAACTTACGTAATATTATTTTGAATATTATGCCACGCGGGATATTTGTATGTATGTACTTTAGGGAAGTAAGGAATCCAAGATGGCCGCTGCGCAAATTTATGTTTTCAACAATATGGATATCGTGTCCGAGGTTCCCGAGGGTGCAGAAAAAGATTTTGGGATTATTTTTGAAATCCAAGATGGCCGCCGCTCAAAATT
>CATIXN010000009.1:13383121-13416671 GCA_949711725.1 Leptidea reali
TTTTTGAAATCCAAGATGGCCGCCGCTCAAAATTATGATTTCAGCAATATGGATATCATGTCCGAGGTTCTCAAGGGTGCAGAGAGCGATTTTGTGATCATTTTTGAAATCCAAGATGGCCGCCGCACAAAATTATGATTTCAGCAATATGGATATCGTGTCCGAGGTTCTCGAGGGTGCAGAGAACGAATTTGGGATCATTTTTGAAATCCAAGATGGCTGCCGCGCAAAATATATGATTACAACATTCGAGTGATTTTTGCCTAAAGTGTTGGGAAAACCTTGCCTTAACACTAAAGGAAAACTCAAATCATTTGGAGAAAGCGCTTCCAACGTCGTGGAGCTATAAGTAATATAATTAACAATTACATTTATTTAACTACTGTTAATAAATTAAATTTGTATTTATTATTGTTTTAGTAGTGTTATTTTATAAATAACTTAGAAATATTGAAAATTATATTGAAATATTATATTGAAAATTTAAAAAAAAATGAAAAAAATATTTATTTTAGTGTTTAGTCTTATAAATATATTTTTCATAAAAAAATAGCATATTATATTCATATCTTTAGTAAACATGATTCGTTTAAGTTAGTTGGTAGCATCATCACGGTATATGGTCTCGAGTACTCATCACTTATTGTGAATTGTAAGGGGAAACTCTGCCCAGATACAGTTATCTATATATATATATAAGAGATTTCACTCATGACGATATCTCTGGAACCAAAGGGCATAGAGGATTTTACGATAATCCACCCACAAGATTTTTTTTTATTATGAACAGAACGTCTGTCGGGTCAGCTAGTAAATTATACTTGAGAATTTCAAGTGAATAATTGTGAAGTCTAATACAGATGTCACATGAATTGTGTTTAAATTACCAACCCCTTCTACAGATATACTAAAACCTTCTCCGAAACACGCAGCATCTTATGTATTACCTACCTAAGTATTATCTTATATTACCTACCTAAGTATTATTCCGATCGCTTCAGTAGTTTTCGGAGTATAACCGTAAAAAAAAATCTGACTCTACGTTGTAGATAAAATTATCGTTATTTCTTTGTCTCTCCTTTTAGCACTTGGAGCTACTCACATTAGATCATACTCTTACAATATACATATATAAACGAACAAAGCGTTCAAGAGAGATGAACATCTCTCACGGAGATACAGCAAGATAGAAAATGAAGCGAATAATAATAATAATAACTTTATTTCCCAAACATTACATTAATTAATAATAGTATTACAAGTTAAAAAAATTCTAAATTACATTATTAAGTATTTACATACAATACAGGGAGCAAACACAGTATGAACAATGTTTCAGCTGTCTGTGACTTCTCGGTACAAGACATAATTACCTACATAGTCATGTAGACCATATTTTATTAAACACAAAATTTTAACCCTTACTTCAATTTACATCCTAGAAGCATGTAAATTTGTTAAAAAACATTCGGACTTATACTCAACACTACCAAATAACAAGCGAAATAATAGAAATTTAAACAAATTAAAAATTCCCCAAACAAGTATGTCATTAGTGTCATCGAGCCCTCACCACATGGCAATAAAAATTTATAATCACATCCCAAACGAGATTAAAAATAAAGAGAAGCCTTCTCTATTTAAAAGACATCTTAAAAATTTTTTAGTTTCAAAATGCTTCTACGATTTACCCGAATTTTTTAATAACAAGTGTGAGAATTAGTTACAATATAGTATAAGAATGTAAAAAATGTATATGACTTCTTTTTGTTTTTTTTTTTATGTATAACGTTGCTGTGCCCTTGCAGGGCGTCACATATTGTCTACCTATTAATGTACCAACCATCCTACTGTAAAATGTGACTTGCAATAAAATATTTTGATTTGATTTGATTTGATTTGATTTAGTCAAATCAAATTATCTAAATCAGATAAAATAAAATAAAAATACTGTCTAAATACAAAAGTAAGAATAAAATTAAAATAAAATAAAAGTATAACTTCTAAGAGTGTGTGTGTGGGTGTAATAGGGTGTGATAGTGTTTAGATATGTAACCAATTTTGATTGACAAGTCGTAAACATCATAGGGCTGTCTAATTCAAATATTTTTATTAAACACTAGTTGACCCGACAGACATTGTTCTGTATATAATAAATAAAATAATGTTTTTTATTAATTTGTCAATAATATACGAGTATCATACCATCAAGAATTATTTCGTAAAATATACTTCCTGTTATTGTAATGAAATTGTTTCATAGCTGAACTGTCAAACCGTGCGTCAATAAATTCTCTCATAGAAATTATGTATAGACACATCAAAGGAAAACAAATTCGTTGTTTTTATTTAATTTAGCAGCATTTTTCTATTTATTCACCTTTTAAACCGTCCCTGGACTTCCACAATTAATTCAAGACCAAAATTGGCCAAATCGGTCCAGCGGTTCTCGAGTTTTAGCGAGACTAACGAACAGCAATTTATTTTTATATACATATATATAGATAGATAAGATATGAAATCACTTATTGAAAGTCAGAAAAAGCGCCCAATTGCAAGTTGGACTCGGCCATGAACGGTTCCGTAGCAGCAAGTAACATAATATAAAAGTTCTTGTAGTTCGTTGTAACTTTGATCGATGTTTTAATAATAGTGTATATTTTTTAATTAAAAAGAAACTACTTATTAGATCTCGTTCAAACCAATATTCGGTGGAAGTTTACATGGCATACGTGGCATTAATGTACATCATATATATTTTTTTTGTTTTATCATTCTCTTATTTAAGGAGTTACAGGGACACATTTTACCACTTTGCGTGTGAGTGTCTCTCGCGCAAACTGTTCAGTTTAGAAAACAATGATATTAGAAACCTCAATATCATTTTTAAAGAACTATCCATAGAACCGTACACGTATAGGTTTGAAGAAAAAACATTGTTGAGTTTCAGCTCAGTTAGTCTGGAGAACCCCAAAAATTTATTGTTTTTTTTTCTATTATTGCGTGAAAATGTTAATGCGGTTCACAGAATACAATTACTTACCAGGTTTCAAGAGTTGTAGTACTTATAGTTTTGGAAAAAAGTGGCTGTGACGCACAAGTTAGACAGATAGACATGACGAATGTGTATATGTGTAAACTTTTGTGTAATTACACGTATCTGAATTGTATTTTTAGTGACACTGCCGCGCAATCTTTTGATTTTATGTCAATAAAATTATTCTTTACTTTGACTTTGAATCTATAAGGGTTCCGTTTTTTGCCATTTGGCTACGGAACCCTAATACTACCCATTCGGTAATGCAGCTTCTTTTTTTCAATAAGATTTCGATACAACAAATTATTTATTTGAATCGCCTGACGGCTTTCGCCTATTCCCAATCTGTGGTATTATTTAGAAAGTTATCTAATATATAAAATTCTCGTGTCATTGTATTAAACTTTGAACTCCTCCGAAACCGCTTGACCGATTCTCACGAAATTTTGAGTGCATAGGTAGGTCTGAGAATCGGACAACATCTGTTTTTCTTCCCCCTAAATGTTAAGGGTGGTCCACACGAATATTTTTTTAAAGTTTTTTGTCATTTTTGTTTGATTATGAGTCAGCATTAAAAAATACATACATCTTCAAAATTTCACCCTACGATCAACAGTTACTTTTGTATCGCGATTTTAATACTGGCAATACAACGTTTGCTGGGTCAGCTAGTTTATGTTATAATAACCTTGACAGTGTCAGATCGTCTAAACGCTGATATATTAAGTCTATTCATTAAATATCGTCGCCGCGTTATTAATGATGTAGTGAGGGATTTGATGACTGACATAAAATAATAAATATTCAGTGGTTCTAATATTATAGCAATAACAATGACAGTACAACGTTATATACATTTATTTACACGAAAAAAAGAAAAAAAGCGCTCTGTGAACGGCTGGATCACTTGGCGTTGCGTAGAGACGTCGCTTCATTGTGTGTCTTCTACCGCATTTATTACGGCGAGTGTTGCGAAGAGCTGTTTAACCTGATTCCTGCCGCCGAATTTCACCTTCACACGACACGCCACAAGTTACGATATCATCCCCACCATCTGGATGTGTGGCGGTCCTCCACAGTGCGGTTTTCAAGGAGCTTTCTTCCTCGTACTACGAAGCTGTGGAATGAGCTTCCTTGTGCGGTGTTTCCGGGACGGTACGACATGGGTACCTTCAAGAAAAGCGCGTACACCTTCCTTAAAGGCCGGCAACGCTCTTGTGATTCCTCTGGTATTGCAAGAGAGTGTGGGCGGCGGTGATCACTTAACACCAGGTGACCCGTACGCTCGTTTGTCCTCCTATTCCATAAAAAAAAAACATAATTTTATAACGATGCGGGACTCGAACCCAACTGAGCCAACCGTTGAATGGTCAGAAATTTTATTTGTGTATTATTCCTAGAAGTGAGGGTTTTCATTTTAAAAACATAACAAATTGTTTACATTATTTTATTAAAAATACCGCAAAAAAAAGAGAACGCTGGGAGAGTTCCTTGCGCCGCTGTTTCTCTCTCAGGGCGCCATTTGTTTCCGAAGCGGTGGTAGTGTTTGAACTGACACAAAACACGGCTAATAAAAAAATGCATTTATTCAATAAATGACTATTTAAATTGAAGGAAAATTGACATATAAATCTGACATGTACATTACTGTTTTATTAGAATTAGAATTGGTGGGAGGCCCCTTTGCACAGGATGCCGGCTAGATTATGGGTCCCACAACGGCGCCTATTTCTGCCGTGAAGCAGTAATGTGTGAACATTACTGTGTTTCGGTCTGTAGGGCGCCGCAGCTAGTGAAATTACTGAGCCATGAGCATTAACATCTTATGTCCCAAGGTGACGAGCGCAGTTGTAGTGCCGCTCAGAATTTTTGGGGTTTTTCAAGAATCATGAACAGCACTGCATTGTAATGGGCAAGACGTATCAATTACCATCAACTGAACGTCCTGCTCATCTCGTCCCTTATTATCATTTAAAAAAATCATAAAAAATTGTATTGCTAAGATTATAATACTTATGGTTAGCTTCAATTTTGTATAAAATAAGATTATATACTACATATATTTGCATGCCTTGTAGGTAGAATAAGAGAAATTTAATCTAAATAAAATGAGACCGATTGTAAAACTGGCCTTATTCAAATGCAAATAAAGATATTATTATTATTATTATGTCATGCTTATGATGAAGTGGAAAATCTTCTGATCAGACTGACATGACAAACACACGTATTCTATAGATGGAACCAATTAAAGGTCCAAAATCAAACCTGCATGCACACACACAGTTTTTCAGACATGTTTTCATTGTGCGAAAAACTTTTTTAATCATTTCTGTTTATTTCTATATTGTTTATTAAATAAAACGTATCTGCCAAGTTGCGAGATATTCCCAACACAAGTGTCCTAAGACAACATACTGGGAAGTCTCAATCATTAAAAATGTATATGTACCAAATCTTTGAAAAACGAAATTTATTTATTTATTATAAAGAAATCAACTTTGAAACAATAAATGCATTTTATGCCTCCCATTTTATAAAATTTCATTGAATAACTGATTTATGTAGCGTACAGATGTGGTATAGTTTACAAATATCGACAACGTTGTACGCGCGGCGGTTATGGAACGTGCGCGCAATATAAATACGATTCAGGCACGTGTGTTTGTGAATCAGAAATAAATCAGAGAGAGAATGATTGCGATGATTCATATCGATCAGATTAAACACAACAGACGCGCAGGTGCTCCTGTGAAGGTCAATCCAAACACGAGCCGGTACTAACTTTACCTGCCTCTTTCAAGATACCAGTGGGAGGCTCCTTTGCACAGATGCCGGCTAAATTATGGGTACCACAACGGCGCCTATTTTTGCCGTGAAACAGTAATGTGTAAGCATATTATTCCCACCATCTGGATGTGTGGCATTCCTCCACAGTGCGTTTTCTAAGGAACTTTCTTCCACGAACAACAAAGCTTCCTTTTGCGGCGTTACCAGGACGATAAGACGTAACTTTAAAAAAAAGCGGGTACACCTTTCTTATAGACCGGCAACGCTCCTGTGATTCCTCTGGTGATGGTAGTGTAAGAGAATGTGGGCGGCGGTGATCACTTAACTTCAGATACGCTCGTTTGTCCGTCTTCTGAATCAAACAAAGCAGTAATAAAAAACAGAATGACAATTTATTACCATTTTGGATTCCAGAAGGCGTATGAATAAGTAATTTTGAATTTGAATTATAAGATCAAGTGTATTGTGGTGTAACTGTCTGTTCTCTGAACAGTTGCGAGGACAGCAATATCTTTTTTTTAAAACAATAAGGGCAAGACGAGCAGGACGTTCAGCTTTGCATTTGATACGCTTTGCCCATTACAATGCAGTGCCGTTCAGGATAAGAATTCAAGAGAAAAGCCCCAAAAATTCTGAGCGGCACTACAACTGCGCTCGTCACCTTGAGATGTTAAGTCTCATTTGCCCAGTAATTTCACTAGCTAAGGCACCCTTCAGACCGAAACACAACAATGCTTACACATTACTGCTTCACAGGAGAAATACGCGTCGTTTTGGTACCCATAATCTAGCCGATGTGAAATATGTAAAGCGGTTTGTGCAGTGTACCTACATCCGGTGCTGTCGGGCGCAATGCGGCCCAGAGTAGAGCGAGTGCTGGCGTAGAGAAAGTTGCGAACTATCTTATTATGTCACAGATTATACAACATTACATTCTACATTATGTACGCCGGCCGCTGGCGGTCGCCGGCCGGGTCATCGCACGCTGCACTCGACGCTGTATCTCCCAGTGTTGCCAGCTTCACGGCTTACCACTGAGCCTGGCAATAAAGTGCCTTAGTGCGGTGAAAAATGCTTTTCAATTTTTTTTATTTTTATTTATTTATTATATATATTTTAATATGTAGAGTTATAAATTTTTTAAATTGAGTATAATATCACCTACTATTTTCTTATATTTTTGTATATTTAATGAAAATATATCAATTCCAGTAAGTTGTTTATTGTAGAAACTACAAGAGCGCCTCACAAATGTATTTCCTGCATAATTGCTTTTATAAGGTGATACATAAAATGTAATCTTAGAACGAGAGGAGATTCGCGGTGTTATAATTTTTTTTTAGTTAGCTAGAATAGTTTAATAGGCTGCAATTTCTTTTTAATGAAATAACACATTCATATTATTTAAATATATATATTATATTTAATGTAATTGTAACAGCGTTGACCTCGAACAAAAACACTATTCCAAAACAATAGATAAAATAGGCACTAAAAAGTATTAAATAATTGCGTATTTTTATACAATATAATTCATAAATCTAATTCTAGTTACGATTATTGCTATTTTTGGAATCGGTGTCCTTCCGCCGCGACCCGCTCTTGCCTCTCGCCTCCTCACGACTCAAGCACATCTCACCTATAACTATGTATGTAGTAACAAACCTATCTTGGATGACACCGACTCCAAAAATTACAATAATCGTAACTAGAATTAGATTTATTAATTAGATTGTATAAAAATACGCAATTATTTAATACTTTTTAGTGCATATTATATCTATTGTTTTTATAGAATATTGTTTTTGAAATCGGTTGTTTTTTTGTTTTTATTTTTTTTTATTTTTAGTGAATTTGAAGTACACTAACTAAGAATTTGTCTAAATATGTGTAGATATACTGCAGCAATGAACGTAAGCGCTTAATTGAAGAGTTCCGTTACTTTGCCATGGATTCCGTAATCAGAACTTAACCAAACTCTCACCAAACTATCTTTGAAGTATATCCTTTCCAATAAAAAAGAATCATCGAAATCGGTTGGCGCTATATTGAGTTATTCGTAAATTTATCATCCACTTTGCTATACGTATGTATAGCAAATTTAAGACGTTTATGGTTTTTTCATGGATCCAATGGTTCGATCTGGACCAAATTACAATGGGACCACACGGGAAGCACCAGCTTTCAAATAAAAAAGAATTATCAAAATCAGTTCAGCCAGTCGAAAGTTTTGAGGACATAAAAAAACATACCGACGAATTAAGAACCTCCTCCTTTTTTGAAGCCGGTTTAAAATATTGTATATAATTCTTCATGTTTGCACCATATTGCCATTATCAACTTATTTAAACTGGTATAACTTTATCAAAGTATAATATAGCATATTATGTATATGGGTGACTTCTTTCGCGTGGGTAACAGGTTTCCCCACTGCTTCCAGTGTTACTACCGAAATAGATTGTAGTCAATGAGTACCCAAGCGATATAACTCTGGCGATTAAATGACCCTTAATAACTCTTTTCACCTTATATTATAAAGTAATTGTTTAATATAGCTTTTTATAGTTGTTATTTATTTATAATTATTCTAATCCATTGTTAATTTATGTATAACATTTATATGTTATGATTATCAACAAATTATCATATTTTTATACGCTTTATATTAGCTTCACCTGTATGTTTGTATGTTTGTAACCGACTTCTTTGGGCGTGATTTTAACCCACTTTAAACGGCTAGATTTCGTTCAAACTTTGTAGATTTATCGAGGACCGATGACATTACACTAATTTGATAAAATTATAAAATTTTTCAACTTGCAAAATATGATTTTTGCTAATTTATATAATTTTCATCTATAGTCGATAAGGCAGGAATTGAAGTTAAAGTATTTTATTGTAAAAAAAAGCGTGGAGTGCTTTTTAAGATATTATTAAAATAATAATTCTTCTACACCCCACCCTTTTTTTTGCAATAAAATATATTTTTTTACACTATTTTCAATTTAAATTTATTTTCTATTTTTTAGTTGAATTTTATATAAAGCGTGCTTTTTAGTTTTTTTTAACTATTATTTATTTTTATCATTATGTAACGGTAATTTCATATTTAACCCCTAATAATGTTAACATTAAAGATATAAACAAATTGTCTTTGGGGGAACATGAAATGTGGTATCTTCAGATTAATGTCCAATAATTATATCATTTTAAGCATGCAGTTTTTGTCATAGATGATATTTTGTTAAATATATAAATAAAATGCATCTAAGTTGTGATTTGTGATTCACATCTATGTTATGTAGCTGTTATATGGCACCCATTAAAAGAATGGAAAAAAAGTGTGTGTGTCATGCGCGAGAAATGATGCGCACCAAAAACGTTATTATGCCATTTGACGAGTAGGTTTTACTCTCCATATATTTCTCGTGCCGGGCGCCTAAAATGAAAATCGATTCTTAAGGAGTAAACTCCAAAAAAGTATGTGTGTAGTGAGTACTTACACACTAATAACTGACACCACTATTTGGCTGTCTGTCCGTCTGACTGTCTAACAGCGGGCTGTGCAATACTTGCTGTTGTATATTGTTACTGTGTACAATGGTGGTTGTAATCTTAATTCTGTTCCGTGTAGTCCTGCTTAGCATAAACAATTGTTTATTTGTATTTATAATTATTGTGCTAATGTTAATTTGTCGGTAATGGGTAAGAAAACAAATGGATCGTACTAGATATGCTACTAATATGATAGTAATTGTGTACGCGGCACGGAGTAGGTACAGACGAGTGACGACCTTCATGGTCGCAGCTACGGCCGCCCGCTGTTGTATCAGGTGTGACTTGTTGATGGTTTTCACATCATTCTCCACAACTCTACACATATACCATAACATACTAAAACTTTTTCTACTATGTTATATATTATATACTCAGCATTGATACCTTTAGGTACATCTAGTCTTGCCATAATTTGAAATAAAAATGCATGCAGAAAAAAATTCTATGAGGAATTTATTTGTAGAAGTCTTAGTAATAAATGAAAATTGATGATTGATGAGAATTATATTTATTTCCAAATGACTAGCTTTGACTCTGTCTGTTGATGAATCTATGGAGTTTCCATTGAAATTTTAGTTGAAGTTTGCTTGTTCTAGAGATTTCTTAAGGGACTCTATGTCGGCGTATCGTTTTTTTTATGATAATAAGGGACGAGACGAGCAGGACGTTCAGCTGATGGTAATTGATAGGCCTACCCATTACAATGCAGTGCCCCTCAGCCCTCAGGATTCTTGAAAAACCCAAAAATTCTGAGCGGCAAATGCGCTCGTCAGCTTGACACATAAGATGTCTCATTTGCCCAGTAATTTCCCCAGCTACGGCGCCCTTCAGACGGAAACACAGAAATGTTTACACATTACTGCTTCACGGCAGACATAGGCGCCGTTGTGGTACCCATAATCTAGCCGGCGTTTTGTGCAAAAGAGCCTCCCACTGATGAATATTGTTTAGTATACTGGTATGTCTTCGAAAACTTACCATAAATCGAAGTCCAAAGATTATACTTTTCGATTGCGTATAGCGATACTAAGTATTTTGATTGAGACACTCTCCTTAACCGTATCGATTAATTTTGGGCATGTCCATACAGAATCGACTATAAGAATGAACCTTCAGACGCCCTACACAAGTGCTTCGCTTCTAAACATTTCTATTTCGTGTTATACCCGCGCCCTAACAATTGCGAAATTCGAATGGTAGACAAAGTAACACCCGCTCCAAGAAGTTGGGTGACTTCTTGGAGTAGCCTCTACCACCCTCGCACGCAAAATAGGCGCATATGACGTTGAGTTACGGAAAGCGCCCGTGTGAAGAAAACAAGAACACCCGCTATCTTGGCCGCTGTTAGCTCTTCGATGATACGCGAAAGAGTTCTAGAAGGAGTCTTCATTACTAGGGATGATTATTTTTGTTTCCTGATTTCCCGAATTATGCGAACTTAGAATTATGCAGTTAGATAATATTACAAATTTTGTAAGAATATTATTTGATGTATCTGGTAAGAATTCTAGAATTTTAACGATATATATGGCGATAATATCATAATAAAATGATAATTTACTGTATACATGTAATGCGCTTAACCAATTGTTATAATATTTTTCATATTAAATATTGATAAAAATAATATGTAGTAATAATTTACACCTATATCTGTATACCGGTATAATTTTCACAAGACTTTTACTTGTTTTTTTTGTTTAAATTTTGCAAAATTGTATATGTCTACGATAAGATAAAAATCTCTGTTATAATGGAAGATATCTCAAACATTGAGGCTTTAATAAGACGGTCACGGCAACCACACCTCCGTAGTCTGTCCTACCATATGGTAGGCGAAAATGGGAGTATTTATTGCCAGACACACTAAATGGTTTGCCAGCAAACGTTTTAGAAAGCATTGAGGAAAAAACCGGTAAAGGCAAAGTATTTATTAAACAAACAATTTTTAATGTAATTATGTATATTATAAGGCGTGTTAATATAATTGGTATAAGAATTTAATACAATAATGTAAGTAATTAAGAGCGATCTCGTCCCCACGGATAAACCTTACATGGTTTCTTGTGGGTGACTTTATATATATTTTCTCTGTAATACTTTCAAGTGAACAATAAAGGAAAAAAAGACATTTTATTAATTCCGGGAGTGGGTAAAACAGTTAAGAAGGTCATAAGTATCTACAAACTGTAGAGACATTACCAGAACCTAACCAGTTTTATGTTTATTTACATTAAATGCCACGCTTGATATATTTAGCGCCAATAACTTATTGTAAAATAGTCATAAAACTAAATATATTAAATTTACTGCGCCAAATATCAAAAATGTAGATGCGAATATTTATTAAACGGAGAGGTGGTAAATCCAGTGGAATCTGCTATATTTCTTGGTTCCAAATTACAATGGGGCCCCCATATTGAAGGATTGGCTAATAGACTTAGTTCTGCAGCATATGCGGTTAAAAAAAATTAGACAGTTAACTGACATAAGGCGCGACTAGTATACATTAGTTATTTTCATTGTATTATGGTTTATTGTTATGGGGTAGTGCAGCTGATATTAATATCATCTTTGTAGTTCAGAAGAGGGCTATTCGCGCTATTTATAACCTAGGTCATAAAGAATCATTAAGAGAAAAATTTAAGGAAATAAAAATTTTGACTGTTACTTCTCAATATATTCTTGATAATGTTCTATATGTTCATTGAGCACATTGAGGAATTTGCTCGAAACAGTGACAATCATAATGCTAACACGGGGAACAAACATAAACTTGTTATGCCTACTACTCGGCTAAGTCGAGTTAGTAAGTCTTTTGTGGTAAAAGTTACTATAACATAAATGACTTTCTTGATGATTCCGCAGATTGGGAATGGAACGACCGCTCTCAGGCTATTAAATAATAAGTAATTGTACAACATTACTTTGTAAACATATCTTTTGATGAAAAAAAGCCCGCTGAGTTTGTTGCGCCCATTCTTCTCAGATCTGAGGCATTCATTTTGGAATGGGTGGTAATTTTTGACTTTCTATAAGTGATGTCATATCCTATTTTGAATAAAAATACATATTTGAATTTAGCTCCTTACTACTGTGAATATCAAAACCACTAGTTAACTCACACATTGACACGGTATATTCTGAATCAATAGTAAATACTTTATTGTAAGTAGAAGACTGTTTGCTTAAAAAAGAGAGCAGTAAATTTTTTGTATAGGTATAGTCTCTCACGGGCCCTATTGTATATTCAATAAATTTCGTCATACGGTACCGGAGAACTTCTAAAAGTTATCCAAGTTGAGGAGAATTAACAAGAACATAATTGTTTTATATAAGATAAATTTGTGAGTGACATATCAATAGAAAAACTCTATTCAATTATCAATAATACTAAAGTTAATAAAAGTATTAATATACCAACATTATATATTTAAGAGGTAGAGTAAATGTTTGTTATTGAAAGAGAATGAAATTAAGGCCACGCCGAGGTAGCGATACGTAATAATTGAGAAATAAATACGTTCGTTGATTACGTTCTTTAAACTTAGTATTGAACACTAGCTACTGCCCGTGACGTCGTCTGCGTGGATGATATAGGTAAAGCAATAGTAATATAAACTATATAATACTGTCCCGACCTTTTCATGCAAAATTTGAATTAAATCTATTATCTAAAGTTACATATCTTAATATATATAAAAGTTACGTGACACGTTGTTTGTCCGCGATGGACTCCTAACTAATGAACGGATTTTAATGGGGTTTATATCATGGAGTGCAGTTTGGTCCATCTTGAGAGATAGGATAGTTTTTGTTTCGATTTGGGACCCATAATTATTTTTATTTTCAATGTTTGTTTTGTATGGACATTTTCTATGAGATAATTTAGTGCCGCACAGTTTGACAGTTTCGCTGTGAAACAATTTCATTATAACAACAGGGAGCAAATTTTACGAAATAATTCTTGATTTTTTGAAATATTATTGGCAAATTCCTATAAATTAGTATTTTTCTTTATTATCTACAGAACAACGTCTGTTGGGTCAGCTAGTATAATATAAGTTAAGAAGAAGAAGACGAAAAGAAGAAGAAGAAGAAGACGGCAAGCGTCGCAAATATGTTGGTCTCAGAGAGTCATACATCTTCTTCTTTTCTGGAAGCTTTTACATCAACAAAGAACTTGCTTGCAGTATCGTAGGCATTCTTTGTTTCTGTCAGTTAATGAACAAACTGTCTTAGAAATGTTATGGGTTGAGTCACAGTTTTCAGCTGTTTAATTGTTTCACTCCTTCCCAGAAGGAAGAGTGGCGATGTCACACAGTTGAACACTTATAACGTGATAACGAAATACCTTTTGACATTTCCTGACAACTGCGTGTACGTAAATTATCAGTGAAGAATATCGTGGGCTCCCATAATTATATGAGATTTTCTCGAGATTTTACAACTAAACTAAACCTATCAAAGAGAAATATAATATATACTAGCTGACCCGACAGACGTTGTTCTGTAGATACTAAAAAAAATACTGTTTTATAGGAATTTGTCAATAATATTTCAAAACATCCAAGAATTATTTCGTAAAAAATACTCCCTGTTGTTATAATATATATATATATATATACTAGCTGACCCGACAGACGTTGTTCTGTAGATACTAAAAAAAATACTGTTTTATAGGAATTTGTCATAATATTTCAAAACATCCAAGAATTATTTCGTAAAAAATACTCCCTGTTGTTATAATGAAATTGTTTCACAGCGGAACTGTCAAACCGTGCGTCACTAAATTATCCCATAGATATTATGTCCATACAAAACAAACATTGAAAATGAAAATACTTATGTGTCCCAAATCGAAATAAGAACTATCCTATCTCTCAAGTTGGACCCAACTGCATTCCACGAAGTAATCCACATTTAAATCCGTTCATTAGTCTAGGAGTCCAACAACGTGTCACGTAATTTATATATATTAAGATATATTCAAACCTTTTTCCTTCCGTTGTCTTAACTGAAAACACGATAGGAAGATATTTGTTCGATACTTTTTTAATCGAAAACTATGCTTATTTTTAATAATTTGGTAATTTGCTTAAGGAGTACATCCTATTAATATTATAAATGTGAAAGTTTGTATGTCTGGATGTATGTTTGTACGTCTTTAACGCAAAACTACTGAATGGATTTTGATGAAACTTTACAATAATATAGCTTACACACCAGAATAACACATAGGCTATTATTTATAAAACTATCGCGTGAATTATACTTTATATGGCAAAACAACGTTTGCCGGGTCAGCTAGTCTTCCATAAAAGCGAAAAAAATACTAGTATATAGAAAATACGGTTAGTAGGTAATCTGTTATCAATGGCAAATTTTACGTAGTTTCTTTAGTATTGCCATAATTAATTGAATAAGTTTTGGAACTTATGCTCTTTAGTTCGGAGCAAAAATAGCGAAAGACGCGATAAAATACGATGCCACGCGATACTGAATCTTATTATTGTGTAGGTTGTGGTCATAAAACTATGCGGGCAATCAGTTCCATTATCGTTGACTGCGTGCTCCCGGCTGCCGGCGTACGAGCGACTGCTAGTCACGAGGTCAAGGTGAGATCACCAGACACACTCTTGCTTTTTACGGTCTGCGGTACTTAATTTCCGATCCTATCCACGTTTTGTTCTAGATTCGTATTCTCCTATAATTTTCTAGAACTTTTACTGATCGGAGGCGTGTGTGTTTAAAAGAATTGTTAAAAAACGTTTGTGTGGGAAAGGTTATTATAGCATAAACGATTTTCTTAATGACACCACGGACTGGGAATAAAGAGAACACCCTCAGGCTCTTTAATTATAAATGTTTATTGTACGATATCACATTGTAATCCATATTTTATATAAAAAAAAAGCCCACTGAGTTTCTTGCGCCCATTCTTCTCAGGTCTGAGGCAGTCTCTTTTGAATGGGTGGTTGTTTTGGACGTTCAATAAGTGATTTTAAATCCTATTTTGAATACAAATATTAATTTGAATTTGTCAACGACAAGCTTACCCGAGGCTACCAATCAAATCTAAGGTATTTCTACTAATATTAAAAGAGTTATTTATCTAGGGTCTATTAAATGATGTTTAAAGTTAACTTTTTTTGCTTTTATATATGAAAATAAGGACGAAACGAGCAGGACGTTCACCTGATGGTAATTGATACATCTTGCCCATTACAATGCAGTGCCGCTCAGGATTCTTGAAAAACACAATAATTATGACCGGCACTACAATTGCGCTCGTCACCTTTAGACATAAGACACACACATACATACACATTAAAACACAGAAATGTTTACACATTTCTGCTTCACGGCAGAAATAGCCGTTGTGGTACCCTAGCCGGCATCCTGTGCAAAGGAGCCTCCCACTAGTAATAACTCAACTAAACGTAAAAATTTTGCAGAATACGCATCTCCCAACAAATGACGTTCGATCTTGTTAGGAAAATACGCATCAGACGATTTCCCTAAATTGGAACATAGCTTTATCACGATCGGATCTGAACCATCAATTTGTGTTATTAGAATAAAAAATTTAACTTTTTGACATAAGGTCGCTTCGATCCTATTCTCGTTTAGTTACGAGAATATGGCTATCTAAGGGGAGTCATAATATGGCAAAACAAAAATGCAAGTTCATTCCATATAGTTATAAGCACGCGGCATTAATCGAACGCAGTTAAAAGGAATAAAATGCATTTATTCTCTCATAATTGATTCCTTTATATTCTGAAGTCAGTTAAAACAAGCCTCGGAAACAAGTGGCGCTCTGAGAGCTTTTTTGGGCTCTTTTTATTAAAATTTACAATATTGTTTTGTCATTTTTCATAATCTAGTTCTGGTCTGTACGATCGCTCAGATTTCAGCTGTGGAGTAGTAAGACTTACGACAGAGCCATTTTTTAATTAAACATTTATATTTAAATAAACATAATGCCTTGGACTTTATTATTTATAAGTTATTTAATTTTATTTAATAATTTTGTAGTTTTTGTTTGTTTAAAAACAATAAGAGTTTGTTTTTTTTACAAATAGGTTTCTCTAGTATCTCGAAAATAAAATTGTCTTTACAACGGTGACGTCAATTTTATAAGACAATAATTTCAGAAATTTGAAAAAAAAAAACATCACCAACAAGCGTTCCAGAGACCAGTTTATTTTGCGCTTTTCATGAAAGATGAACTACTTCAGTGTTATAACGACACATTATTTTAATTATTTTATTACTTCATGTAACTATTTTTAAGCGCTAATATGGAACATTATGGACCTTTTAATAAAACCTGACCTAGCATTACAAATATTTTAAGTGTGGAATTGTTGAATCACCAGTCGGTTATAATTTAGCTGATTTTGTTGTGTACTGTATAAACTGCACTAGTTTAAATCCAGCCGAATAATTATTCTTAACACAGGATGTTGTTACCGTACGATGTAAAAGGCATAAAAGGCATTTATTTTCTCAAAATTGATTCCTTTAGAATTCTTTTTGATGTCATTTCTGATAACTACTAGATACTACTACCGCTTTGGAAACAAATGGCGCTCAGAGAGAGAATAAGCGACACAAGAAACTTTCCCAGCATTCTTTTTTTGCGCTCTTTTTCAATAAAAATATACAATATTGTACAATAATTTCTATCGCTATAAAATAATCACAACCTAGTCCCAGGCTGTCCGATCATTTAGATATTCAGCAGTGAAGTAATAGGACTTACGACAAAGCCATTTTTTTATAAAACATTTAAATTTATTTATAGATAATGTCTGAACAGTGGCTGGGACTTTATTATAGAAGTATATACATTTACCTTTAAAGCTATTATGTATGTAATTAGTGGCGGTCGTGTATAATGGTACTGCCACATCGTCTTATGGGTGGTTACGGTCAGCCCAAGTGCTGCACACTCCTCAAGTCATCAATTCTTTGCAAGCACATTCTTCAATATGTAATGGAATGCAATGCCACACAAATGTAATTAAAAATGTTTTGTTTAATTTATCATTGGTAACAATTTTGCCCGCTCTTATGAAGCTTAGTCTCTTTACCGTTTATTTACTCATGTGACAATGCTATTATAATCCAAATAGTGTTTGGACATATTTACCACAACTTCAAATTTTTTTATTTACGAACAAACAGATATTTTACACTTATAAATACTTCTAAATACAATCATATACCCATTCAGGTTTACCGTAGGTACTGCAATCGTAGATTTTTATAAATATCGGAATTACTGGAAGGGCAATATGTATGGCTTTTTGTTGTTGAAAATTAAGGTGTTAGGGTGTTGTTGTTTACGGTTTATTACAGATGTAATATTATTACAGATGTAATGTTTAGTAGATACTAAAGGCCAGAAGTTTTGTATAACATAATATGCAAATAAACCTTTGTGACGAAACAAATATGTATTTAAATTAACGTAAAAAAACAGCTAGAGCGCTTTTCATCAAGTTAGCTCTACGAGTATAAATACTGGCCTCTATGAATATAGCACATATAGACCAATGTCTGCAAATAACACAGTGACTGGCTATAGCGAAGACGTCTATCATAAGTTTAACTTATGAATGTGGTTATTATACAAAATTCTAATTATAACGTACAAAAAAAAATTCAAATCGGTTTGACAATTCAGTCAGAGTTAAGACCGCTTAAGTCTCCATAAAATATCTTCAGTTTTATAAATATATAGCAGAAGTATACATTTCAGCCACTGTTTTTTCTTTAAACTAAAAAAATAAATTCTTCATTCAACAAAACTGTAATGAATAAGGAAATCCTTGGATAATTTATAATATGTCTAGATAGAGCGTCTAGGTGAGGTAGAGTGCTAGGCAAAGCATGACAACCGGCCAGGTTTATTACTTTAGTATGTATGACAGCTACGTCTTACACTCACGATACGTCAGCCACTCTGTGATTGCTGAAAATAGAGGCTAGCAGTTCACCACTATTTTTTCGTCATGTTCACAGCTGTCACAATCTATCTAGATGTATAAAGTATGCACCATCGGGATAACTAGCTAGCGACCCAAAAATTATTACCACCTAGGTAAGTAGGGATCTACTTTTTATATTTTACCATTTTCCGTATATCAGCAATAAAAACGCACCCGAATTGAAAACCTTTTTGAAAACAGATACTAACTGGCACCGGCCGGTGAATATATTGTAACTGATTTGTCACATTGTATGTTTCAAAAGTTTTAATGTCCCAATTACTTACTCTATTTATGCCCAGAATTCGGTGGTCTGCCGTACCCTTAGTTGCTATAATAAATATATCTTACCAACAGATATATTGGTCCATACTAAAAGCTTTTTCAAAAAGGAAATCATTTTAAGTATATTGTAATCGAGGAGTTGATAGCGACTTAAGACATACGCACATACACTCATACACACATACACTCATATACACAAAATCTTTATATTGATAAGTTATTTTTTTTTATTTTGATTTAATCATAGTTTAATTAGAGCGTTAAATGTTATACCATAAATAGTGTGATTGGCAGTCCGCCATCGCATAATTTTTTTGTAATTAGTTTAATTTTTGTGTGCTGTTGGTTCAATAATAATAATAAAAAAATCCATTTGTTGGAGAAGACCCACCATCAAGTGGGTTGTGCGTTTATCAACCTGTCATCTTATATAAAAATCTGCTAAGAACTAAATAGCTGGTTAAAATATAACTAAATGAAGGTATCATTTGCATAAGTTAATGAATATCTACTGCTTATCTTAATGTATTTTTAACTAACATTTACGAGTTATTGTGGTACCAAAAACTGACAATTGAACTACCGCGTCAAGAATTACGTCACTGAGACAGATTCAAATCAGTAGAGACTTACAGAAGTATATTTATTTCACTAAAAAGGAGCCATTTTATAACACCTGGACACAGTAAACATATGTACCAGTACGGAAACTACCAAATAACGTTCGAAATGACACACTCACACAAACATGCGCATCGACGAGGCCCCTAAGCGGTTTTCGCGGTCAAAGCGAGTCGAGTGTCACGTTGTTGTTTCTGCGATCTTTTTAAAAATGCCAGCGTATTGCGTGATATACGGCTATTTGAAATTTAAACTATAAAGTAGTATTATAGTATATAAGAATATATTATACTATATAGTATATTATTATCAATTTTTTATGAGCGTGGTTCAATTGTTCTCTAGGATGTTTTTTAATATTTATTTATTTTGGACAAAAATACTAACCTGCATATGTTTTGTCCTGGTTTTCTTGGGTGTTGAAACCAATACGAGATAGTGCTGTCAAAATGAAAATTCAAGATGTCTTCTGCAAATAATTATCAACTTTATCACGCATGGTCATCATGGTTTTTGAGGGTGCTGAAATAGATATTGGTGTCAGAATTTAAATCCAATATGGTGGCCGCATAAAATTGATAATTTTTGCATCATGGGTATCGTTTTCATGGTTGTCCAGGATGTTGAAGCAGGTAATGCCCGAATTTTGAAATAAAATTGTGTGTTCACCGACAAAAGTGGTAAAACGGGTTGGACTTGGTACCCCTAGCACGAATTTGGATGTAAAAAATATTGTATTTGATAGAGCTTTAGTCCACGATTATAATGATACCACTCTTATTACAAAGTAATGCACCATTTTCAAGAAAATAACAAAAAAAATTCTATCCTAAAACAGGTAAACCACGTAAATAAACACTACATGAGGCCATGAGCGCTGACATCGCGGCGGGAGGCTAAAAACTGTCACAAAATGATTTTGGTTTCTTCGTAAAATATTAGGACAGGCAAGCCCATACAGCCATAAATTGTATGAAAAACAGTGAAATGAAATGTAAAACAAAGTCTGTGATAGATTAAACTATCTATCAGCCATCAACTAATCAGGGATTCCCGCCCTCCACGAATCAAGAACCTCAACCGTCAAGCAGTCGTGATTATTTTGAAGCCGATGAAACACCAATAAAACGGCATTACTACGTTGAAGAATTAAAAGAGATGTGGAATTTAATTATGATATATCAGCAATCGGGTACGCGCGAGCAAGCTCTTGCCCTTGCTGAGAGCAAAGAAATGATTCCAAGGCAAAAAAATTGTAATGATCATAAAAAACCATCGGAATGGCTGTTTTATATGCAGTAAAAAAGCATACAGACTCAAATCTAATGTTAGCCGAGGAAATGGTACTTGGTTTGACGGTATGCGAATAACATTACCACAAGTATTTTATCAACTACAATTCATTAAAATTGGTTAGGTTAGGTTATGTTAGAACAGTGAAAACAAAGCACGAGCCGAGCGTAGCGTGCCGCGGCAGCAGCCGGCGCATGCCAGAACCAAATTGTAGGCGTTTCCTCTCATTAACAAATTAGGGAGGGGGGAGGGTCGACTTTTATTTTGGTTTTTCTTGAAAACTGTGTATTACGTTGTAATAAGAGTGGTAGCACTATAATCGTGGACCAAAGCTCTATCAACTACAATTCATTAAAATTGGTTAGGTTAAGTTATGTTAGAACAGTTAAAACAACGCACGAGCCGAGCGTAGCGTGCCGCGGCAGCGGCGATAGAGCTTTGGGGATTGATGAACATGAACTATAAACCCTTTTATAAATGTTTTCCTTTTATCTAAAAATAATTATTGATGAAGCCGTCTAATCTGTCATAGACTATTTTCTACATTTTATTTCACTGTTTTTCATACAATTTATGGCTCTATGGGCTTAAACTCTTTGCCTGTCCTAATATTTTACGAAGAAACCGAAATCATTTCATGACAGTTTTTAGCCTCCCGCCGCGATGTCAGTAGTGTTTATTTACGTGATTTACCTGTTTTAGGTTAAAATTTTATTCGTTATTTTCTTGAAAACGGTGCATTACCTTGTAATAAAAGTGGTATCATTATAATCGTGTACTAAAGCTCTATCAACTACATTATTTTTTACCTCATAATTCGTGCTATGGGATACTAAGTTTTAACCGGTAAAACTTCAACGGACAAAATTTAAAAACACATATTTCTAATAAAAATATTACCTACATTTGAAATAAGCTTTCATACAAATGCACCCAAATTTACGTGAACGAAGTCGCGGACACAGTTAAATTATACATAAATGACGATTCCAAATATTTGGAATACCTTCCGACAGTTATATTTTACGTTATAATATTAGTTGTCATAAGAAGAAGCACTAAGGTCACTCTCATAAATTTATTATAATTGGTGAAACGTGTCATATGCATTGCATATGCTAATAACAGAAAAGCACAGTGATTTAATTCGTCTTAAGATGTTTCTTAATTCCTGAAGATTTGAAAATCTTAAAAAACCTTTTCCATTTCAAATTGTTTCTCATTATATTTTTTTTATGACAGTAAGGGACGAGACGAGCAGGACGCTCAGCTGATGGTAATTGATACGCCCTGCTTATTACATTGCATTGCCGCTCAGGATTCTTGAGAAACCCAAAAATGCTTAGCGAGACATAAGATGCCAGTAATTTCACTAACTACAGCGCACTTCAGACCGAAACACAATACTGCTGACACATTATTGTTTCACCGCATAAATAGGCGCCTTTGTGGTACCCATAATCTAGCCGGCATCCTGTTCAAAGGAGCCACTGGTAGATCTTCCTAAATAGTTACAGTCGGATAAAACTGCGGGACAATAATATTGATTTAAAAATATCCATAATTTGTACTTATTTTAGATATTTCATAATAACTTTCATAAGATAAGTGCATCATAATAAAACAATAACAAAGAAAAGATAAATATTTATCTGGTGCTCACTTCAAAAACCGTTCCGAATACTTATGATTTATAACTTTGCACACCTTATTACTAACGTAAATTTCCTCGGCACACATAGCAGTCTGTATAAATAACTTCTTCTACGTTGTTATTACGAAGATGTAATTTTACAAGGGTTTTTTAATGTTTAGAACTCCATCGTAAATTTATAGTTCCGTGAATTTCGTAACGATGTTATGTCGTTATATTTATTTACGAACGTTTTCTGCAATATTGAATTATATACCGTCTAATCTGTGTACTTGAAGTAAAGTTATTCCATATTTAAAACTTTTTGTCTATATAAAATTATATGTCAGTAGAAGTTATTTTAAACTTGGAGTAACTTTAGATTGCGTTTATAAGACTGTAATAATTGTGTTTGAAATAAATCCACTTACCTTTGGCATTGAGTTGAGTTCTCATCCTGGCGATCTCCCGGGAGCGACTCCTACTCCTGCGATGGGCTGCAATTCTCCGCGGAGAGCGAGCCATCTTTCACTAACTCACTTTAACTCTCATCGCACTACACTCGCGTAAACGAGTCCGTAAGGCACGCGCGGCGTGGTGAAGGCAGTGAGCGGTAGGCACGTCAAGTCACTGAAGCAATTCAATGCAAACTGTTGGTGGTTGGTAGCACTTGGCCTACAAAGTTCGCGGGGAACCTGACCTCACCTGTACCGGTGTGGTGAGTGGTGTCGACCGCCTCATTGATAACACACGGAGCGGCCCCGCTGATAAGTGATAGTGCGCTATGTCGTCTGTCTGTGCGTTTCGCTATGCAGCCAAGCGTTCATTGTTTACGTCGTGTTCCTCTGTTTACATAGTGATAACCCGTGCTGATATATATCAATACATCATAGTAAAGTAAATACCAAATGCCGTAATGCGTCATGCTCGTGAACGGGCGCTACTTGTGGTGGCAGGATGATCCTGTTACTAGAAACTAAACATCATGTTTTTAAAATAAAAAAAACTACGTTTAAAAAAACGACTTTTAAAACTGAGAAGTATCAAATAACTAAGGATTTAATTAAATACACCTCTTATGCAAACCTTTACCTTTAATATTAATAAAATACAATTATTTATATGTTTTAAGTCGGTGCCAAGCACTAAACAAAATAAAACTTAATATTATAAACTGCTTACTTACTGTAATTATTAAGGTTGTCTGGCCACGCGTGTCTGTCCGCTTGGGTTGTTTTATTCTAGACGAAGTTATCCCGCTCAAAGTCACGCGTGGTGAGTGTAGGTACCTACCTACTATTACATTTGGCTTGGCATCGACTTCAAAGGTGTTTTAGTATTTTTGTTGCATCACCTTTATTCCTATATATTGTAGTTGAAATTATTTGTGAAACGATGAAGCTGTAAATGTTGATATAAAAGAATGGCAACGAGTTTCTTGCTACTTCTTCTCATTAAAGCTAAACCTTTTCTGAAATGGTGTTAAATGAAAAAAAGGGAAATATTTTAATATTAATTAGTGTCATTTCCTTGACATGCATGAATAAAAATGATTTTGATTTGATTTGATTGAATTCTGCATACAGACAGATAGAGATCGTATAATAGCGTAAAAACCCTTGATAAAAATCAATATAAATATTGATTATATAGGTAGGTATATTTTAGTAAGTAATTTATTTGTTAAAGTTTATGAACATCAAAACATTTAAATTAATGGTAATTCCATTTCAATTGCATAAATGTCGAATAATAATAGCAAGTAATAACAATAAGTAATAATAGCAAAAAGCGCGTACACTTTCCTTAAAGGCTGGCAACGCTCCTGTGAGTCCTCTGGTGTTGCAAGAGAATGTGGGCGGCGGTGATCACTGAACACCAGGTGACCCTCGTGACCCGTACGCTCGTTTGTCCTACTTTTCAATAACGTAAAAAGTAACTCGCATTACAGTATGGTATCACGTTGGTACCTACCATTTATCTTATAACGTTGAATTTATATCAAACACCAAAAAATTTCGGAACGAAAATATTTTATATAAGTAAAGTCAAAGTCAAAATAATTTATTGACATAAAATCAAAACTGCTCGTCAACGTCAATCACAAAAAATACAATTCAGATACATACATATTAATTACATAAAAGTTTAAACATATTTTCAAAACAATGCAAACCAGTGAAACAACACAAGGCTGAACCATATAATCCATAAAAAACAACTATAATACTATTTAATTCCATATTGTAATATTTACGTAATCTTCAATACTGTAATAAGCCTTCGACATAAGTCTGCGTTTAATAAAAGATTTAAATTTATTTATTGATAATTCAGATACACTTTTTAATAATTTATTGTAAAATTTAATACTATCGCTTGCAAAAGAATTGTTTATTTACAGTTTAAGTTAGTACAAGTAATAACACACAATATGGGTAGTGATAATTATTATATTATTTTTCCGGCTGATGATGATTATGAGTAGAGAAAATC
The DNA here is from genome assembly GCA_949711725.1 of Leptidea reali. Classification (NCBI taxonomy): domain Eukaryota; kingdom Metazoa; phylum Arthropoda; class Insecta; order Lepidoptera; family Pieridae; genus Leptidea; species Leptidea reali. The sequence goes on from CATIXN010000009.1 coordinate 13,407,837, forward strand.
TATAATCGCCATCGAAAAATCTCGATCATCATATATTATATACATGGACAGAGTAGGAATACATAATTACTTTAACGGCAACCTATCTATACTTAGTTTAACTTACTAGAGGTAGACAAATCTATCCTTTTACGTTTACTTACATTTCAATAACCTATTGACAGATAGCATTGGACTATATCTATATTGGACATAACTATGGATAGATCTTGTCATTAACGGCCGTTCCCGATATACTATCTACAGATAGAGATAAATTACTACCTTCTACTGTCAGTAATTAGCTGTCAATAATATGAAGCTGTCCCAGTATACCCAAAAAGTCATTCTTATCGCCAATACACGGTTGCAATTTCCACACAAACTTCTATCCCTGGTAGGCTATACGTCGTCCCATTGACAGACATCTTGTACGGATAAGATGAGTAACCGTTGATAAGTTTATTGGTACAGAAAAGTCAACGATAGTTACGATTTTTTATCTCAAGTAGGCAACAACCGGAGATAGATTGAATATTGGGGACAGCAATGTATCCGTTAGTTAAACTAAGGATAGATAGGTTATTGAAAACGATCGTTAATCATTTATGCGTTTAGATAGACTGCGACAGCTGTGAATACATCAAAAAAAAATTGAGGTGAACAGTTAACCTCTATTTTGAGCAATGTACTAACTAAACACTAACACAAAGTGGCATACAATTCGCGAGTGTAAGACGTATCTTGTCACGCATACTAAAGTAATAAAATTAGAGGCTCTATCTAAACATACCTATAAATTATCTAAAATAATTACATATCTAATATATAGAATTCTCATATCGCGGTGTTTGTAGTTAAACTCCTTCGAAACGGCTTGACCGATTCCCATGAAATTTTCAGTGCATATTGGGTAGGTCTGAGAATCGGACAACATCTATTTTTCATCCCCCTAAATGTTAAGGGTGGTCGACGCCAAATTTTTTATTTTAATTTTTTTGACATTTTTTTTAAATTTGTTTGATTATGATGAGTCAGCATTAAAAAATACATACAACTTCAATTTTCACCCATCTACGATCAACAGTTACTTTTGTATCGCGATTTTAATATCGGCAATACAATGTTTGCAGGGTCAGCTAGTCTTTATTATATATTTATATATATAATTCTTCTGTGAGTGTGTATGTAACTGAACTCCTCCTAGACGGCTGGACCGATTTTATTGAAACTTTCTGTGTGTCTTCAGTTGGATTCGAGAATGGTTTAGATTCACAATTGAACTACCTCCTGAACGGCTGGACCGATTTTGATGAGATTTTTGTGTGTTCCAGTGAATTTGAAATTGATGTGTGTCTTCGGGTGGATTCAAGAATGGTTTAGATTCCCAATTAAACTACCTCCTAAACGGCTGGACCGATTTAGATGATTTTTTTGTTTATTTCAGTGAATTTGAGATTGGTTTAGATTCTCAATTCCGCTCATATAATATAATTCTCCTGCTCATGTGTATGTTAGTGAACTCCTCCTAACGGCTGGACCGATTTATCAAATTTAAGACGTGTGCACAGGACAACGTTTGTTGGGTCCACTAGTAAAATGATCAGTTATAGGCTTATATTCTGTCAGTTTCGTTACCTTCTGAAAGTAGCTTAATTACCTATTATAGTTTATTGAACTATTCAAAAATCCTGATTAAATTATATTCGGCTCAACTGAGGTTAAGAGTTTATGGATCACCGTAGCATTCACCTGCATTATGCCATCGAGCATTGCCAGCCCTTTTTTGAAGGTGGCCATGTCGTATCGTCCTGGAAATACTGCACAAGGAAGCTCGTCGCACAGCCTATTCATAGCCATCCCCCCCGTCCCCTCCAACAAAGTATAAGAGCGGTTTTAAAACAGAAATTACCCCAGGAGGGTACCGGCTCTAGCAGAGCCGGAGAATCCCTCCCCGAGCATTCGCGCTCGGGCTGCCCCTCGTATTCTGGGGAGGGCACAGTACCGCGTATGTCATAGGACAAACAGGGCAGCAACACCACGGCACCCCGCTCCACGCTTAATGTGGACTTTTGTCACATCAGGGGAATTCACTCCAACTTAAACGCCGTCCACCACCACCTTGAGACGGCCTTGTGTTTCCTTACGGAGACGCAGATATCTCGACCTTGCGATACGTCATATTTAACGTACCCCGGGTACAAAATTGAGCACAATTTTTTGCCTCATGCCGGGGTATGTGTGTACGTTAGGGAGGATATCTGCTGTCGCCGTCTCGGCAATTTTGAGGGTAGGGACCTGTCTACTCTCTTGCTCCGCGTAGATTTAGAGGACCGCGTCCGCATCTATGCGTGAGTTTACAGGTCCCATAGTGCTAACGCAGAAACCGATCATCTCATGGGCTGCATTCAAGCGGCAATTGACGACGTGCTTGCACAGATCCCCTCCCCTGAAATCGAAGTCTTGGGTGATTTCAACGGGCACAATGCCGAATGGCTTGGGTCACGTACCACAGACTACGCAGGGCGATCTGTGCATAATTTTGCATTGGCGTATGGTCTGTTCCAATTGGTTCAGTCGCCAACGAGGCTCCCGAATGTGGATTGCCACATGCCGTCCTTATTAGATCTTCTGCTGACTACACATCCCGATAGTTACCAGGTCTCTGTCGACGCCCCTCTCGGAACGTCCGACCATTGCCTGGTCAGGAGTGTAGTACCAATCCGACGCCAACGTCGCAGACCACCAGCGACCCGCCGCGTTTGGCAGTACAAGTCAGCAGATTGGGATAGGATGCGCTCCTTTTTTGCATCCCACCCTTGGGGCAAGGTTTGTTTCCTTTCGGATAATCCTAGTGCCTGCGCCGTTGCAGTAGCCGATGTGATACTACAGGGCAAGGATATTTTTATACCAAGCTCTGTAGCACCGATCGGTGGCAGATCACAGCCCTGGTTCGATGCGTCAATTAAAGCAGCATCTGACTGCAAAAAACAGGCGTATTGAACTTGGGTTGCGGCGCTGGGCACAAAGGATCCGAACTGCAAAGTTCTTAAGAGGAAATATAACCGTCGTCAAAATCGGCGAGCAGCTTTAAAGTTATCCAACCGGAACACGCAAGTTCTGGTCGTTGTCGAAAGCAGCTCTTGGTAAGTTCAACCAGCCGTCCATGCCGCCGTTGCACATGAGGAATGACACCCTGGCCCATACCATACCATACTCTTTTCGCCTCCAACTCGACTCTTGACGACAACGGAAAAACACCGCCGACCATCCCGCGGTGTTCAAGTACAGTTCAGACAGAAAACTATTAGGCGAGCTCTGCTTTCGTTGGATGTCAGGAAGTCGAGCGGGCCGGATGGCATTTCTCCAATCGTGCTTATAACGTGTGCCTCTGAGTTGACGCCGGTACTAACGCGTTTATTCCGGCACTCTTATTCCAAAGGCGTAGTCCCTGATTCATGGAAGTCAGCCCTTGTAAATCCGATCCAAAAAAAAGTAGGCAGTTCGGATACGGCAAACTACAGGCCTATTGCTATTGCCTCCCTGCTCTCCAAAATCATGGAGAGCATAATTAGCCACCAGCTTTTGTTATACCTAGAGGGTTGAGTTGATCAACGACCGACAATACGGCATTCGCCATGGTCGGTCGGCAGGTGATCTTCTGGTATACCTAACTCATAGATGGGTGGCGGCTATTGAAAGCAAGGGGGAAGGCCTGGCAGTTAGCCTGGATATAGCGAAGGCGTTTGATCGTGTATGGCACAAGGCGCTCCTCTCAAAACTACCATCATTTGGGCTTCCCGAGAGCTTATGCAGGTGGACCTCCAGCTTCCTCACTGGGCGCAGCATACAAGTCGTTGTCGACGATTTTGCTCGAATCCCAAGCCCGTGAACGCTGGGGTGCCCCAAGGCTGTGTGCTATCTCCCACGCTGTTTCTTCTGCATATCAATGATATGTTGGACACCTCCAACATACATTGCTATGCAGATGACAGCACTGGTGATGCCGTATACACGGGCCATGCAGGTCTCTCTCGGGAAAACGTCGACCAGTGCCGGGAGATACTTGTATCTTCTATCGAGTCCTCTCTCGAGAAGATCGCGGAATGGGGTAAATTGAATCTTGTCCAATTTAACCCCCAGAAGACTCAAGTTTGCGCGTTTAATAACATATAATAAAACCCCATTTGTGGTATCACCGCTCTTCGACAACACTTCCCTTAAAGCCTCGCCTAGTATCGGAATACTGGATCTCGAGTGATTGCCAATTCCGTGGCCATCTGGAGGGCAAAGCCAAATTGGCTTCGAAGAAGCTGGGCGTCATCAATAGAGCACGGCAATACTTCAAGCCGGCCCACATTCTAGCGCCCTACAAAGCGCAGGTCCGGTCACATATGGAGTATTGCTCTCATCTCTGGTCTGGCGCACCCCAGTATCAGCCCGATCCATTTGATCGCGTGCAACGCAGAGCAGCTCGAATTATCGGGGACCCAGTGCTCAGTGAACGGCTGGATCACTTGGCGTTGCGAAGAGACGTCGCTTCATTGTGTGTCTTCTACCGCATTTCTCACGGGGAGTGTTCCGAAGAGCTGTTTAACCTGCTTCCTGCCGCCGAATACCACCTTCACACGACACGCCACAAGTTAGGATATCATCCTCACCATCTAGATGTGTGGCGGTCCTCTACAGTGCGGATTTCAAGAAACTTTGTGCGGTGTTTCCGTCCTTTGGCCGGCAACGCTCTTGTGATTCCTCTGGTGTTGCAATTGAGGATGTGGGCGGCGATCACTTAACTCCAGGTGACCCGTACGCTCGTTCGTCCTCCTATTCCATAAAAAAAAGCCTAGTTGTACATTTTTTTTATATAAGAGGGGACAATCTGGTAAGAGGCTCACGAAATGGGGAATGGTGAGGCAGCCATCCATGGACAGCAACATCAGGTGCCAAGAGATGCGTTGCCGGCCTTTAAGGTGGGAGTATGCTTTTTTCTTGAAGGTCTCTAAGTCGTATCAGTTCCGGAAAACCGGCAGCCGGTAATTGATTCCAAAAAGTGGCTGTGCGAGGTAAGAAAATTCGTGCAAAACTCGCGGTTGTGGAATGCCAGACGTCTACGTGATGTAGGTGGTACTTTGCACTTAATGCCCGCAAATACATTACACGTCTTAATACAGGCAAGAATGTTCCTGGAAAACCGCAATGTAGACAAATCAGGTCAAGCAGCTCTTCGGAACCCGCCCGATAGAAGAATGCAGTAGAAGACACACAATGAAGCGACATCTCTACACAACGCAAAGTGGTTCAGTCGTTCACAAACACTGGATTACCGACAATTCGGATAGCTCTAAATTTTTATAAAAACAAGGGATGAGACGAGCAGGACGTTCATTGATGGTTATTGATACGCCCTGCCCATAACAATACAGTACGTTCAATTTTTGAAAAACACATAAATTCTGAGCGGCACTACAATTGCGCTCGTCACCTTGAGACATAAGCTGTTAAGTGTCATTTGCCCAGTAATTTCACTAGCGACGGCGCCCTTCAGACCGAAACACTGCTTCACGGCAGAAATAGTTGCTCGCGGTCAAATGGATCAAGCTGATATTGGAAAGCATCGAACTAGAAATGAGTGCATCGCCATATGTGGCTGGCCTTGCGCTTTGTAGAGCGGGTTTCTCATTGAAGGAATCCATTTGTAAATAAACGAATCCGCCTTAGATAATTTATACGTCTAGATAGAGCCATCCGCTGCTAGACAACCGATGAAAACAGGCCAGGTTTATTACTTTAGTGTGCGTGACAAGCTTCGTTCATACCAAGGTATGAACATGAAGGCAAGGCACGTCAGTCCTGAAGTTTAATGAATATAGCCCAATCGACTACATGTGAGTGAAGGAGCTACACCATACAAAATCAAGCAAATGCAAGAAAAACACGTTAATTTTTGAGGAGACGACACCAAGAAGGGACCTCCTGCCATATTTAATGATTTAAGACTAGAAAACAGAAGTGAATGACACCAGTAATTTCGAGAATTTGCTTCAAAAAGTTGCACTTTACATTATCAGCAGAATACACATTATCAAGATGCAATCTCTCTAGCAAAGCATATATTTTTTGTTATGGAAAAGGAGGACAAACGAGCTTAAGGGTCACCTGGTGATAAGTGATCACTGCCGCACACATTCTCTTGCAACACCAGAGGAATCAAAGGAGCGTTGCCGGCCTTTAAGCGTGAAAGCCTTCGTTATGGAAGGAGAATGCGCTTTTTGTACGCCGTTTTTTGAGATTTCTAGCTATTTCTGATTCATATTCTTCTTTGTATTCAATATCAACGGCAAAAAGTATTCAATGCTTACAGGGGAGGGGATACACTTACGATTTGTATTACTTGTGTATTGTTCAAAATAGAGGTTAATCGTCATCTTAATTTTTTTCGACGTTTTTGCAGTCCATTTTCATAGACATAAAATATGATCTAAGGAATCCGTGAGACTGTTGCGGTAGAATACGTATTCGTCAAGATAATTGAAATTTAAGCTCAATAGTTAATTCATTAAAGCTATGAGAGGTCAATGTCAAACCAAGGTCAACCTTAACAAATAGACAATAGAAGCTATTTCGCAGTTTAGAATGATAACTCGATTAGCTAATTAGGTAGTTGTTTCATGAAAACACGCGATAAATGATGATGTAACAACAAAAAATAGGATTATTGTTTTGTGAAGGTGATCCGTACTTCTCGCTAACACGATACTTACAATTTCTTGGAAGACTTGAATTAGTGCCTAGATAATTAGGAGTCCAAGTATTCAAAAATTGTCTGATTTATTTTTGTAGTATTTCTGGAAACCCAAGAGCTGGCAACCACGTCGACCAATGGATCAACCTCAACTATCCAACGCGAAAATGCTGCCAAATATTCTTGATCTCTCGTAGTGTCAGTTATTACTTCCCGTAATCATATTATGTATTGTTAATATAGTAATTACAAGCATTGTTTATCTTGTGTATGAGTATTTAATTTAATAACTCAAACAAAATAGTTAAATAATTATCTACTATTAACCGTCATAAGTCTAGTCGCCAATATCGATAATATAATATAGGATAGTTTTTCATCGTTTATGTTAAATTACTTAATTATTCTGGTCTGGGCTACTTATGATTCTAATATAAATAATATTTATCGATACGATGCCTCGCCTAGTATCGGTATACTGGGTCTCGGTAGTTCGATTAATTTCCAATTCCAGGGTCATCTGGAACGCAAAGCTAAATTGGCTGAGAAGAAATTGGGGGTAACACATAGGGCACGGCAACACTTCAAGCCAGCTCATATTCTAGCGCTCTACAAAATACACCCACGTATGGAGTATTGCTCTCTCCTTAGGTCTGGTGCACCGCAGCATCATCTAAAACGTTTGAGAACCCACCTCCAACGCAGAGCTGCTCAAATAGTCGGAGATCCACTTCACTGCACAAGGCTCGATCGACGGTTGTTTCACTTATGTCGTATTTGTCACAGGGAGTGTTCCGAAGAACTGTTTAACCAGGCTTCAGCACATGCCAAATGCTTGTTATATTCGTCCACAAAGCGGTCTTCAAGGAACTTTCCATGTTCACAGTTTTAAACCAAATTGTGAAATGAGGACGATACGACATGTAGTACGTAGTTTAAAATTAAGAGATTACACCTATCGAAAAAGACCGGTCTTTGTGATTCCACTGGTGTTGCAGAATATGGGCGGCGGTGATCACTTAATACCAGACCCGTACGCTCGTTTATCCTACTCTCTCCTAAAAACAATTCCCCTCAAGGTTTGGCTCGACAAAACTTAAGCGTAGGTGTCCAGGACAAATAAATAAAACAAATCAGTAAAGAACAAGAACAGTTAATATATTTCTATGACGTAATTCACATTTTTGCTTAAATATTAGAGACGAGATCGGCAGTCGGCGCATCACATCTTCATAGTCTCGTATGTGTCGGTAGTTACATTTCTGCCAGTAAATAGTTCTCGTAAAATCTGCTGGATTGTTTCTTCAAATCCTAGGTAATGTTCACTGAAGCCCAATATGATTTTTTCCCAAATATTGGCGTTCTTTGAAACCTCAGTTTAAGTGAAAATTAATTTATGAAGGATTGTTTGATGTAGTCGTTATTGTGGTACTTACCACCAAGTCCAAAGTATAAAATAGTATAGGTAATCTTAAAAAGTTTGTTTTCTCAAAAAAGATGAACTCAACAAGTGATTAGCTGCCGTCACGTCATCTAATAGCATAGACTTATAATATACTAGCGTATAGACGAACTGGCAGCCGGATAATTCGTGACTAATTTAGAATTGGCAATGTGTGCGTTAGCTAGTTTTATATTCAAAATACTAAGGATCTATTCCATGCGTGGCTGACTGTTAACGACTTGTCAATATGATAATGGTTACAGTTACAATAGATTCGCTTTCCTTTTCTATCTTGCCGTATCTCCGTTAGTGATCTTCCCTCTCGTATGCTTTGTCTATTCGCTAAGTCTTATAAGTCTATGTCTTATAGTACAAAGAACATGCGCCGAGTACCGATCTCGAGAATGTGTACTTAGTCGAAGTAACAGTTAACAATAATAAACTGTTAGTATAGAGGTAAGTAGGGCCGAGATGTTAATACACAGTATGAAACACAAGGCCAGTTACATCGAATATCACATTAATTCAATTATTTCGTTATATGTCACAATATGTGCTCTGGTAGCTGTAATATTTGATATTGTCAAATGTTACAGCTACTAATGCTCACTTCAGCTTACTTGGCTGTAACATCTGACAATATAATGCTTACTTCAGCGTACGTAGCTGT
>CATIXN010000009.1:13416681-13592757 GCA_949711725.1 Leptidea reali
TATAATGCTTACTTCAGCGTACGTAGCTGTAACATCTGACAATATAACGCTTTCTTCAGCTTACGTAGCTGTAAAATCTGACAATATAATGCTTACTTCAGCTTATGTGCCTGTAACATCTGACAATATAATGCTTACTTCAGCTTACGTAGCTGTAACATCTGACAATATAATGCTTACTTCAGCTTACGTGGCTGTAACATCTGACAATATAATGCTTTCTTCAGCTTACGTAGCTGTAACATCTGACAATATAATGCTTACTTCAGCTTACGTAGCTGTAACATCTAACAATATAATGCTTACTTCAGCTTACGTAGCTGTAACATCTGACAATATAATGCTTACTTCAGGTGTAGCCAAAATTTGAAAGTTAATGTCCCCTAAATTTATATAAGAAAAGCATTAAATTATTGAGTGGATTTCTATAAATTAAATCTCTTTCAGCACAACATCAAACCTTAATTTATATAACTCAAGCTTATAATACAGAGAGAAGCCAAAATAAATCCGTAGACAGCCATTATACGGTATAAGTATATGGATGCACAATAAATAATATTTGCCAAAATAATTTCGAATATAATAACTAAAGGATATTTATTTGTAAACGAGGGTGCATGGTGTGAGATTCTATTTAGGGCTAAATTTCACCGGGACTCCACGGTGGCGCAAACAGTCGCCGCTACCAACAAAATGCATACAGCTCTATAGAGATTAGAGTTACTCACCTATCCGTTTGGTGTGCAACCGATTTGGTGGCACGACCAGCTCTGACGCGTTTACAGATGTCACTGGTCGCGCCCCCACGAACTGCTATAGAGCTGGTGTCGCGTTACTACTACTAGTTGCGAGTATGGCGAATCGTGTCTTGCGGACATCATGGTGCCGCGACTGATTGACTGGGTGTCCGGGTGAAATGTGGCCCTAATACAGTTTGAAGAGGTGCGCAAACTAATATCAAGCTATAGGAGGGCTTAATATCCTTAGCCTCAATCGGCGATAATCTCCTCTGATGAAAGAGTGATGTTAAACGAGGAATATGCTGTAATAGAAGTGGTGAAAGTGCGGTTTTTTAACTTTTGTCTCATACTACACTGTTATTTTAATGCGTTATCCTGCACTTTATGCAAATGCAAATCTCGTGGCAATTTAACCTTTGTAATAGTATTAATATTAGTAGTAATAGTAATAATAGTTGAAGGTATAAATTACATTTTAAATGGTTTTGTATTGAGAATGTAATGTTTACTATTTTTTTGTATTTATATATTGATTTAAACTTTGATTTCTTTATGAAGTGTGTTATAAAGCTGCACAACTTCATACATAATAGTATTTTTTCCGTAGCTGGTCCTTGGAGAGATTGAGATTATGTCGTTAGTGTTCCTTAGTTGATTTTTTTGTACTTGTTTCTTTTTAGTAAAGTTTTATTCCTGTATTATTAGTTTTTATATAATAAATAAAATAAATATGTTTGGAATACACTCAAAATTTTTGTCTTTTTGAAGCCCTCTTCAGTTGCTACTAAGACCTTTAACTCTTAACCTATTGCGAATACAGACAGACAAATGGATGCAGTAGATGTACACATTTCACCTACGAATACATGAGGCCAGATGTATTAATGAGATTAAAGATATAACCAGTGACCATTCTCTTTGTGCCTAAGTATTTAATAGGGATCTATGTCCAAGTAGTATACGAGCGAAGAGCACGCCGGAATAAATGTTTAATGCATAAATTGAATATTAATTAATTGTACTTTTTTATTTACGTGAAAATATTATTTGTGACCTAGTTTTGTATATCCATTTCAAGTATATTCATTATTTTCTATATGCAAATCACGGGCTGTAAGGCTTTCTTCGGTTGGAAAACGACTTGAAAAATCTTTGAAATTTTGGTCCCAAGTTGACAGAAATTATTAGAAAATTGGAGTTACACGCCACTTTTAATGATAAAATTTGCGAATTGAATTGTATGGGTCACATGATGATTAGGTGATATCAATCACGAAATGCCTGTATCTTAACATTGAATTATTGACGTACAGTAAAAAATTGTCACAATCACGCTCAAAAATTGTCTGAAGCAAAACTCTGCCTACGCGTGTCAGGCATAGTTTTCTTTAGGTTGTGTTTAGACCGCGCTTAGAATACAACGCCACGCAATGACAAAGTGTTCAGTGAATAACTATCCAAAAAACAGCACATCCAAACTTAAAAAGGAAGGAGTGTCGTTTTTCAGGTAAGTGTCTCTTTAAATTAACAAAATTATGTAACTAACTTCACGATTTTAATTATTTTGCTAAATAATTACATTTCAGTTGTTAGAACAAAATACATCGCCGACGAAATGTGCAAAAAAGACGTTCGTCTCGCACATTTTCCACAATAATCCAAGGGCTTCTTATGAGCGTATACAATAGGCTGAACATTACTGCCACGAAATAAGGTTTCAATTTGAATGAATGTTTTAATGTTATCTGTGTATGTTAATGTATATGTAAATATAACGCCGCTCGGACATTATTAATTTTAATAAACGACTGGGAGTTTACTTTTTTATAGTACATAAATACATAGAATGACTAGATCGGCGGGGGACTCAATACATACCATTATTTATATGTGTTACATACCGGTAATACATAAGTATAAGCATTCAAACTTGTTAATACAGGCTCGCTCTAACGCTCGTTATGTGTTCTGGGATCATGCGTGCCATACTATCTAAGCTAACTTTCGAAATTACTACCGCTAACATCCAACTATACACCAATCATCTACCACTAGACCACAAGAAAACTGAATCGTGAGGGCTCTTGAGCTTAATACATTAGAATTCAAAATAGAAATGCATTTTTCTATCTAGTTATATAAAGGACGTGGAAAAGGCCAACGAAACGCAACAACAAGTGCGGAACCGCTCCAACATAATTCTTACAACTAATTACTGGTATACTTGAAAACTACAGTTATAGGCCCGGATGGCCGGCCCGTTGGTGGACCAAAGCGGCGAGAAGAGGAGATGTATTTTGATATCCAATCATATTTCGTTATTTCGACATCTCTCCGCTAAGCTTCAGAAAAAATGGATCAAGCGGAGAGAGAGAGATGTCTCATTTGTCTATAGAATTTTGTGCCGCATCGAGTGATCAAGCGGCGCGGCGGAGCGGAGATGCGTAATCCTTCTACGCGCCTCGCACACACAAAAGCGTTGCTAAACACAGCTCTCCCCTCTGGTGGAAATAGCCTGACAACTTCGCGGCTCATCTCCTCTCCGCTTTGGTGAATACCGGGCCTAAAAACAGCGTTTATCTTCCATAGTGCGATCCCGCATACACGCCTTCTTTTGACACGTACCAAGAGGAAGCAACCAGTTCATAGAACGCCTTGTCTTCCAGGGTAAAGTAGAAGACCACCTATGCGATGGACCGATCAGATTAAGTCTACTGCGGGCGGCCCCGTGCATGAGTGTATTCGAATGACCTCTAACAGTATATTACGAGGAATTGTGAGGCGCATTACATCTGCTTTTAATGAAACTCCTTGATAATCACAGACCGAGAAGATGAAGATATTGGAAGTAATGGCGCCATGCAGCACAAATGTCGTAGAGCTGATAAAAAGAATGATTCAGCGAGCGAACTACATTCTTAAAGAGTCGAGTCTACAGTATCAGTTTTCTGTGAATCACGCCCGATATATTGGCAACCAATCAAACAATGGTTGGTTTGTAAATGTGCGGTTACCTATACTATTAGTAGTGAAGAAAGATTATACAAATAGATAGGAATTCATTATTGAGGGTCATTATTTCCCTATCAAATTTTACAGCAGCTAACAATATATAGGTACTTTTAAGTTTAAACAAAAATAGTATAACGATATACGTGAGACAACGTTACCGAATGGTCTTGGGTACCAGTGGGAGGCTCTTTGCACAGGATCCCGGATAGATTATGGGTACCACAACGGCGCCTTATTCTGCCGTGAGGCAGTAATGTGTAAGCATTACTGTATTTCGGTCTGAAGGGCTCCAAAGTTTTGAGGTTTTACAAGAATCCTGAGCGGCACTGCATTGTAATGGGCAGGGCGTATCAATTATTTTTTTAATTAAAAAAAACCTCTTGGGTAAGTGTAATAAATTTTCAGGAATTTAACAAAATATAAAAAATAATATTAAGTTTAAAGTTTCGAATTGAATGATAAAATAACTTTATTATACAGCATGTCCAGTGACATACTAGCTTACTCGAGAACGCGATATTTGACGATCATATATTATGAAGAAAAAAATATAACGTGTAAAATAAATATTAATTAGTAAACTTAACCGAAAGTTAAGTAATAAATTTTGCAACGCATGATCACCGCGCCGACACAGGGATTACACGCTTATCGCGCGACTCGGAACAAGGAAGTGGGAAGGCGGTCACACGGACCTGCCGGCGCTTGCGGTTGCGGGGCGGTGGTGTTTTCACATTTCATCGAGTGCCAAGTACTCTCCTTAACTATAGTAAGTGTCTCACTGATTATACTGTATAAACGTGAGGGATCGAAATCAATTTCCATTAAATGTTTTGAAACTTAATATCATCAAATGATTATATTGAGAAATATATTTATAATGTCCAGTTTACAAGCCTTTCGCATCGTTTCTACATAAATGTAATGTTGCATATGTGCTGTTATTGCAGTGTTTGATAATATCATTAACATGAACACGAGTATAATAAGAATAACATTGACATATTATTTATCGTACATTTTTCAACGTTTAAAATATTAGTTAGTTTTATTTATTTAGAGCATTGGTAACAAGGCCATCAGCTCAAACCAATGTACCATAAAAGAAGAATATTTAAATAATTTTTCGATATACTTAACAAGAAAAATCCCCGTTATTAAACATGTTATTATAACAAACCTTTTCTTCCAAATTTGAATTTTGTTTATACATGAATAAATAAATTTTAAATATTTATAAGATCGTCACATTGTCATCTTTTGTAATCTACTTTAAAAATAACTTAATTTTATGAATACATTTAAATAATACGTATTTAATACTACTTAAATCAAATAAATAACAGGTATTAATAAATTAATAAATTTACAATAATAATGCACATATTTTGTACTTAAGATAGTAAGTAAAATAATGATGACAATACTGTTTATTAATTTTGAAAGTTAATTTTCCATAAGATCTATGGAGTGAAGTATTTGTAATAAAATTGATATTGAAATAAATAAGTCATTGCCATACTCGTTGTCCAAAGTGAATCATTTAAATCCATCACGTAAACACTGGATCCTTCAGATTTTTTAATTACTATTTTATTGTGACCATATTTCTAAAGCTAAAAACGTTTGAATTCGCTAACGCAAGCATTAAACAAATTTTATTTTGAAAATAAATTACATTTAATTATTCTTTCGAACATGGAGCAGAAGCAAAGCAAAAACTAAACTTGGTTTAAACTACAGAATAAGAATATACTAGAGTATTAGAGCATTAGACATGGTACAAATAGATGCCGCGAGTGTTTGTACTTTGCGTGTCAAAAAAAGGACAAAAAGAGGAGCAAAGCTCTTCGTTTGACGCTTTTATTTTATTTGGATTTATAATACATTCAAATAAATTAAAAAAAAAAATATGAACGATGCGGGATTCGAACCCACGACCTCCACGACAACCTGAGAGTTGAACAAAGCAAACAGAATTTTATAACGAGGCGGTACTCGAACGGTTAGCTCAGTTGGTTAGAGCACCGGCACGGAACGCCGGAGGTCGTGGGTTCGAATCTCGCATCGTTCATAAAATTTTGTTTTCAATTTTTATTTGTGTATTAATCCTAGAAGTGAGGGTTATCACTTTAAAAACATAACATATTGTTTATAATACATTGCCGATTTTAGTAATAAGCAATACCGACTATTGATGTAATGAAAACGTCAACTAATTATGAAGTGAATGGCTAAACGTTAGGCTCTATACACTGGCATTTTTAATGACGTCACAGTAGCTACTAAAAAAGGGCACGCCTGGTTTTCATACAGACGGAGGGATTTGTGTTATCTACTTGGATCTATGTCTGTGTGCGTGACCAATATTGATTTGTCTTATGTGTGCGTTAGCTATTCAAAATACTAATGAGCTAATTCAAAGCGTGGCTGACTGTTTCCGACTTGTCAATCAAAATCAGTTACAGTAACGATAGTTTTCCTTTCCTTTTCTATCTTGCTGTATCTCCGTTACATGTTCGTCTCTCACTGTTTGTCTATACTCTAGTATATTGTAAATAAGGTACCTAATAAGGTTTAAACACACATCCTATAGCCTCTTATTTGTGATTTGATTAGAACTAATACATTAAGTATAAGCCACAGTGAAGGTACTTACTAAATATCTGATCAACCTCTGCGTTAGGAGTAATATATAACGTAAGTAATAAGAATAGTGTAAGCCATGCTAATTAATTTAATTAATATAAAATACCTAAGATTAATGCGTTAGTGCAATTAATAAATATGGGTGCAGTTGAAATAAACGTATACTTTTTACAATTTTTCACTTTCACTGCCAGCCCTAGATAGATCTTATATAAGCTGTGCGGCGTCACCACACTTTAAGGTCTCTATTACACCGACTCAACTCAACAACTGGAGGTATCAATGAGTTGTCAACTAGGCGATCAACGAGACGGTCGCCAGTGGACAACTTTGTGTCAATGAGTGGCCAATGCGGCGTCAACGAGTGGGAAGCGCGTTGTCACCTAGCTCATGTTATTATACCTGTGACGAGTTGGCAACGCCGCTTGCCGTAAGCACATTGACTCGTGCCCGATTGGTCGACAACGAGAAGCAAACGGGTGACAGTCAATAGGTGAACAACGCGTGGACCACGCGTCAAATACTTTCAACTTAATAGTTGACAATAAAAACACTCTAAAGAAACACAACATTAAGCTTACATTTCAATCGTATACTGTAAGTTGAGTTGCAGAGACGACGTTGAGTCGGTGCGTAATGTGCGAAGACCTTAAGACGTCTAGACGCGTTTCAACACGCAGTGCGTGTTAACCAGCACAGTTGAAGTGCACACATATGTGGTGTCTTAGTGTTTAAAATAACGTCGTATAGAACCGAGACGATATATCATATTATGTAGTAAAATAATCTTAGAATATTTAGTTTTGGTCGATATTCCCTGTCGATACCATAATATACATCACTAAAACATTTAATCTCAGTAAGGGCGTTTGACATAACGCACGACACATGACAGGTTATTCCATCAATGGAATTCACGACCAATATTGGAATTTCTACAATATGTTTTTTACGATGACGCACGCGGCACATCTTGTCAAGCCTTGCCCACAAACCTAAGAAGAAACAATGGCGAACGAAAGATATGCCATCTCTTTCACTCAACTCGCCATGTTTTACTCTTTCTATTTCGCTTTTTTTTAGCAAATATTTTATATCTGGACCCGGCCTCAGATGAAACACAATGTTCGGTAGTGCAGGAATAACGACACCGGACAAAAAACGAATGACGGTAGAACAAAACTATCCAACGAAAGAGAAGGTAATGTAGGTTCACCGAAGGCAAGTGAAAAAGAAGTTATATCTTTAGCTGGCTTGCGTTTGCAGGCCTAACAGATGTTAAGGCACACACAGATAAGGCAACCGAACGGGCCGTTGTTCAACGTGGGACAAAACTTCGCGACGCCGCGTCCAAACGTGTCGTGCGTAATGTAAACAGCGCAAGAGCTACAGTACATTATATTTCAATAAAACTTTAGTAAAAATATGTATACGTTGAATACGTTCCGCTGTAAAACAATTTTATTAAATAGTTTTGTGTTAAAATGATATAGAGTTGAGTGCGGTCGGTCGGGGCGTGTCGTCACCTCAGCAGCGCCCTCTTGGCTGACTCGTGTCGTATGCGCGAATGACGTCCGCCTGTGAGACGCTGGCGCCTTCTTCTTGTGAAAATGCGAAGCCATCTGCCATCAGACAATCGGTGTATTAATTACAAATTTTACAAAAAAAATCAAATACCAAATAATGAAATGAATCGCAAATTTACTTCTTTATAGTATCAGACATGTCCCCGAAGATTCATAATTAAAATAACATATATGGTTTTCAAAATAATTCTCAACCAGGCACTAAATAGTATGTTTGACGAAGCAATACCAAAGCCTACTTTTCTTGCTGCTTATGTGTTTCCGAAATTGCTAATGTTATTGCAACATAACTATAGTGCTACTTAAAACTTAAGAACTGCTGAAGTTCTGGTAAAATTAGACTAGCATTTTTCACCAAAAGTTAGAAATCACGGCTTTTCCAAAGTCCCCATGTTATATCGACCTGGACACGTTTAGATATTTAGAACAAGTGATCCTTATAACCGTAATATTAAAGCATATTTGTTAGAGCCGCCGTACACTAGGCAGCTACGAGGGCAGGACGAGGCAATCGTAATATTGAGCAGGTAGTTTATATCAGCCAATACAGTACTAATGGCAGTAATTCTTGGCCGCCATGTGCGGAGGCTATCATATACATATGTTGGTATTCTTCCGCACTTTGGCCGCGACAGCCAGGCTGCCTAGTGTGCGGGGGCCCTAACGGAATGGTACTCACGTTTAGTTCCGACACATGTGTCCAAAGAAAACTCCCCATCAGATTGTGTTTTACGTAAGCAGTGCTCTGTTTTTTATTATACAAATGAAGCATATGTAGATGCGGGTGGTCAAAATATTATAAATAAGTTTCGTGCACGTTCATAGGTTCTAAGTGATCTACTATTAATTGCTAACTTAAGGATGTCTAAGACCAAAAAGTTATGAGTAAAAATTTGTCAAGACTTCATTACTAGCCAATCAAAGAGATTAAAACTTAAAATACTTATATTACATAGATTAGATATTTTGAGACCTTAAGGCAACTGTGTTTTTGTCTCCATGTCCCATGATTGAGACAAATTATGGGTATAATTTGCCGATCTTGTATCTATTAATTGTTACGATAAAACGGCGGATATGTAAGATTTTATTTTCGAAAGTATATTTAATGTTTAGATACCCAGTTATTAAAACAAAGTATATCATTTTATTAGTTCTAGAGCATCTAATATTGTAGAAAGCTGTTTGTTCTTCCCTCTCATTTCTGATGTTTGATAACTGGAATAGGTTCTAATTGTTTTGATACTACATGTATTGGAATCTAGGAAGCTCAAATATAGCTTGGAATCAATGATTAAAAAGTTTCCCAATGACCGCTCTTTATACATACATCTCTTTGTGTACAATAAATAGAGTAGGTAGAATAATGTGTCTGAGCCACTGACCTTGTATGATATTTACCACTGGACAGGCTGTTCCATATGTTTGGCAGAATTTTTTGTGCCTATTTGAAGCGCCACTCGCGAGCGTCCAGAGAACTAATTTTGACGTATAATACAAATGGCTGCAAAGGAACGTACAGTATCCACAAAGACTCGTTCTTCATGATGTTCCAAAAATTAATAAATATAATAAAAGTTGTGTATGTAATTATGTTCGTGTTTATAATAAGTTACCGAGTAGCATAAACAATTTAAATTCTAGATTATTTAAGAATAAGCTGTATAGTTGGCTAAATGGTTATAATTTTTATAGTGTTAAGGAATTTATGGAAATGAAATTCTGATTATATTCATTGTGTTTAAATATTTGCATGCTAGGAATAGTGCTGGCAAAACATGTAAGCTCTTATTATTTATTTAAATTTAAACACCATTGTATACTATGTTTTTTGCAAATAAATATATTATTATTAGTACTCTGAAGTGTTTTTGCATTTTGAATTTATTAAGTTCGTTTCCTGTGTTATTTATACTTCAAGAATCAACTAAATAAAGTACGTAAAAAGTAATTTTATTGTAACTAGTTTCCCACCATCTATCTACCGATGTTTGCTGAGGTTGTCATTCTCGGTACATGGCCAATAGCGCCAACATAAAATGGCGAATATCAAACAGCCACAAAAGCACTTTGACAGCCGCCAGTGGTATATGTAGAGGTCAGTGGTCTCAGCGTAGGAACAGCGCAGCGTGAGCGGTGCGTACTCACGTGACAGCTCGAGCTCTGTTTCGGCGCGTGCCGCTCGCCGCCCGAACACGCTGCGCACGTTCTGCAGCAGTCGCGCCGTCTCCGTAAGGCTGTCACACAACCCGACCTCACTATAGCGCGCAATACACGCGCCGACCGAACCGGCCGTGTTTGCTCGACGGACTATGTTGACGTAAAATTAATATCACGCTATTCGGAACTGAACGAATATATCACGTTTTTTTTTTCTATGATAAAAAGAAAATTCACATTTGTTGTGTCCGCCGAGCAATCACAATCTCCCTATATAATTATAGAAATCTCACAATTTTGTTTTCACGTAGTAGAACAAACATAACAACATATCTATTAAATAAAGTGTACAGTATAAAGGTGCAACAGAAGCATCAAGCATCAAGCGGGCCATGCGTCGACGAGTATTCACTAAGTCCATACTTACACTGCGCTAGTCGTACAAGGGCATGCCTCGTATCCGCCGCACTAAACACACACACACTCATTAGTACTAAACACTTACTGATACCGTCACTCACCTACACTACTACACTACTGGTGGTTTGTTAAGACACACATTAGTGTGTCCGAGCGAGGAGCCAGATAGTGATCATGTGATCAAATGAAGCATCGCACAAATGGCACCATATTCAAATCCGATTTACTCAAAAAAAAAAATTGGTTTAGAATATAAAAAAAAATCATAGCTAATGTTTAATAATACTTTTAAAAATTCAAATTTAAATGAGTATCAAATTCAAATATTTTTATTCAAAATAGGATGTGACGTCACTTATTGAAAGTCAAAAACTATCAATAAGAAAGATGACGGACCAAGATCACTAGTGCCCCAGCGAATTAAATATTTTTCCGCATGTGCGTGTGACCGCAGCCACAAACCACCCAAGTTACTAAAATATATCAAATTCTACGAGCATGCTTTTTTTACCAGCACCTTGTGCCAAGTGAAAACAATAATTAACATCACTTGTTATAACTAGAGATTCGTACCTGCATATAAAAATATAATAAATTTCGCCAAGGGAAGGTCAAAGGACTTAAGGCGGCTGTACACTAACCAACCGCAAAATTAATTTTAAAATATAAATAATTTTGGTATTTTATTTATTTTTATAACAATTTATTGATAAACACATACAAATATAATTCACACGCAACACTAAATAACAATTCAATAATAACAATTCTTCAAATAAACAACAAATAGATCCATTGGAATAATTCAAAATCTTAGAAGATATTATTTTAGATTCTAGAAATATTAAAAGAAATGCAAGATGAGTTATGTATATTCTAAAAATATTAATATGTACAATATTTCAGGAGGTCAATCATTGCTCATTGGTTGGAACAGTAACGTTATATTATAGTTTGTCGCAAAGACATAAATTCAATGATGAATAATAAATCATTCAATAATAATTATTTATATAAGCTACTTTCCATCAAAGGAGCTGATTTGGACCATTTTCTATATTTATATATAGAAGGAACGTTGCGTCGTGTCGTATAAAATTTTAATATGCACGCGATTCCATAGTCTTTTTATCATTATTTACACTAAAATAAAAGGTAACATGCAAAATAATCAAACTTAAATTTTATTTGAGTAAGTATGTACATAAAAGAGATAAGTGAACGTCCCGCCTTAATATAATGGCGCCTCTTCACAATCGGCGATTACACGCGAGCACGATCGTGTAGTGGGCTTATTCGTTTCTAGTCGCCGATCATCGCCTTTATCCGTCATAGTGATCGCGACGATGAGTTGTCTGTTTTTAAGGGACGCATTAAAGGGAATTCGCGTGTAGTTGAGTGCGCGGACCCCAAACTGGACAGTGTTCGAAGCCGTACATACAGCCGCGGAGTTGTTTTGTTTCCTTTTATTTACATAGCGCGAGTACCATACAATGACCACTGGGTGATTAAATCAAGAAACATTTAAATTCATAGAACTTCATCAGAACTACCCAGAAATATGGAATCTCAGATATTTATCGTTATTATGAGATTTATAACCACTCACCGATTAACTTGCCGATGACAGACGATCATACAAGTAACGATCATCGCCGATAGTGGAGAGGAGGCATTAGTTTATCTTTATGTCCGAGATAATCTAAATCATACGTCACAAAATAAAAGAAAGCGTGAAAAGATCTATAAGCACTGCAGATACTATATCGTATATCCGACTGACACAAAGATTTATTTGTAGCTGCACATTTTTATGGCCTATATAATATAATGGTGATCACTTACTAAATGGCAACTGTAAGTTTAAGATTCACTGCTTTCAGATAATAACCTAACAAGTACAAAAGAACCTATAAAAATAGACAGAGATGAGTAAAGCTTATTATATTAAATTTCAGTTTTTTCCAAACTTAAATATAATTATTAATTTACAAAGAAAATCATGAAATTTACATGAGACAAAATAAATTTAGACAAAAACAGGTATTTAATACTTTGCGACCATGAATCGATTCAACGACATATCAGCAACTAGTCTCTGTACAATGTACAGTGTACAAGTACAATGTACAGTGTACAAGTACAATGTACAGTGCAGAATATAACAAGCAGTAAAGCACTAAATATTGGCACTAAACAATAGAGTACTACTCAATAAATAAAATAAAACAATCCAATTGTTACAATGCCTTTAAATATTACAAATATGTACAAGAATTATTTGGTAGAGTTAAGTAGAGCTAGGAGCCAACGAATGAGATTGTCGGAGCCCATATTGACATAAGCACGTGTTTAAGAAACTGTAATGTATTATACTTAACTTATTACTTTCTAGATAGGACTTTTGACAGAGCTGAGCAACTCTTTGGTGTGATCAGTCCCTTAAAACAAATACTAAACACATGCAATTGTTGAATAAGATTGAGTAACTAATGTATGTTCATTATAAAGCTAAAATCATATTGAGTTATAAAATCACTTGATTATATATATATAACTCTTATTACATCAATGCATTTTGAGGTAATAATAGTTATAAGTACTGAAGAAGCCATTGATGACAGGATGCAAGCACTTTGATATTCACTTTTTTTTTATATTAACTGGCTCCGTTGACATTCAGTCGACGATTCGGCCAACGTCAAGTTGGAGAGATTTTTTATTTTAATTTAGCTGATTGAAGTATATAAAGAGCTGATTTAAAAGGAAATGATCGGTTGAAAGTTATAAACAATAGTTAAATACAAGTTGTCACCGCGATGACGTGTCGTCACGTCAAATGGACGAAATAGAATTTAAGTATGCGAATTTTAATATATCGTTATACTTTGTTGAAATTAGTGGCGATACGTTATTCCTTGACCTTTGCTTGTGTTTTGATAGTTATTAAAACACTATCTGAATACACATCCATGCATATTTTAAGCAAAACACAGCAATTATGTGTGTTATTGCTACAAAAAGGCAATTTTTAGCTAATATGACGATTTTAAGAAATCGTATTCCCTTTAATGTAAAATTAATGTTATATAATTCTCTAGCTCAATCTTATATACAATATGGTTTGAGTAGTTACGGACGTACATATAACTCCTATTTGAATGAAATATTTAAGCTTCAAAAAAGAATATTAAAACTTTTGACAACATCCTGTATGCACGCGGGCCGTCACTCGGGGCTGTTTATGCGCTCCGAGCGCGCTCAATAGATATGGCGAACGAACGAATGCTTACCTAGTTCCTCGCCTAATTAATGAATTACCCACTGATGTACGGAACTGTATAAATCCTTGTAATATTAAGAAAAAACTGAAGTCATACTTTTTAAGTCACTTAAAATAAATATATTTACACAATTTATCTAACTGACACTAATGTTCTGTAGTTAATGTACCTAGATTTAACTCTTTGTTAGCATATATTACAAACCCGTGTGGTTTTCTAATGCTAGCTTTAAGTATTTTCTTTTGTAAACTTTAATGTAAATAAATAAATAAATAAAAAAAAAGCTTAGCACGGACTAAGTGAGTCGACTACAGCTGGCTTCAACTCGAGTTACAAACATTCAAGGTCACATTCCATATTCTCTAGTACCTAGTACATATTAATCATTGATCTTATGTCGTATAGTTAAACTGCTGCGCTGAGATCGAGCAGTGCGTGTATCGCATATGTTTAATCCTGATTTTTTGTAATAATCAAATGTTAAGTCAATGTTTCAGAGTGTGATATGTCTGTCATAATTAACTTCAACTTTAAAATCAGACTGTGAATATAATGAAATGTTTTTAATAATAGTAACATTGTCCCCTAGTATTTTCTTTGATTATCGCGAGTGTTACACATTTAAAAAAAAACACTTTTAAAAAACGTCGGGTTAACTAAAATAGAAAAGTAACTTTTACGCAAACATCTAATGTAAAACCGTTACAATTACACGCGTTTTAATCATTTAAAAGTGTTTTATTTAAACATTGTCACCTTCAACGATATTCAGTTCGTAACATTACAGAAACGTACTTAAATGAGTATTAATTTCGTAAATAAATACCCTCACAGTGACACAAAAAATAAAAACTTTTACCTACTTCAAAAAAAAGGAGTTCAGTCAGTACCTAGTATTAAAAATATATTTAATATTGGTTTTTATTCATAAAAAAAAAACAATATATCTTATTATTGTGCTCGATTGTCTATCTCATTCCTGGGCTCCTAAATACTTGGACTAATTTATATATACAAAGACAGTACAAATAAATGATTCATTCATTAAATACAAAAGTTACTAATGTAACACTAATGTAAAACAGCCTTAACGAGACGGAACGATTTAAAGAAACAACAGCTCGTCTACTCAAACTGTTTCACTCTAATTTTATATTTCCCGAATTCGCAAGAGTATCCAATTTATAGTACTATTTGTACGGTAGTTTTAAATCAAAAACTGTATTCCAAATATATTTAATTGCGAATCGACATTATACATTTTATTGTAATAAATAAATTATTCTAATAAACGTGACCAATATGTACTATTGTCACGGTGTTTAGTTTGTTTGAAAAATAAAAAAATAAACGATTTGTTGTTTTAAAGTTATATCTCCATTTCTGGGATTATTTATACAAATAAAACTTATAAACCAATGTTTTTTGAATTGTTTAGATTTGAAAGTGCGACATCTCAAGTCAATTTCCTAATATGCAACTGTAAAGTAGATCCTGTAGATTGAGCCACAACCTGAGAGTTGAACAAGACATACCAAGATTTACGTTCGTTATGTCATTCGGACGGCTGGCTCGATTGGTAAGAGCGCAACGGAACGGAACCCGAGAGTCGCGGGTTCGAGTCCTGCATCGTCCAAAAGTTATAGTTAAAAATTTATTTTGTATAATAATTAATCCCAGAAGTAGGGGAATTTAAACAACAAATTATATGTATAATTTTTTTTAGTAAGTTTTTCACAGTCCGTTACTTGAGTTTGAATAGATCAAGCGTTGTCAGAACATGAAATGCAACTTTATAATATAATAATACAGCTTATGCTTTGACGAACTGATTCAGTATAAGCATATCAATTTCATAATGTTTCATAAAGATTACTAAACATCTAACAAACCAAACACTAACTAGCACAGTCATTAATTTTTGATATTTGTATAAGTTAGGCCAAACACACACGAGAGAAAACTTGATTAAATATAATCACTTAAGCTTAACGATAAGAGCCAAGAGAGGTAAAACCGGTACGTGATATTTGGGCCACTGTATTTGTGAACTGCAAAACTTATTTTTGAAATATTCAAAATTCTCTCTGGAGAACAAAAATTAAGAAAATATAAATAAATAATAAATACAGAAATCAATCAGTTTCATAGAATAACGTTTTCTATGGTACAGTACCATTGGTAACATAACTGTTTGAATGGGTTGGAAGACAGAAAGTGGCTGTAAAGTTACGTCAAGGCGTATCGATTGGATATAACGACCGCGACAGTCATGGAAGAAGAAGATACCGGTGTATTACCGAACAAGAAAACTCTCTAAAATGTAACTCATCAAAAAAGTTAGGATAAGCATAATTTGGGCAACGGTGCTAGAAGACACGCACAATCTAGCGTCTACAAAATGTGGAATAGTTACCACTTTAATGGGGTCAACGTCCGTAACACGAACACCAAGTAGCGCCATCTCGCGGCGAAAACAACAAACATCTAATATTAATAATATTAAAAATATCACATCAATTTAAAGTTTCATGGAAAATGTTCTATCAAATGTTCTACAAGGAATGTAAATGTTTCGATATAAATGCTTATAATTATAATTACCACTAGCGAGATACTATCAATGAGAGATTACTACTGTTGTACGATGTTGTCAGTCTGGATCGTACATAATGATATTACACTATTTAGCTAAGATCAGTATTCACAGAATACTTATGTATATAACGACTGCCAATAAAATCATCGTATGAACGGACACACAAATTATTTTGGTTAAACAAAATGTTTGTACGGGACCACACTGTTACTAGCTATCATGTACCGATACAAATTAAATTTGTATGATTTATCCCAGAAGATAGGGATATCATTTTAAAATAACAAATTGCTTAGAAATTATGTGTGCCTGTCCGTACAGATGGGAGCTATATGTCAAATAACGTGTGAGACGTGTGGTCGAGGACGTCTTGCTGCGCACGCTCGCGGCGTGTTCTGTCCGCCATTTTGTCGATCGGCCGTGCTTATTGGTCCGGGCGAGTCCTCGGGCGCGACTCGGCGGCGCCAAACGAGCCCGCGCGGCGAGCTCGCACTGTGCGACACATAACGTCAACCCAACCGACCCATTCTCCCAGTGCCCTTTACCATCACTAGAGACAATAATTCTGATGCAAAGCGTTTTATTTGTTTAAAGTGTAACTTTTCAAATATTGCAAATAACAAGACATTATACGTGTAACATTTCCGGTCTGCTGTATGAGTAAAAATTTTATAAAAAAAACAATACTTATTACTCATCTCTTGTCGCAGGAATTTTAGTGCTAAATTTATCATGATATTAAGAACAATTAATGCGTCAGTATTATTGTTTTTAGCTGTTTATGTGAACTCGTGTGCGTGCCCGCACTGAGATACGTGCTACCATCTGTACAAGGGCGCCAATGAGTAGAAGTGCATAGCGCTCTTGCAACATAACCTACACGGTGCAAAATTTCTAAACAAAACAGAGAAATAATCTCTGTTCGCGTGAAGATTTGAAGTAAATACAACTTACATATTGCAAAATAAAAGTAATTGACACAAAGCATTTTAAATACACATAATATTATGTGACCTGTTTCCTGACATGCATCTGTACTATATCTCAGAACGGAGACGCAAGCGACAGAGGCGGGGCGGAGCAAGGGGGCGGAGCCAAGGCAAATCATAAGAACTAGCAAATCAATACGTGCCCGGACTGACTGTTGAATCTCCCACCGACAATGATCATTTTTTTCAAAACTATTGAATTACTTTCATAAAGTTTTATTGACAAAAATATAATACATTCTTCGGAAATTCCACAGACAGTACAAACGACTTAAGAATATTGTGCAAAAATATAAATTGCAAACAAAAGTGAACGTAGACTATTTATATATTTTCAACAGAAATATTAAGAAATACGTTTTATATAAGATACTACGTTGTACTACCTGGCACAGTATTCATAAATATATCTGCTAATAATATATAATATACGAATTTAAATATGTAGATAAAAACTTATTGATACACAGTACGCTCAAATAGCGTGATCGTGTTTCTTCTAAATGATACAATATATATTCTAGTGACAATGTAAGCAAATTATAAATAGTAGTCGTTAAAAAATGCACAGACCGTCACAGCTATAGTACTCACATATATATATGCCTAACTACGAAATGTATCTGCACAATTTGAGTTAGACGTTAATTAAATTTATGCCCTGTACTCGTAATCGTTACAATTCAAAACTTACTAAACCATCGTTCCACTTGACTATTAAATAATATAATAAAAAAGCCACACACGACACATAAAATAAATAAAATTGTTAAATATCAAACAATACTAGCCGAAATCCAAACAATGACATCAAACTTGTTGTTAAAAATAATGATTAATGTTTAGTCTGCAAATTCTTTAATCACGACAGATATGTTAATGATAAAAATAATAATATGCAAATATATATATAATAAAATACAAATATACATGCTGTATATATACAATATTTAATACAATACCTACAGGGCATTAAAATAAATATTGAAATGAAGGAAAGAGTATTTTACTTTCATTGACATATGTATCATGTTGGAATATATTAAAGCAAAATGATACTGTCAGTTACAATTGTACGAATTAAATATATGCTGGCACATACTTATAAATATTATATAAAGTTATACCTATAGCCAATGACGCTCTACACACATAAAATGACATATTATTCGCAGTCTGATAGTGGAACAGCAAGTGTGCTTAAAGACAATGTAAGCACACTCCTCTGACACAGTTGACATACGACTGTGTCAACTGTCAAAGTCCGAATCAAATCTGAACTAAATAAATGATTTACATTGCTGCTTATTGACAAAGAATATTTTAAACAGCTCTAGTAAATGCGGCAATGGATAGATATAGCAGTCTAAGTTTGTTATGGTGTATTTTGTGATTCATATTTCCGCTTTCTTTTTATACGACGTGATTTTCTATTAAGTGTAGTCAACAAGTGCTTTTTAGGTCAAAATTTTGTCGCCTTCTGTGAAAATTATCATTGAACTGTCATTCGATTCGAAATGGCACGTAGATGATTATAAAAAAAATTGATCTAAAAAGCACTTGTTGACTAGACTATATATGTATAGAACGTCATTGCATATAGCTATAATTTATAAACGGGATTATCAATGTCAATTTCATTGCGTGAAAAGCTTCGCAAATGAAACTCATAATATCTAAAAGAAAGTCTAATCGCCGCTCCAAATGTATTAGAGTAAATTAAAGTATAATTTATTTTATCGTTACGTATATTTAATGCATTAGTTTCAATTTTTGATGAAAGACTTGTGTTTTTGTCAATGACGTACTATAAACAACTAGACTCCCAAACACCTATTAAAAAGGTCATAAAAATCGTCTTTGTATATACGTAACATTCATTCGAATTAACACCTTATTTCGTGGCAGTAATATTCAAAGTCTATTGTATACGCTCAATAGAAGCTCGGATGCGACCATGAGGCAAAAACATTTTGTTTTAGCAATTGTAATGTAATTATTTAAATTGATATAAAATTATTAAATACGTTAATTTTGTTACACAATTTTGTTAATTTAACACAACATCCTTTTTACGTTTGGATATGCTGTTATTTGGATAGATTTTCACTGAACACTTTGTGATTGCGTGGCGTTGTATTCAAAGCGCGGTCGAAACACAACTAAACGAAAACTCTGCATAACAGACGCGTAGGCAGAGTTTTGCTTCAGGCAAATTATGGTCGTGATTGTGAGACTACTTGCTTATTGTACGACAATGATTTTTGTAAATATCAAAATAAAAAAATGTCATTATATAATATATAATGTCAAGTGTATACTCACGAGTGCCTCGGGTGCGAGAGTAGCGCGGCCGGATCTCGTTTCTTTATCTCGCTCTCACGTACGGCCTCTGTTATGGTCTTGAACGCGGAGTTGTAGATTCTGTGGAGTTAGTTGTATTTATTATTTACTATTATTTATACACTGGTAACAATGACGTTCTATACATATAGTCAAATCACGTCGTATAAAAACAAAACCGAAATATGGAACATACCACAAGTTACACCACAATAAGCATCACCTGCTATATCTATACATTGCCACATTTACTCCAGTTGTTTAAAATATTCTTGGTCAATAAGCACCAATGTAAAACATTTATTCAGTTCTGGTTACGGATGTTGAATTTAAAACCTTGGCATTATGATCAGAAAATTCGCTCAAGTGCCTATGTACATACATAACATTATCAAGAATATATTGAGAGGTTAAAAAGTTAATTTCTTTAAATTTTTCTGTTTTAAAAATTTATCTAGAAACTAATTTGCGAATAGCGCAAAAAACCTGTACTACGATTGTATTAATATTAGCTGCATTTCCCAATAATAATATTAATATGGTACAATGCTTTGGAAATAACTAAAGTCAACAGTTAAACCGTACATATTTCTGTTCATTGTATTGTCTTTTGCAACGCGTATGCTGCAAAACTGAGTCTATTAACCAATATTTAATATGGGGATCCATTGTAATTTGGAATCAAAAGATTTAAAATTCAAATTCAAACACTACAAGAATACTTGTAAGCTAAAACTACCAACATAAACGAAATACTCAATCTAAATTTTTTTGTATTACAATTTCAGCACAATATTGATTGCAACGAGTTTACTTACAGAACAATTCTATAGTGAAACCCACCAATTTCTACCGTATTCTATTTAAATCTAAATTTATGAATTGTACGATGATCTAATAGAATATTTAGTAGTTTTTTCACATAGAGTCGAAGCGCTCGCACGCTGAGCAATGCCACGGAGCGTCTCAGCGTCTTCCCCAACAGGAGTTTCATCATTGTAAGGTTGTATTCGATAGTGTTAACGATGCTGCGCTATTACAAATAAACTCACTAAGTTCGAGAGAGTCTTTAGACGGAAATTTTTTGTCTTTTTATGAGAAAAAGTTACGTGAAGTGTAAGGGACTACGCGCACTTATTCAGCTCCATTCGCGTTTCGCTGAACGATTTTGGTCACACTTATACAGCTCTGCTTCTATCAGCCGCGTACGGAACTTTAAATCACGTCTGCACTCTTCAATCTTTGCGTGCATAATGATTACGTCAAATCAATGCAGGTCGCAACTTGTCGACAAGGAGTCGCGAACCATCCCTGTTCCGCCGCATTTGACGGCGAACAGCTCTGTACGCGGCGAAACAGCGCCGAATGCTCTCTATAGCATTCGCATAATAAAAACACATTTATCCTCATTTTAAGCTGGTTTGCCGCGAAAGCAGAATGGACGCGGAAAGCTGAATCGACGCATACACGTCTCCATACAAAATTGTTGTTTTCTATGGACAAAAACTGAAAAGAGCTGAATAAGTGCGCGTAGTCCCTAAGACGTTTAGCTGACCGGTACTGTTTCAGGGCCCCCTCTTATATAAGAAATAGGAAAAAAATATGGGGGTATAAAGAGAATAGGGTAGTCCCCAGGCCCCAGGGTGTTGTAAGAGGCGACTGAGGGCTAGATTACGGGTAACACAACGGCGCCTTTATCTGCCGTGAAGCAATAATAGGTAAGCATTATTATTTCGGTGTGAAGGGCGGCGGAAAGTGAAAGTAGTGGGCAAATGAGACGTCACTCAGAATTTTTGGGTTTATTAAGAATCCTGAGCGGCACTCCATTGTAATGGGCGGCGCGTATCAATTACCATCAGCTGAATGTTCTGTTCGTCTCGTCTCTTATTTTCATAAAAAACCCCACAACCTGAGGAGTACCAGCATTTACCAGGGCAGTTCCCTCCGTCCCTGTAAATCTTTACTCACCCGCACACCCAATAATAATATAATATTTGCAAGTTTAGTAGGTATGTACTTTAAATTTAGTGTTGTAATATGTACCTAGATAAAATATACTTTATAAAATGTGATGTCACAAAATTTGGAACCCATCCCCGCTACTTGTCACACTGTGTCAGACTTCAACCCCATTAAAGTGTGTCGGTTTTCATGGATAGCCCTTTATTAGCATAAGTTACACACATGAATTTAAAAATCAGAAACACAGGAGCACAGAAAAACACCAGCTTGTTGTAACACGGCACCAACGGGTACTTACACGACGACGATAAGGTCCGGCAGCAGGGCCACGATGGGGATGAGCAGAAGCCCGGCCCAGAATACCAGCGAGCTGAACACCATACGGTCCATGCCCAGCATCACTGACCCGATGGGTATCAGCGGGTACACGTTACTGAAAATAAAAAGTATGCAATAGTAGTAAAAAGGCATAAAAGGCATTTATTTTCTCAAAATTGATTCCTTTAGAATACTTTTTGATGTCATTTCTAATATACTAGATACTACTACCGCTTCGGAAACAAATGTCGCTCTGAAAGAGAAGAAGCGGCGCAAGAATTACTCCAGTATTCCTCCACCGTAGGTGCGTTCTTCACGTGGCAATATTAAAGTCAAATTCTTAAGAACTTCGTTCTTTATTTATTTATAAACTTATTACACAATATACTAGCGAACACAATAAACATTCACTTACACACTTACTCACACAAACGCACACATACACACACATCCACACCTTATTAGTGTTAAGTAGGTACCTATTTAGTGATTATAGATATGGAGGAAGTGGGATCTTCTAACACAGGTTTTGTCACCTAAAAGACGGTTCCTACCAATTATTATATCATGTAACAAAACTTTTGGTAACAATAAAGAAATTTGAAATAAAAGGAATTTATTTTCGCAAAGTTTGGAATTCTTTTTCATTCAATCAATCAACTACTACCACCGCTTCCAAAAACAATAAGGCTCTGAGAAGAAACGGCGCAAGAATATCTGCCATTAATTTTGTACTCTTTTAAGAAATATACTTAAACCTGCTTGAAATTTAAATGAAGAGGCAGGGTTACTATATTATATACAACATGTTTACAACGCCAAAGAGTCAATCTTATCCGACATGGCTAGATAGTTAATGGTTCGAAAGTAACTGTCGCACACAATGTAAAAATAGATAAATTTAATAAAACCAGTGTGGTCTCGTCTTGTTTTGTAAGTTTTCAAATGGAAAGCAGTACGTATTATTGGATTAATTCGAGCATGACGCATAACCAATAAAACACTAACTCTTTAGAGAATTAAAGACATTACATTACGGGTAACTGAATTTTTCAATCCACTGACACTTGCTATAAGCCAATGAAACATAGCCTATGTTATATAAAATCTATATACATATATAAAAATTAATTGCTGTTCGTTAGTCTCGCTAAAGCTCGAGAACGGCTGGACCGATTTGGCTAATTTTGGTCTTGAATTATTTGTGGAAGTCCAGGGAAGGTTTAAAAGGTGAATAAATATGAAAGTGTTCGGAATTAAATAAAAACAACAATTTTGTTTTTCCTTTGATTTGTCCCCCGTCGTCCGATATTTGTTTTGTATGGACATATTTTCTATGAGAGAATTTATTGACGCACGGTTTGACAGTTCTGCTGTGAAACAAAATCATTACATCAACAGGGAGCATATTTTACGAAATAATTCTTGATGTTATGAAATATTATTGGCATATTAATAAAAAACATTATTTTATTTATTATATACAGAACAACGTCTGTCGGGTCAACTAGATGAATTAGATAGGCTGTATAATATGATTATAATATCTTATATATAAAATTCTCGTGTCCCGGTGTTTGTCACCAAACTCCTCCGAAACGGCTAAACCATGAAAATTTGTGTGTATATTGGGTAGGTCTGAGAATTCAAATTATTGATTTTTTTTTATTACTTTATATGGCAATACAACAATGTTTTACAATTGTAATAGATCTCCATCTTCACTTCATCAAGTTTGTTTTGACTGCATCGACGTGATCGATGACATCAGCTGTACAGCTGTTGGCCGTACCTGTACAGCAGGATGAAGAGCAGCCAGAGCGCGATGGAGCCCCAGATGGAGACGTGCGTGACCCACGTCCAGGAGTGGGTCGCCAGCCCCGCCTTCAGGCACACCGTCGTCACCACGTACTGCCGACAACATACGATACATTCTTAGATACGTCTTCCGATTGCAGTTTTCTTAGATAATTTATACATCTAGACAGCGCCTCTTGCTGCCAGACAACAGGATTTATTACTGTAGTGTGCGCGACGAGCTACATCTACGTCTTGTGTTAGTGTGCGTGCATTGCTCAAAATACAGGTTAACAGTCAACCTCAATTTTTTCTCGATGTTTTCACAGCTGTCATAGTCTATCTAGACGCATAATTGATCGAAGGCAGCATTACATACAATTCAAATTCATATTCAAAAACACAATATTAAAATAACCGCAAGAAACTCAACGGACGTTTTTTTTTTCAATTATATTTCATTACAATTAATTTTAATAAGAACAGAATCCATTGATGCGGCCATGATGATTGAATGAATGAAATTTACATATTTTACATATGTATTAAAGTCAATCTATCAGATTTCTCCATGTCGTTGCCATTGATCACGTGAACGTACCAGAGAGCAGGACAGATACGTGCCCGGTTCACAATGTTCGCAACTTTAATTGGACGTAATTGCAGAAAAACGTTAAAACCACAATCATGTCGAAATTGAGTTAAGAACACAAAACTGGTCACGTGATTCATATTAACGGACTGACAAAAATGACAGCCCTACTGTCACTCTTTAAATGACATCATGACAAGTATAGCCCAACCCACATGTATGGAATACACTAATATTTATTAAACTTTTAAACACTAATTCCTTAAGGCCACGTTCAGACGACAAGCACTCAACGCGCGTTTTAATAACGCGCGCTAACAACTACATACATTTTATTCAGTAATGCTAACGCGCGTTTTTATTAGGCGTCCGTTGATCGCTGCGCTAGCGCCCGATTTGAGATCATTGGTTTTCTATGTTTCCGTTCAGTTGAGCGCGCTTTCGACGCGGATAGACATATTTTAGGGTTCATATAGTTCGTCCGAAAATCGTCCGAAATGGAAACCGAAGCTTTTAATACGGAATTATGAATTGATGAAATAGATAAATGTCGATTGCGATTGCGATTTGG
Organism: Leptidea reali; assembly: GCA_949711725.1. Classification (NCBI taxonomy): domain Eukaryota; kingdom Metazoa; phylum Arthropoda; class Insecta; order Lepidoptera; family Pieridae; genus Leptidea; species Leptidea reali. Next base: position 13,441,707 of record CATIXN010000009.1, read on the forward strand.
GACACGACAAGTAGCGATTATTCAAATAAGAATTTAAGAAGACGGGCTTGGCAAGAACTCGTTTTTATATTCTGTAAAGGACATGACAATAAAGAAAAGAAGAAATTGTTTCTACGTCCATCTTCGACAAATGTAGAACTCAAACTGAAACAGGGCGGCACGTATTTAACGCCTAATAAACGCGTACTATATGAACACTATACAAAATATCAACGCGCGTTGAGCGCTTGTCGTGACTCTATACTTGTTCACTCGTCACAAGATCTGCATGTATAATTGTAAATATGATTGTCACCGTGTACACGAAGTTGCCGAGCACGAGGTAGCCGCCGTCGCGGGCGCCGCGCCACAGTACATGGTGCGAGGTCATCAGCACCGGCAGCCAGAACAGCAGAACCGAGTGCAGCAGCGCGTTCACGGCCCACACCCAAAACACGCGCACGTTGAACAGCAGCCCTTGCTGCGACGGCACGTACAGCACCGGGTGCTGCAATACACACGTGGACACTGCTCACAACGCATCGCAAGAGGGGGGCGATGTTTCAGCTTTAAACGCTCATATTCTAAGACGAGTCGTCAATAATATATTTTACAAATTAATTTTGAATACAAATTTAATTTGTAAGATTAATCCTAGAAGTGAGGGATATCACTTTAAAAATAACAAATTGTTTAGATTTGAAACAGCGACATCTCAAGTCGATTTCCTAATATGCAATTATTGGGGGTTTTGTAGGTAGATCCTGTAGATGGAGCCACAACCTGAGAGTTGAACAAGACATACTAAGATATACGATCAATGCGTCACTCCAACGGTTGGCTAAGTTGGTAAGAGCACTCGGACGGAAAACCCAGTTTGCGGGTTCGAGTCCCGCACCGTTCATAAATTTTGGTTATAAATTTAATTTGTGTAATTAATCCCAGAAGTAAGGGATATCATATATAAAATAACAAATTGTTTCTATATATACATAATTATTACAATATTAATAAGATTACAATTATAACTATTAATATTTGCATATCTAACTTAAAGGAATGCTCAACAATACTTAACAACTAACACACAACACGCAAATAATAAATACGAATACTAATTATATTATTATAATAAATACTTACTATTGTTCTAGAGAATATAATCGTGAAAAGTTGCGACCGTTAATATCGACCACTGGTCTTAGATGTCGAGCGCTCGAGATCATAAATTGCCCCTTAGTGTGCCAATACGTAATGACTCAAACAATTATTTAATTTATTATTAAATGTTTGACTAAGCATCATTTAGTCTCTGTGGTTCCGGCAGTCGGCGAAGTAGATCGTATGTTTAGGCTCCGTCACCATAAACATTGTTTATTGATTATCATTAATAGTAAAAAGATAACGAACCCTTATCATGATCTCAGGCGAGCAGATCTTGTCGAAGAGACCGATAGCGAAGGGCGGCAGGGCGGTGAATATGACGTTGTAGAACCCTATCGTCCATCGCTCGAACAATATTTGGCCAGACCTTACAAACATTAAATTAATTAATCACAACATAGTGTAAAACAAAGTCGTTCCATTGTCTGTCTGACCCTATGCATGCTTAGATCTTTAAAACTACGCAGACAGAATGGATTTTGATGCGGTTTTTTTTAATAGACAGAATGATTCAAGAGGAAGTTTTATATGTATATGTATAATAAATGCATAATAAAGCGCGTACACCTTCCTTAAAGGCCGGCAACGCTCCTGTGATTCCTCTGGTGTTGCAAGAGATTGTGGGCGGCGGTGATCACTTAACAACAGGTGACCCGTACGCTCGTTTGTCCTCCTATTCCATAAAAAAGGGGTAGAGAAACACTGATAATTTAAGACGAATCTAATGTGGTGTCGTATATAGAAATCATCAAAATCTCAAATCAATCTCAATTTCAACATAATGTACTACAGTATTATAACCTTAAAAAGGTCTACAAAAAGTCCGCGATGTTATATATCTATATCTCAGGGATAGCTCACAATAACCATTTTGTATCCTTTACATTGTAGCCCCTAAAGAAAACATGTTCGTATTGTCTAATGACAGAAACGCATAATGTTAGGGATCTGCTGCCTATATACCGTTTCGGTCAATATTTACCGTTGTTGCTATGCAGCAGAGTAACGATAGAATTGACTCACTTAAAAAATATTGATGTAGGTATCATTCTAAAGAAATAAAGTTTATTCACATATCATATATATTATTTTGTAAAGCTTACCAGGCCGAATAAATAGCGAACCACAGTTCAATTACATAGAGACATATATTCTTGTAAAACGAGTATAAAATGAGTTTGCTGATCCTCGAGTAGTTCCACGCGCCGTGCACCAGAAGGAGACGCAGCAGGAACCGGAACTGTAATTATAAAATGGTTCCACTTTATAAAAACCATTTAACTAAACGCATTTACGGCCGTTCCCAATATACTATCAAAAGATAGAGATAAATTACTACCTTCTACTGTCAGTAATTAGCTGTTAATAATCTGAAGCTGTCTCAATATACCCGATAAGTCATTCTTATCGCCTTATATTGGGACGAGTGAATTGCAATTTCCATACAAACTTCTATCGCTGGTAAGCTATACGTCCTCCCACAGCGTGTACGGATAAGGTGTATTACCGTGGATAACTTTATTGGGAGAGATAAGTCAACGATAGTTACGATTTTTATCTCAAGTAGGCCACAACCGGAGATAGACTGAATATTGGGAACAGCCGTTAATGTACTTATTTACAATTTTATAAGTCCCTCATCTGAATATACCAATGAACAACATTGTGTATCACGCTCTGTGGTAGCAGAAGTTGTTTTTTAACCACGGTCAAATACCAGACATTTGATTGATGATATATTATATTATGAAGAAAGCCTTAAGATCTGTTAATTAATTAATGTCTTCCAAATTGTTAAGCCACTGCCTTGCTTGCTTTTTCTGCTTTCAATTATGAGTGCTGTAATATGAATGATTATTTTGGAAAATCGAAATAAGTTGAACTTTCTTTAATTCTGGTCTTGACCGCCGGTGTCCCAGAAAAGGGCCTGAAAGACCTGCGTCACCTGGCACCGAAGCGGGAAAGTGCAAATATCATATGCTGCGCCCATAGGTAATTACTGCCAGTGGCAGACCTGAACTCGGCTGCACCCCTTCAGGACACTGCATTACAGCGACACCGAGGATACTCCCCTAAAGTACTTCTTGGTGAGGTACCTGCGCGATGCTGTAGTCTGACGCGCAGACGGCCTGTAGCCCCTCCACACCAGAGATTCCCACACCCACACTGGCGCGCTGTATCATGGCGACGTCGTTGGCTCCATCGCCGATAGCAAGTGTGACTTCGCCCGTCGCACTGGCCACCATCTCCACAACCTGATAAAAATACCGGGTTCCATTATAGGTAATTCAATAGAATTTTAATAAAGTGTCATAATTGTAGGAATAAAAGTAGTCGGAATAGTCGAGAGTGAATAAAAAGACTAAAAGAGAAGAAAAAAAGAGATAGAAATCGCAATGATAGTCACCTCAGCCTTCTGAATGGGCGAGACGCGGCAACACACCACCACCTTGCATGATATGCACAGCTCGATGAAGTCCTTCTTGAGGTCGCAACCCATCGCGTACTTGAGGGTGGTGCCGTCGATCACGAGAGCCGCGTCCGTTTGCTTGCCGAGCCGCTCGCCGAGCAGTGTGCACTCGCGGGAGAGAGCTTCACGCGTGCCCTGCGACATACATTTATGACAACACAGACGTGTTATACGAATAAATTTCAAATGTTTTATAGTTAAACATCCAGCATAGTATATAGCGAATACTAAATAAATCGATTTTTGAGCGAATAATTATACACAGGAAGAATAACAGAAGACAGTAAAATGTCAAGAATTAGTAAAACAGTTTAAATAAGCAATTAGCGATAAAAACATATTTATTGGTGTCGTAACGTGACGTTATGACTAACAACTAATATTGAATTATGACTTTGGGAAAATTAGCGTAGACATTGACCTAGTCAGTGTAGTGTTAATTGTAAATTCATTGTTAATTTGCCTAGCGTGTATTGTGAATATATTGTTAGATGATATAGCGAGTATTGTGAATATATTGTCATTACGCACATCGAGACTGTCTTCGTTGAGGATGAGCAGCGGCTGCGCGGGATGAATAAGCCTCGCCGAGTGCGCGATGTTGATTGCGGTCTCCTGTTTGTCCCCCGTCAGCACCCACACGTTAATGTTCGCTTTTAATAACGAGGCTATTGTCTCTGGCACGCCGTCCTAGGTACAAGGCTCAATATTATTTCAACCATTAAAATTGATGTATTATTAAATACATTATAACATTACAGAGCTTAAATCCATGACGTTACAAAGATATAATTACTACACAAGAAATAAAAAAATCATAATCTCAAAACTATGTATTATTGTATAAGGCTTACAGGCGTCATGCTGTCAAATATTTTTTTACATTCTTTGGTTAAACATCTCATCAAGCTGGCAAATAGATCACACTGTGGTGCTACCTCAAGTTCAGAGTTTAGGAAAGAGATGGCTCGTAGTACGGGCGTGTGCTTGTGCGCCTGAGTGCGTGTAGGCAGCTGCGCTACTAGTGCGTGCCACTGCACGCGTACGCACAAGGTCGGCACATAAATATTTACGGCTCGAAGGACCAACGTGTGATATTATTGATATCTTAATAAGTACTTAAAGGGCGATAAAAATTAACACAAAGATATTATGCTTTCATACTTGAATTCTTAATTAAGTTCAGGGTCTTATAGTATGTATCCTGTAACGAGTAATTCAGAAGATTAGGACATATCCCAGAATTTGACAAGCATTACCAGCCCGTTGACAGAATTACTCGAATAAGTTGACCGAAAAATGTCAGTTAAAGTTTATAGCTAGATATAAATTTTTTTGTTATAACTACGTCAACAACCTACATTTTTATTGGACCTTGGCGAACCTTCCTTAATAAAATGACAACGACATTTTATTATATTGTTATGAACTAACCTGCAGTTTATCTTCAATAGCGGTGGCCCCCAACAACCTCATATTGTTCTCAATCAACATGGCCGCCTCGTCAATCTTCTCTTCACGGTTGTGTAGCGAAATACATGCCTTGTGGTATGTGTTGGACCATTCCTAACAATAAACGTATAATAGGCATAAATTAAAATTAAGATTTCTATTTACACATAATTATATTATATCAAGTATCAACCTGAGGGAAAAGAAAGAGAAATGGACAAAAACCGTTACAGAATGGTATCCAAGAGACGGGAAACGAAGGAAAGGTAGACTAGATTAGAAGGTTGGAGGATTTTAAAAGGATAGCAGGACCGGACTGGACGAGAGTAGCTAGAGACCGAATAAAGTGGAAGTCCTTATAGGAGGCCTTTGTCGAGAGACAAATTACTAGTTAAGCTAATTTAAGTTTTATTTATAAGAAAAATTAAGTTTAGTAACGTAATAATAAAGGTTAACTTATTTTTATTTTATTTATTTATATGATATCAAAATGCATTGTGATTGAATTATCTTTTGTTATTAATTAAAGAATTAATCAAAATGAAGGTATTCCAGGTCTTTGTCGAGATACAAATTAATAAGCTAATTTAAGTTTTATTTATAAGAAAATGCATTTTCATTGGAGTATTTAATGGTCTTAATTAAAGAATTAATCAGAAAGAAAATGAAGGAATTCCAGGCGGCATGCAAGAGTCAGAGGCAAGTCCCACCTGATAGAAGTGCTCAGGCACGTCGGCCACGGCGAAGACTAGCGTGCGCAATCCCTCGTTGGCAAAGTGCTCCAAATGGGCGAGAGTACCGCGAGCATACCGCGAGTCGTGTCCGCCCGCCAGCCGCGGGTATATCACAGAGTCTGCACCCTTGCAGTATAATTTTATTTCACCTGCGGAACACAATTTATATCACATTGTATCAATAGTTGGCGACACAGTTGCAGATTTCTCAATGCAAATGATTTATGATTTCAGTCTTTTAGTTAGTAGGTTTCATATCCGGAGGAAACCAACGGCAACCCTATTACCAAGATTCCGCCGTCCGTCCGTCTGTCTGTCAGCTTGATGTATCTCAAAAGCCGCAAAAGTAAGACAGGTGAAATTGCACAAATTATGTATTAATGACTATTGGCGTAATAATAATAAATACAGTGCACGCCATCTACACAATGAGGTGGTAACTACGAGTACGATTCAAGAGAAACTATGTATTGTCTTGTTTTCTTTTACTGTAGTTTCTCTCAGCGGGTTCACTCTCTTCAAGAAATCAACGCGCAAACAGAGATTAAGCAATAGTAAATTATAGAGCATTTTATGTAACTTTTATAAATCAAATATTTGAACAGTTCAATAAATTATTCATTCAAGTCAAAGATCAGATTCCTAACAGCGCCAATAAATACTATAATTGCACCATGTAAACTAAATTTTTTTAATACCGGTTCCACATATAACACCAGTAGGAGGTTCCTTTGCACAGGATGTCGGCTAGGTTATGGGTACCACAACGGCGCCTATTTCTGCCGTGAAGCAGTAATGTGTAAACATTACTGTGTTTTGGTGTGAAGGGCGTCGTGTGCGCGGCCGCAGTTGCGCCATTTTGAATTAAAGGTGCGTCCCAGCTGGGAAGGGGTGGAGCCCGCGCACCTGCGGGCACGCGCCATGAGGAGTACCGGATGTGTTTATTATCGCCGTTCTCGGACTCCTCCTAACAAGGCGCGGTATGGTACACCATGTGGTTTTAGTGGATTTGATTCCGACCACCACCCTACCGAAAAACCCCGGTGGGGTGACGGCCCGTGGGGGTTTCCACACGATAATAAATAAATGGCACCTCACCTGTGGGCGTGCGTACGATGACGGACATCCGCTTGCGGGTGGAGGTGAAGGCGATCACGTGCAGCACGCAGTACTGCTGACGAGCGCCGCCCGCCTCCGACACGCTGATGGTGACGCTCTGGGGCGTGCGGGTCTCGAACACCCAGCCGAACGACGCTGCGCCCGTCACCAGAGCACGCTCGTCTGAACAGTAGAATAATGTTGAAACTCATAAAAACAAATATAATTTGAAAAACAAAATTCTATGAACGATGCGGGACTCGAGCCCGCGACCTCTGGCGTTCCGTGCCAGTGCTCTAACCAACTGATCTAACTCTAAGGTTGTGGCTTCATCTGCAGGATCTACTTTACAGTTGATAGCCTGCTCGACCCCAATATTTGCATATTTGGAAATTGACTGTCATCTCATGAAATGTTTTTAAAGTGATACCCCCCACTTCTAGGATTAATACACAAATAAAATTTGAAAAACAAAATTTTTTGAAGCCACTGCGAGATGAACAAAGCATACAAGATTTTATGACGATATATCACTCGAACTGTGGAAGACCGCCACATGTCCAGATGGTGGGGATGATATCCTAACTTGTGGCGTGTCGTGCGAAGATGGAATTCGGCGGCAGGAATCAGGGTAAACAGCTCTTTGGAATGTTTGGAACAGGACGTTTCGAGTCGTTAAGTTGCCGTTGCGCAAAGATGTCGCTTCATTGTGCGTGCACAATAGTGATTTTCACATGGCTTGTGTAACCAAAATTCATACAATCTTTAGAAAAACAAATACAACGTTAAAAAATCTTCTTCAAGTAATTAGTTGCAAAATCCTTGCCAGAGACAACAACGGTCGACGGTCACCATAATTCCCAACTATTCTATCTCTGTTGCCAATTGAGTTCACTTGGTGGTACTACCTGGTGAGGCTGCGTGGTAGTTGGTGTGCGAGTCCACTCGCTCTGGTATGACGGTATGACAGACGGCCAGCATGGTTAGAAACTCGCGAATATCAGGCGCGCTGGGGTGCTCTCGAAGGTTGTGGTACAGCAGCGACTCTTCCAGACTTACTCCGGGAGCTGGCTTCGTGTATATTATCTGAAAACCAAAAAAGAGTACATCACGAAAAGCTAGTGTGACGGTACGCAGACGTGGTCGCTAACTATGGGTCTGATGAGAAAGGTCATGGTCGTACAGACGGCAATGGAGTGAGTTACGGATCGGATTTTCCTGCGAGTTCGAACCATAATTGCGGAGATCCGTAGGAGAGGACAATCAAGATCACCGACATAGCCCAAATATTTGCGAAACAGAAGTGGCAGTGGGTAGAGCATATAGTCCGACGGGCAGAAGGCTGGTGGGGCAATAAAGTCCTTGAATGGCGACCACGTACCGGAAGAAGCAGTGTTGGTAGGCCCCCTCAAGATGGTCTGACGATTTCGTCAAGATCGCCGGAATACGTTGGATGAGGACATCGCAGGACCAATCGTCATGGAGATATTTGGGGGAGGCCTTTGTCCAGCATTGTAGGCCTTACAGCTGATGATCATGATGACGATAGAAAATAATGTGGAAGCAGTTTGATGTTGTTGATGTGAGGAATGTTGGTAAGTTGTACTTATACATTGTTTAATCAACAACTTTGCCTTCGCACTAATAAAAAAGAAGAAAAGATATAGTTATATGATTGCTTTGTGCACCACCGGTGAGCGAGTCAGATTCTCATTAGCACGCACCTCCGCACTTAAGCGGCGTGCAAAAATTTGTAGAATTACATAGTTTTTTTTAGCACTTAAGCGCACAAGCACACACAGGTAATACGAGCCATCTGTCTTCTAAGCTCTGTACTTGAGGGAGCACCACAGTGTGATTTATTTGCCAGCTGATTGGGATATTTGGTCAAAGAATGTAAGAAAAGATTTGAGAGTATGATGCCTGTAAGCTGTATAAAATAAGATACCTAGTTTTATAATTTTTATTGGTTTCTTTCGTTAGTCTGGTATCTTTGAAACGCTTTAGATTTAATCTGTAATGATACATTATACACACACGGCGACCGATATAGCCTAATGCTTAGTGACCCTGACTATTAAGCTAGACGTCCCGGGTTCGGACCCCAGTAGGTGCAATCATTTATATGATGAATATGGATGTTTGTTTCCGAGTCATAGATGTTTATATATATTTATGTATGTTTAAGTAAGTATATTATATTATGTATGTTTAAGTAAGTAAGTATTAAGTATATCACTGTCTTGTACCCACAGTACAGGCTATGCCTAGTTTGGGGCAAGATAATTTGAGTAAAAGTGTATCAATATTATTATTATTGTTTTTTTTCAATAAAAAAAATATAGCGGTATTTTTTTGCGCGGATTTTTATTCGCGATTTTCATATGATTTCATTTGTGCCTCTTATATTGGTGTTGGCATGTTCTCCAGAAGCAAAGGCTGTACCTCGGCGATGGAGCACTTGCTGAACTCCATCTGGTTGCAGGTGAGCGTGCCGGTCTTGTCGCTGAACACGTAGCGCACCATGCCCAGTTCCTCGTTCAGGTTGGACGTGCGCGCCAGGGCCGGAGTGTCGGTCTCCGCGTGGTACATCTGGCTGTCCATCGATATAAACTTTGCCTGGAAAAAAAAAAGAAAAAATATCATCAACTTTCTACATTAAATAACCATTGTAATTTTTTAGTAGTAAGTGTGGAGCTGAGGTAAGGATTGGTACAAAAATTTTACTTATACTGGGAGGCTTCTTTTGCACATGATGTCGGGTAGATATATGTCGGATAGATTATGGGTACCTTGCGTCTTTTACTGCCGTGAAGCAGTAATGTGTAAGCATTAGTGTTTCGGACTGAAGGTCGCCGTTACTAGCTAGTGAAGTTACTGGGCAAATGAGACTTAACATCTTATGTCTCAAGGTGACGGGCGCAATTGGCTAGCACTTAGCAGAATGGAAGCAGTCCACATGCAAACTAAGCTAAGTATTTGAGGTCCAAAGTCAAAAGATAGTTATTGTTTTATTTTGTGACTTTTAGTATCTATTTTGTGAATGTGTTCAATATCTTTGCTACAAATACGAGAAGTGAACTACTTCCATTTTAAATTAGAAATATCGGGCAAGTTTTGTTCGGGGTGTCAAACAGTATTTTTTTATGATTTTGTGGACTGGTTCCTTTCTGCTAAGCGCTGGCCAATTGTAGTTCCGCTCAGAATTTTTGGGTTTTTCAAGAATCCTGAGCGACGCCTCATTGTAATCGGCAGGGCGTATGAATTACCATAAGCTGTCCAGCTCGTCTCGTTTCTTATTGTAAAAAAAAATCAATATGTGGTCTCCAAACACCGTACAGTACCTCAGCTTTTACAAGAATTAGTGACACAAGCAAGACATACATGCCATGGTAAGTGGTGCGGCGGTGACCTTGAGAGATAAGCAGTTTCACTAACAATGGCGTTTTTCGAAAATACACACAAATTATGCTGCAAAACTCATTCTTGAGGGCAGAAATCGCGTCACAGCGACACATATAGCCTGCAAAGTGTCCCTTCCACCTTTTTATGATTGTCGCCAGAGGTGACAGCTAACATGAATCGAATCAAGAGTGCGCCTCCATTCAATTTATTTTAAGGTCGGGTATTATCATTATTTAGCGTAAGAGCGCTTTCGAACTACGTCCGATCCGAATCCGATCCGTAACCGCGAAAACACGGTCCGAATTAGTCGTAGAACTATTTCTATGGTAGATTACGTACTAGATCCGGCTTTCGTCAGCCGATTTCTTTCTGTCAACCGTTAGAAATAGTATACGACTACACTGGACCGTATAAACGGGTTCGGATCAGACTTAGTGCGAAAGCGCTCTATCGTGTCATGAGAATTTGAGCTCAAGCGAAAACCCGACGAAATTAGCTTTGTGTGTCGGTGTGCATCTGCAAATATCACATTAGTTGCTACATGTTTTCTAATATGTAGAACGAACATAAATAATGTATCTAAAATGTATGAATATAATCAAAAACGACTCACTTGAAAAAATCGTACAATTTCTGCAGTCACTTGTAAAGATATCGGTATAAGATTGTTGTATAATATTAAAAATGTCAAAAAGTTAAATCCGAAGTTTGCATTCTGTGCTCCTGCAACAATAAAACATAATATTATTACAATTAGTTACGAACGGCACTAGCCTATATGCATGTAAGTGTTATCTAAATTATAATGGCCTCGCATTCCAGTAAAGTGTGTTTGGGATCTTCAGTGGCTTCACAGCAGTATCTCCACAGGTTGAGTCATTGAGACCAATTCTTGCTAGGTGCCCATTCAGCTTAAACAAAAGAACATTGGCAATAGGACTTTCACTACCAACCTATTTTATAAATAAGATATTTAACATAATGCAATTTTATCTTAAATAAAGGAGGCTTAAGCGCGTACACCTTCCTTAAAGGCCGGCAACGTTCCTGTGATTCCTCTGGTGTTGCGGTAGATTGTGGGAGGCGGTGATCACTTAACAACAGGTGACCAGTACGCTCGTTTGTCCTCCTATTCTATAAAAAAAAAGGCTTAGCAGCTCTTAGCGTCCGTTCTTCTCAAGTCTGACGCATAAAGTTTCAAATGTGTGTAAAAGGTTTAAAAGGAATTTACTTTCTTAAAATTGATTCCTTTAGAATTCTTTCTGATGTAATTTCCAATATACTAGATACTACTACCGCTTCGGAAACTCATGGCGCTCAGAGAGAGAAGAAGCTAGCTTTCAAAAAGTGACTCAACATAATATGAAGAGAACCTAAGACAAACATTGTGCATCTGTCATTATGAGATGGAGCGACACCTGGCCAAGCTGTTAATAGATCTCAGCCTAAGGCTAAGGCTATAGTACCACTGGACAGGCTGTTCAATATGTTTGACAGCAAATTTTATGCGCCTTTTTGAAGCGCCACTCGCGAGCGTCAAGAGGACTAATTTTAACTTATAATACATATGGCTGAAGTATTTTTTAAATTTGAACTAATTTCGTTCGTTTAACTAGATATTTATACACAATTTCTTTTTATTGTAAATAGTTTCCCACCATCTATTGATGTTTGTTTAGCTGAGGTCACCATCACTAGTTTTAGTACCGCAGACTCTCGCTATCGCCAACAGCGCCAAAATGGCGAATATGAAACAGGCACAAAAGCACTCTGACAGCCGCCAGTCCAGTGGTATATAGGACAGGTCAGTGTATGGTACGCTATCAGCAGGTGACGCTAGTTGCGATGAGTGGAAAAGGTGCTCACCGTTGAGAGCGATGTACCAGTCAGTGGTCGTCCTCCGAGCCAACCACAGCTCGTTGAAGGCGGCGCTGAGCAGCGACAGCGCTATCAGGATGAGGAACAGCATCAGGATGTGGGTGTTGGTCTGACGGTCGATCGAGGACCGCTTCAGGGGTGCTGGGAATATTGTTCACGTTTAATCATAGATACACTATGACAGTTGTGAAAATGTCGAAAAAAAAATAGTTTACAATTACTCTCTATTAAGAGCAACTCCAATGCACGCACACTAACACAAAGTGTCATACAAATCGCGGGTGTAAGACGTAAATAGTCAAGCACACTAAAGTATTAAACCTGGCCTGTTTTTATCAGTTGTGTAAACAGCAAGAGACTCTATCTAGGCGTATAAATTATCTAAGGTTTATCTTTACTTAAGGTTTAAATTAAAGCTATTTTACTATTACAGACATGCATACAAATAAGGCTTTTTATTTTATAACTTTCAAACGATATACATATTATTCCCTACGATATTTTACTAAACTTTGATATGAAACCAACATGCCGCGTAACCGAAAATCATTAAGACGTTGCTATGAAATTTCATTCATACGACGATCATGGACGAGTAAAAAAAGAAGGACTCCGCGCCGTGATATTAGCAAGTGAAGCACCGTTATGCTAGTGTGTGTGCGGTTACGGGGAATACTAGTTACACAATTTTTATTTATTAAATAACCATATATGGCCACAAATACTTATATAGTATCGTTTTTACACTATTTCACAACGCACGACGGCATTTTTAAAATATTTTATTGAGACGCAAACTGATCTGTCACAGACGATGACAATTCTCATAATGGCCGCCTATTGGCCTGTAGTAGTGTAAGTGTGTGCGTGCGGCTATGTATTTACACGATAATCGTCTTGTTTTGGTGCTACACTGTTATGTCCGTGACGACGATAAAGAAGTTTCACTTCAATAACAAACGTGACGATACCTTTGGTGGAGTTCTTCATAAGCTTGGTCTCGTGGCCCGTGTACACGACCACGGCGATGGCCCAGGCGGTGTTGCGAAGCATGGCCCCGCGCTGTAGTATCTGCTCTAGCCCAAGCGGGATCGACCTGGCCACACGGACAAACCAATCGTAATCATATTTTGTTATGACAATAACGGACGAGACGAGCAGGACGTTCATCATCATCAGCCGGAAGACCTCCACTGCTGGACAAAGGCCTATCCCAAAGATTTCCACGACGAACGATTCTGCGCTGCTCTCACCTAACGTATTCCCACCAACACTGCGTCTTCCGGACGAGCAGGACGTTCATCTTATGGTAATTGATACGCCCTGCCCATTACAATGCAGTACCGCTCAGGATTCTTGAAAAACCCGAAAATTCTTAGCGGCACTACAATTGCGCTCGTCACTTTCAGACATAAGGTGTTAAGTCTCATTTGTCTAGTTATTTCACTAGTTAGGGCGTCCTACAGACCGAAACACATTAAATAATGCTTATGAGAAACTTAATGCCTTTGTCTTTGGAATTAATGGCTAGCGTTAATCACTATCACGTGAGCTATATGTTCTTTTTTTTTATGAAAATAAGAGCCGAGTCGAGCAGCACCTTCAGCTGATGGTAATCAATACGCCGTGCCCATTACAATGCAGTGACGCTCAGGATTCTTGAAAAACCCAAAATATCTGAGCGGCACTACAATTGAATGCTGGGTGAGTTTCTTGCGCCGCTTCTTCTCTCTGAGAGCGCCATTTGCTTCCGAAGCGGTAGTAGTATCTAGTATTTTAGAAATGACATAAAAAAGAATTCTAAAGGAATCAATTTTGGGACAATAAATGCCTTTTTATTGCGCTCGTCACCTTGACACATAAGATGTCAAGTCTCATTTGCCTAGTAATTTCACTAGCTACGGTGCCCTTCAGACCTAAACACAATAATGCTGACACATTACTGCTTCACGGCAAAAATAGGCGCCGTTGTGGTGCCCATAATCTAGCTGGCATCTTGTGCAATGGAGCCTCCCACTGGTACTCCTCATATATCGTCGATAGCTCACTTGTTGTTGGTCTCCTTGAGCACTCCGTTGAACTCATACAGGTGTCTATTGGGCGGCTCACACTGCAGCGTCGCTCGGAACTCAGCCAGCTCATTCAGGCTGCTGAGCCGGCCAGTTTCCGTGCTGGCCTGACGGGTTTTGAGGTTCGTTTCACCGTCCAGGTTCGATGTCTCCAGAAAAGCTATGGATTGCGGCTCACTGCAACATTACAAACATATAATCAAATCATCTTTAGTTTATTTAAATAAGACACTTTTAAAGGATTAAAATGCGTGTAATTGTAACTGTTTTACGGCCGTTCCCAATATTCAGTTGTGGCCTACTTGAGATAAAAAATCGTAACTATCGTTGATTTTTCTGTCCCAATAAACTTATCGACGGTAACTAACCTCTTCGTACACGCTGTCTGTTAATGGGATGACGTATAGCTTACCAGCGATAAAAGTTTGTATGGAAATTGCAATTCAAGCGTCCCAATATAAGGCGATATGAAAGACTTATAATAAATTATTGACAGCTAATTACTGACAGTAGAAGGTAATAATTTATCTCTACCTGTATATAGTATATTGGGCCGTTAAAAAACATTCAAATTGCAATAGAGGAGACGGTCTAAAATTATCTAACACCTGGAATCCAATAATCTCTATATTAAAACCCACAACTACACATACCAAAAAAGAAAAGGACACTCTCAGTAAATTTTGTCAAAAACCATCTGTTTACAGCAAATACCGACGACTAAACTTCATAATGACAACTATGACAAATACTATCTTTGACTCACTTCATCTGCAGTCCCCCTGAACGTCGAAACGTCGGGTTAACTAAAATAAAAATGTAACTTTTAACGCGTTTTAATCCTTTAACAGTGTCTTATTTAAATGTGTGACACTCGCGTAAATAAAACAAAATACCATCATTAGTTACACAAACACTTAGAGTGAGAGAGACCTATAGAGCATATTTGCTCAGAATTTACTTAAGCAAAACTTAGCTGGGTGTGATAAAACACGAACTTGACTTTCGCATTGGCTTAGCTTAAGCTCAACTTAATTTCAGCTGTCAAATGACAGATACAAGGCAATAAAATATTCTGCTAAGCTTACACTTAGTCTTTTTTTTATGTAATAGGAGGACAAACGAGCGTACGGGTCACCTGGTGTTAAGTGATCACCGCCGCCCACACTCTCTTGCAACACCAGAGGAATCACAAGAGCGTTGCCGGCCTTTAAGAAAGGTGTACGCGCTTTTCTTGAAGGTACCCATGTCGTATCGTCCCGGAAACACCGCACAAGGAAGCTCATTCCATTCTCATTCATTCTATTATTTATTTACGGTGTGTGTGGATGCTGCAGCTACTGTACTTAATAACTTTTGTATTAATTTACATTTACTTTTTTTACTTACTCGTGTAAGGCATTGACTATTTGACGTTTGAGTATGTTTGTTGCATCACTTTACATATTATATTTTATTTATTCGGGTCAACAAACAGTAGCACGCAGTGCTTAGAAAAAAATCAGTAATAATACAGTAATACTGTACATGTTACCCACTACGTCAACCACATAATTATTAATTTATACTTAATTACAAAAGTTACATGTAGGTATAAAAAATATATTCGTTTAGTTTTATTCTTATTATTCTACAGGTTTAGTCTAATATAGTAATATTCTTCTTAAGATAATCCATGACCAGCTTTTTGAAAAAGCCCACACGAGTGGAAAAAATGTCAATATTGCCAAAGCACGCATTATATGAATGTGTCATTCTCCATAGTGGTGAGCGCTCGCCAGAATTTGTGCGACATTTTATAGTAGCAAAAAGTTTATGCGGTTGATTATTGAGTACATGACTTCTAACTGGTATTTTGTAACAGAGTTTACGAGTTAAAGGAATTTGTAATTAAAATGATTTTTAAAACAATGAAATTGTAAATCTGGATTTAAGGGAGTGGCCATGATATTCCTGCTACTTCTTCTCGTTAGCTCAACCCTTTACGAAGTAGCGGTAGACTCAATAAGAAAAAAAAAATTTTGACATTCATAAGTGTCATTTCCTTGACCTACATGAATAAAGTGATTTTGATTTGATTTGATTTAAGTCTTACGTAAGTAACTGTCAGCTAATTATTAAGCTGTTCCTTCATGTTAGTTAGGTAACTTTTCATAGTTTAAATCCTGTGTTTTTTATCACATTTAAACGAATACACAGACACACATACACGCACACACAGCACGTTTCATACAATCGAGTGAATAACTTTTTTCTTAGAGAGTTTCGCTAGCCTGTAATGATAAACTGACTAGCATCTGTCCGAATACAATCATGGTGTTTTACTGTGTTTGCTTGCTTTATTATTCAGGCCTTTAAAATATTAATCCCCTTTTGGCTGTCAGATTATATTTATATGTATTAATTAAATCCTTTTAAGAGCAGTGGATTATGTATAAATAACGAAATAAGTCTGAGCAAATAATTCCTTCTAAGTACGCTCTGTAGATCTCAGCCATATTCTTGTTTAACAACAAAAAAAGGTTATTAAGGATTCATATCTAAGTAACGCTTACAATGGTATAATATAAGGTTATAATGTAGTAAACGGTTTGTCAAAAATTATACAATACAACAAGTTCATTTAGTACTAAATATTATAAAGCTACAGTGTTTGTTTGTTTGTTTGTTTGAACGCGCTAATCTCTGGTACTACTGGTCCGATTTGAATGATTCTTTCAGTGTTGGGTAGTCCATTTATCGAGGAAGGCTATAGGCTATCTTTTTTCAAAATTAGGGATCCGTAATAAAATTGCTATTTTGTAACACAAGGTGTAAAATCGAAAACCTATTTTTGCGTGCGCTGCAAAAACTATTGACAATAGAACAAAATGATGTACAGGCTATAATATAGGCAATATTTTATTACTTATAAAACTATCGCGTGAATTATACTTTATATGGCAAAACAACGTTTGCCGGGTCAGCTAGTTTAGTATAAGGTTTCGTCATTCTATAACCAAACTTCTTTTATACTAGTAGGTAAGTGTTTCCTTACCCTTAAATACGGTAGGCAATCTAGGCGATTACATATTTGGAGCAAGCAGCGTTTCGTTCACTTGTTTAGAAAAAGTATATACGAGGGCTGCACTAAAAGTATCGGGAATGGAATGTTTCCACTGTTCCTGTCATATTAAAATCTTTTTAATTGAAAACTCCTTGGTTTTAAAAATCGAATACCATATATTTATTTAAAAAAAGATTCTCAGTCTTGTCACAGGGTCTTTTCAAACTTGTTTAGTCGTTGAGAAAATGGAATTGACTTGAGAAAATTCTAGAGCGATGATTTATTATGACTTTCGAAGTGGTTTAACACAAAAACAGTGTGATGACCGGATGATTTCTGCATTTGGTGATGAAGCCCCATCCAAAACCACAATTTATCGCTGGTTTGCTGAATTTCAACGTGGACGTGTCAAGCTCAGTGATGATCCCCGTCAAGGTCGTCCAAAAACTGCAGTCACCAAAGAAAACGTTGATGCTGTGCGTAAGCTTATTGAGTAAAATCGACATGTGACATACCGCGAAATTCAGGCAACTTTAGACATTGGCATGAGTCAAATACAAATAATCTTGCATGAACAATTAGGTGTAAAAAAGTTGTTTTCCCGATGGATACCGCATTTGCTCTGTGAAGAGCAAGAAGCGGCTCGCGTTATTTGTTGCGTCAGAACTCTCGAAAGATCGACGCAGGATCCTCAAATGCTGTATACAACACTGTATCAGGTGACGAATCCTGGATATACGCGTACGAACCCGAAACAAAAAATCAGTCACGAGTTTGGGTGTTCGAAAATGAGTTAAAGCCAACAAAAATTGTTCGTTCACGGTGTGTTGCAAAAAAAATGGTGGCCACGTTTGTCTCCAACCGGCCATGTTGCGACTATTCCTCTTGAGAGACAGAGAACGGTTAATGCAGAATGGCATGCTAGCATTTGTTTGCCACAGGTCGTTTCTGAACTCCGTAACGCGAACAGCAACCGCCGCATCATCCTCCATCACGACAATGCGAGTTCTCACACCGCGCACAGAACAAAAGAGTTTTTAGAGCAAGAAAACATAAATTATTAGACCACCCGTCGTACAGCCCCAACCTAAGCCCTATTGATTTCTATACTTTCCCTAAAATAAAGAATAAATTGCGTGGTCAGAGATTTTCATTACCTGAAGAAGCTGTGGACGCCTACAAAACGGCCATTTTAGAGACCCCAACTTCCGAATGGAATGGTTGCTTCAATGATTGTTTCCATCGTATGGAAAAAAATTTATATAAAAAAAATTAAAATTGTATGCATCAAATATTACTATATTAGTACATCTTTTATAACTCGTACTTTATATTCTCGATATTACTGAGTGATGCAGTGACATAAAACAAATAACAACGTACCTACTATATACTAGGTGTAAGACGACAACTATGATTGCTTATATGCAGATATACCTATGTGCCTACGAAAACCAACACACGCCCGTGATTAAAACATGATACCTATAGCGCTATACGTACTTTTAAAATACTTTAGTAAAACAAACAAAAGAAGGTGCTGTAAACAATACTTAGTCTGGCCATAAATACACACAATTAAAAATAAACAAAATATTACATCTGAATTTGGAATCTGTCATTTTTATATGATTGTTAATATTTCTTATCTTGGCGCCAATACATTGCACAATATTAGGTATGCGATATTAAAATGGAGTGGGGTGATAAAGAGAACCGAATCGCTGTGATTGCATTTCAAAAAGTAGGTATGGAGCCAAATGCAATTTTTAAAACTCCATACGCTTGGTATTAGTAAAATGTTTTGTGTACCGGGCTATTAATAGGTACAGTGAGACCTCTGTTTCTGACAAAAAAGATCTGGCCGTCCAGGTAGTGTTCGAACGAAAAAGTTGGTCAAAGCAGTAAGGGAACCATGTCGCGTTTTTTAAAAGATTACTTAGAGCTTGCAGCCTATAAGAGACGTACTGATTATATCTTAACTGATCATATCTTAACTAATAATTTAAAAAAGAATAGGTTGCTAAAGTCGAAACAACTACTGAAGCGGTACGCAAAAGGAGGTCAAGAAAAATTTGGTTTACGGATGAGAATTTTTTGCAACAATTGAGGAACATTTTTACAAACAAAATGACCGTATTTATGCTCAATGCTCTAAGGAAGCTTTCCAATCAGTAAACAGAGTGCAACGTGGGCACTATCCGACTTCAGTGATGATTTGGTGGGTTATTAGCTATGAAGGAGTGCTCAGTCACTCATCAAGATACCATTCTTGAGAAGGAAGTGAACAACACCCCTTAACAACACCATGTTCAATAACCAAGAATGGTCTTTCCAGAAAGACTCGGCGCCGGGTCATAAAGCTCGGTCTACGCAGTCTTGGTTGGAAACGAACGTTTCGGAGTTCATCAGAGCTGAAGACTGGCCGTCGTCTAGTCCCATTCTTAATCAGCTGGATTATGATTTATGGTCAGTTTTAGAGAGTACCTACAGCTTGCTCTAAACGCCATGATAATTTGGAGTCCCTAAAACAATCCGTATGATTGGCAGTGAAGAATTTTTCCCATGGAAAGAGTGCGTGCTTCTATTGATTGGAGCCAATGCAGACCACTTCGAATAAGCTTTTTATATTTTAAATTATTTAATATTTATGTATTAAACTAATACACCTGTAAAAGTAAGGAATGATATTTGCAATAGAAAAATTTTCTCTCTTTGTTTCAGTATTTATGGCAAGACTAGGTATAAATAATAGTATATTCGGAAATTGCCATTATGTTTTTTATTTGTTATATATAAAAATGAATTGCTGTTCGTTAGTCTCGCTAAAACTCGAGAACGGCTGGACCGATTTGGCTAATTTTGGTCTTGAATTATTTGTGGAAGTCCAGGGAAGGTTTAAAAGGTTTGAATAAATATGAAAATGCTCGGAATTAGATAACAACAACAAATTTGTTTTTCCTTTGATGTGTCCATACATAATTTCTATGAGAGAATTTATTGACGCACAATTTGACAGTTCTGCTGTGAAACAATTTCATTACGACAGCAGGGTGCATTTTTTACGAAGTAATTCTTGATGTTATGATATATTATTGACAAATTTATAAAAAACATTATTTTATTTATTATATACAGAACAACGTCTGTCGGGTCAACTAGTTTGTTATAAGAGCGGCAATAATAATTCACACTGTCGAATATCAGCCTACCTATCGCGTAATTGGGTAAACCACAGTAATTGGATTACCCTTGCTTAGACTAGGGGCTGGTACAAACAAGACAAACCGAATTTCTAATGTTGCAACTGGTAAACACAGAGCAGTAAAGTGAATCGATACATACTCCGTGCAAATACAAATATTGGAGGTTGAATATCTCGACATAATTCAGTGGACGTAACGCAAAATGAGTTGAGTGTTATCATGAGTAATCTGAGCCCGGAGCCAAACAATGCAACGATATTAACGTTCGTATTTACATAAAATGTTGCAGATAATATTATTAATGTCGCAAATATATTTTAAATGCATAGTTCTTATGCATCTCACGTGTACCATTTCGAAATTTAATACAATAATTTCTGCCGACCGACTTCGGCCGAGTTAAATTCATATCACGCTCAGGAACTTCGCATTTAAAACATAAGTTAGGGTGCAACTACGTGTCTATCATTCTAGATTTTTCTTGGCATTACTCTTGATTACAAATTACAACGGGGCCCCCGTTTAGAAAGAAAATTGGCTAATAGACTTACGGCCGTTCCCAATATACTATCTACAGATAGAGATAAATTACTACCTTCTACTGTCAGTAATTAGCTGTCAATAATCTGAAGCTGAATCAATATACCCGATAAGTCATTCTTTTCGCCTTATATTGGGACGCGTTAATTGCAATTTCCATACAAAGCTTCTATCGCTGGTGAGCTATACGTCGTCCCAGTGACACACAGCGTGTACGGATAAGGTGAGTTACCGTCCAATAAGTTTATTGGGACAGAAAAGTCAACGATAGTTACGATTTTTATCTCAAGTAAGAGATAGACTGAACATTGGGAACGGCCGTTAGTTCTGCAGCATATGCGATTAAAAGAGATTTGATAATTAAATGACATAGATACGGCAGTTATTTTTTTTTGGGTATGGAGCGAACGCCCTCAGGCTATTTAATTATAAATTTGAGTGTACAGTGTATTGTAACTGAATTAAGGAAAAAGGAGCCAGCTGAATTTCTTGCGCCTTTTCTCAAGTCTGAGTCGATTTCGAAATTCAATTGGTCCAATGAAACAACCCTGTACATAATAGGCACATCAAAGGAAGGCTGGACAATACCTGGTAGCCAGTAGGATGAGGTCGGCCGGGAAGAACTGGTTGTTGACGACCCGGCAGATGTCTCCAACCTGCAGCCTCTCCCAGCGCACAGAACGCCACGTGCCCTCAAACAACACTTCAACTTTCCGCCGGTTCGTTTCCTCGTCTGCTCGATGCCTTTTCTGAACATATACCATATAACATTAGTTCATTTACTCGCAGTAATTTTTCTCCAGTCCCTAGGACACTATCATAAACTGTCTGTAGGTATACATGGTAATTCCGTAACGAAATTGTTAAATGTTTTTAAAACACAAAATAAAACCAGAACGCATGGGTCATGCATAAGCAATTATACACATAATCCCCAGACCCCAGTTATATGAACGATAATCATGCGGATAATGTCCAAAGTTTTTTATACAATAACAAATAAATTAAAGAAGGTTTTTAACCAGTCGTGGTCGCTAACTAAGGACCTTATGAGGAAGCTCATTATATTCTGACTTCATATCTAAACAATAGAATTCAGAGGGTCGACGTGAATGGCAGGAGATCTCCTGGGACTCCTCTCAGTATGGGGGTAACACAAGGGTCTATTCTTGGACCGTTCCTCTTCCATATCGATATTAATGATCTTCCTAATCTTATAGAGAAAAAACATAAGGTAGTATTGTTTGCGGACGACACTTCACTGATTTGAAGTGAAAAGAAACCAAGCTATGTATGACGAAGTGAACGATATTCTATCTGACATCGTGTACTGGTTTAGCGCTAATAACCTTTTGTTATATTTAACATTTATATTTATATTTAGTATTTAGTTTTCTTGCTATTGCAAGAAAACTAAATACATTAAATTTACCGTACCAAATATCAAAAATGTAAATGCAAATGTTTTGTTAAACGGAGAGGTGATAGAACCGGGCGAATCTGCTATATTTCTTGGCATAACTCTAGAATCCAAATTACGATGGGGCCCCCATATTGAAGGATTGGCGAACAGACTTAGTTCTGCAGCATACGCGGTTAAAAAGATTAGACAATTAACTGACATAGATACGGCGCGACTAGTATACCTTAGTTATTTCCATAGTATTATGTCCTATGGTATATTGCTATGGGGCAACGCTGCCGATATTAATACAATATTTGTGCTGCAGAAGAAGGCTATTCGCGCTATTTATAACTTAATCCTAAAGAATCATTGAGAGCAAAATTCTAAGAAATTAACATCTTGAATGTTGCTGTATGTTCATAGGCACATAAGTGAATTTGCCAGAAACTGTCATAACCATAATGTTAACACCAGGAATAGACGTAAACTTATGATGCCTTCTACTCGGCTAAGTCGAGTTAGTAAGTCTTTTGTGGGGCGATGTATATGCTTATACAACAAGATCCCAGAAAACGTTCAAAACAAAAGTACTACGTTATTCAAAAGAATTGCTAAAAAACCTTTATGTGGTAAAGGTTACTATAACATAAATGACTTTCTAAATGATACCACAGATTGGGAATGGAGTGGCTCAATCTATTAAATAATAAGTTTAATTGTACAATATTACTTAGTAAACATATTTATTCGATGAAAAAAAAAGCCCGCTGAGTTTGTTGCGCCCATTCTTCTCAGGTCTGAGGCATTCATTTTGGAATGGGTGGTAGTTTTTGACTTTCAATAAGTTATGTCACATCCTATTTTGAATAAAAATATTTGAATTTGAATTAAAAGATTTACACAGTTCTTAATGTGTCCTACCCGTCTGTGTGCCGTTCTTGTTTTGATTGTCTACTCACGTAGTCCTCCACGATCTCCTTGATGGCGCTGACAGTGAGGATGAGTATGAGCGGCGTGAGCGTCGTCCATCGTCCCGTGGGTGACACGTCGGGGATCTGCTGCAGCAGTGCGATCAGCAGGAAGAAGCAGTTGGAGTAGCGCCGGAACTGCTCGAACAGGAACAGCGGCACAAACGATGGGAGACTGCGGTTGACGAGTGTTGTTATCATGAGTGACAACATATTATGATATCTGACAGAGATTGTTAGCTATTATCATTATTATCATTTCATTAATAAACCATTAATCTAATCTTTCGAACACTGTCAATAAAAACATTATGCGAACATTTTATTAACATGGTAAGTTAGTTATTATTCTTTATGAAATATACAACTTTAAATTTAACAGCAGAGGGATGACGCCAGGACCAGCCATCGCTTCACTCGCCTGTTTGGGAACTTTACCTTGTTCACAACGCCGAACTAGCACATATCATAATCCAACCTATACTTACGTTGAATATTGAAAGGAAAGCTCACAAAAGCTTCACATCTGTCAATTAATTTGAGAGTTTTGATAAGAAAGATGTAGTTTGGATCAGAGATGTTGAACATTCTCATTTGCCCAGTAATTTCACTAGCTAAACACAGTAATGCTTACACATTACTGCTTCACTTTAGAAATAGGCGCCGATAGTTGATTCATAAGTTAATAAAAAGCTATAATTTTTTCAATCGGTGACGACCTCTTCAGTTTCCAGTCTATTTGGCAGAGATTCATAAATTAAACTGGTTGTGATTTTATAAAAAAATGCGTTTTATTTACAAAAGAAGTCACTTGCAACCACGAACTACTAAAAAATAAGGAGTCCGTGTCACCTTATATAACAGTGTAGCACCAAAACAGGCCGATTAACGTGTAAATACATAGCCCCACGCACACACGTACTGTACTACAGGCTGATAGGCGGCCATTATGAGAATTGTCATCGTCTGTGACAGATCAGTTTGCGTCTCAATTAAATATTTTAAAAATGCCGTCGTGCGTTGTGAAAAAGTGTAAAAACGATACTATATAAGTATTTGTGGCCATATATGATTATTTAAGGGAGAAAAAATTGTGTAACTAGTAGCCCCCGTAACCGCACACACACAAGCATAACGGTGCTTCACTTATTAATATCACGGCGCGGAGTCCTTCTTTTTTTACTCGTCCGTGCTTGCGACTTGTAATATTATTAGTAATCGTCTGTCTGTAATCTGAAGCTCATAATATCGCATGCACCACTGGTTCGGATTACTAGAACAATATAAATGTTTATACAGTTTATACTTTATACAGCTGTGCGCGATGAAGCACAAAGTTAAGGTCAAGTTTGCTGAAGGAAACACCACGCCGATATGAAAACCTTGACATTGGGAGCGCACAGGTACCACGCGTACTCTAAGCTAAGTTTACATTAATGTTACATAATCTTATATGTAGCATGCATCAATGTGCAGCTGACTGATTGTATTTATTATTATTTAACGAGCAATTCTTTTATCTTTATGAACTGAACTAATTTTGATGATTATTTTGTGTGTTCCAGAGAAGGGTTTAGATTTCATTCAGTCCATTATATATAATTCTCCTGCCCATGTGTATGTTAATGAACTCCTCCTAACGGCTGGACCAATAATTTTTTAATTTAAGACGTGTGTACAAGACGTCTTTCAGGTTCGTTAGTGTATGTATATATTTTAATATTTATTATTTTTATCTTAGATACTTTATATGTCTAGATAGAGCCTCTTGCTGCTAGATAACCGATGAAAACAGGCCAGGTTTATTACTTTGATGTGCGTGACAAGCTACGTCTTACACTCCCGATTTGTATGTCACCTTGTGTTAGTGGATGCACGCAGCATTGTTCAACCTCAATTTTTTTAGACGCTTTCACAGCCGTCACAGTCTATTCAGACGTATAAATGATCTAAATTTTTTATTTACAAAGCGGATATTGTTTTGCTTTGAAAATTTACTAATATATGCTTGACGTTTCTGCAAAAGAAATCGGTCAACTCGGAAAGAATCATGAACTGAACTTCGGAACACATTCTGTGTTAAATCCGGTAAACTATGCACACAGAAAATACAACTCTGCGCAAACGCAATGATCGAGACCTTCACAGAGAACAGGATCTCCGACAATTCAAGCTATTAATTCAGGTTGATACTGGGGTGCACCAGACCAGAGATGACAGCAATGTACTATACATGGCCTGTTCTACATTGAGCGCTGGCAAAACATAAACATAAAGACATTTTACAACGCAGCCGTGAAATAAACTTTGAGATCTGATCCAAGCTGTTGTCTTTTTAGGGATCGGACGAACAAGGGCTGAGTTCCACGAGACCGGTCCCCTCGTATGTCCTTCAAGAAACAATATCAGAATGGTTTGGTTTGGTGAAATATTTTGCAAGTAATACTGACGCGTAACACAAACATTAAAACCGTTGACCAGATTTGGATATTGTTCACAACCCACGAAGCTACGTTATCATAAACAGGGAGTGGCGGGTGCGTGGATATGCGACATGACAGTAGCGGCGTGACATCATGCCGGGCACCACGCCAACTGACCCCAAACACGCGTAAACAATAAGCGGACAGATTTGCTCCGTGATTACATTGCGTTCCCAATTTAGATCGGATTTTCCTTTCATTGTACAAAACATTGAAAGAGTTGATTTATTAAAAGAAACGCTGGACGACAATTTAACGGTTCATCATTAATTTTATACGAAACTTTGAAAAAGCCTTGCTTAGTATAGTATTTATCGGCAGAATGAGATAATTTATTTAAATGCTAACTGCACGAAATCTAGAACAGAATTGAAATACTTTCCTAGTTTCTTCCTGTTTCTATCTTACTTTTTTTACGATCTATAGATATTTATGCAGTACGTGGGGAACACTGAAAATGTTTAGAACTAGGTAGTTAGGAACATTGCTAATGAAAACTTTTTCTGAATTTCTTTTTTAGAATTCTATGGTAACCTAATGTAGTATATTGCATTTGTCATTTGTTTTTGTGAATTGGCGGCAAATCTAAAACTCTTGTTACACTTGAAAATTAACATAACGCGAGAAAATTTTGTCGGTAATATTCGGTCAATGATTTATTATGACTTTCGTTGTGAGCTTACTCAACAACAAAGCTATGATAGACTGCGATTAGCATTTCATAATGAAGCCCCATCTCGTGCCACTATTTACAATTGATTTAACGAATTTAAGCGTGGACGTAGCAATCTCAATGATGATCCGCATGAGGGACGTCCTTTAACAGCGACTACTGAAGATAACATCAGTACTGTGCGACGCATAATAGAGGAAGATAGAGAGTGACCTATCAGCAGATACGGGCAAGCCTAGGCAATGGTATGAGTCAAGTTCAAAAAATATTACACGAACATTTAGGCGTCAAGAAGCTTTGCACCATATGGATTCCCCATACTTTAACCGACGACCAGAAACACCTTCACATGGACTGGTGTCGCCAAATGTTAGATAAGTTCAAGGGCAGTGACTCAAATGCTCAGTGGGTGTTTCCTATCGAGGATCGGCCAACTAAGGTAAAGAAAGGAAGAAGTCAAGGAAAAAAGATGACTGCCTCATTCTTTGGTCGGAAAGGTCATTTCGTGACAGTTGAGCTAAAAGATGGAAGGACAGTTACTGCAGACTGGTATGTCAATCGCTGTTTGCCTGTTATCTTGGAAAAAATTCGACAGCAGCGCCCTCAAAGCAGGATCCTCCTTCATCACGACAATGCTTCAGCGCAATCCACAAAACGGACTGTTGAATATTTGACTATGGCAGGTGTCGAGATAATGAGTCATTCTCCATACAGTCCTGACCTGGCGCCCTGCGACTTTTATTTATTTCCAAGAACTAAAGATAAAATTCAAGGTATTCGCTTTACGAGCCCTGAAGATGCGGTGAAAGCGTACGAAAATGCCATAGAAGAGACTCCTAAAGAAGAATGGGCCCACTGCTTTTCTCAGTGCTTCCATCGAATGCGACGATGTGCAGAGAGGAACGGAGATTATTTCGAAAAACAAGAAAAGTATTGGCAACTTTCTACATTAAGACGTTTTTCATTTTCTAAACATTTTCAGTGTTACCTAGTTAGATTTATTTACTTAACATTATTTACAAATATTGTCCTATTTTAGGTCCTAGAGCCCACGATGAAAAGTCCCCCGGGCATTTGGTACAGCTTAAAGCCATTAAAGTACCACATTTTTTCTCCAAACGTTTCTTTTAAGAATGTCGCGTAAAACTAATAAATATCTGTTTGCAATTGCTGTGTGATTTGATCGTAAACAGTCCAAGCGAGCGCGAGTACATGATCGTTGTAAGTACGCACCTATATTTGGCGGTAGATATTCTGTTGCTGACGAACTTCTGGGGCTGCGGCCGGTTCACGAAGATGACCCGGCTCTGTTCGTCAGCGGCGCCATCAGTGATGCCCGACGTGGTCACCTCGTCCTCATCTGAAAGACACACATTCTGTCATTTCTGCAATTGACAACAAAGCTTTTAAGGCTTATTTAAACGTAGTTCCTGAAAAACGTTGAAAGCCAAGCCACAAATATCACATTTTAAGGAATTAGTGCTTAATGTTTAATAAATATTAGTGTATTCCATACATGTACGTTGGGCCACTAAGTCATGATGTCATTCAAAGTATGACAGTAGGGCTGCCATTTTTTGTCAGTCCGTTAATATGAATCACGTAACCAGTTTTCTGTTCTTAACTCAATTTCGACATGATTGTGTTTGGAACGTTTTTCTGAAATTAAATTCAATATAAAAAATATTTTGATGTTCAATAATATAAAAAGTACTTTGATATTTTACATTGTAAGAGGACTACGTACCTACTGCAATTGTCTCATGAAAATTGTAATGTTTTAAGCAGCCTATAATGAATTAATTACATAACTGTACCATAAAAGGCAAGGGATTGGCATATAATAAGCTGTTCTAGGAGATCTTCGTTGAGGCAAACGATCATATTTATTATGTGTCAGCAACAGATAAGTACTGCCATAACACTACTTACGTGTTTGACAATATGAAATCTGCATGGATCGTTAAGATGGACTCAAATGACTGGTATAAAGGTAAATGTAAAGTGATGGCCGGCCGCCCAGACTCTTGTAGCACCAGAGTAATGACCACACGAGCGTTTCTGGCCTTCCAGTAGCATGCATATAACCCATTTTAAATAAGTAACAAGAAACCTTTTAGCATATATCTACTAGCCAGCTGAAATGGCTTAATAATTTGACGCAAAATATACAATTTTCAAACCATGAAATCTGATCGAATTAAAATAATCTACGAAAAGATATAGTTTAGACTTTAGAGGAACAGAAACTTCACTTCTTATATATTGTTATAGTAATCGTACAAAGGAACTCAGATTACTTGCTTCCCATCTTACTACAAGTTCCTAGTACACTTCTTATTCGAAGAGCAAGAGATTGTATGCGATCATACCTACCCGATGTAAACACTGCCTAAAACATGCCGTGCCAAACTGGAATGGTGCATAGAACTTAGAAGTAATATGTAGATATCTGGCCACTACAGCGTACTATACCATGACCGTGCTATAAACATACTAGGCATAGATCACCAGTTGTTGTCCTTCACGATAAATGTTTATAGGTCGGTGACGGAACGGTGTACTAGGCGTATTGTCATAATTTTCAATAGAAAGAATATTATTTGCCTCACATTTGGTCATGGTCAACGTCTGTAAAGCGGTATACCTGCCCGTTAGCTAAATTATTATTAATTACCGTAAAATTTGCGAGTCATGACAGTTATATTTTCGCTCCCTACGTACAGTTACATAATTAATGCCTCGGAAAATTCATCAAGGCCGCTTGGAATTACTCATGTCGTATTATAGGCGTGACCTACGTACTTGTATGGTAGCGGCCGCGGGTGACGTGCTCTCGCAACACCTGCGCGTATTTCCAGTACTCACTCAAGTAATGGATAGCCTACGCCCTTAAGGCGAAGAGTAAGCAGAAAACACGCAAACATGGTGTTTTTAGACAAGTTTTGTGGTGAAAGTATAGCATTTCGAGCTATGAGCACTTACTTAATCCTGTAACACATATCCATAAGTCTTATTTGTAGGTTGCTAATGCTTGCTGTTGGTCATAGTTAACACTGCCGAGCCTTTTTGAACTACCACATTTCTTTGAAGTTAAACAAGTTTTTTGGCATGGCGTGACGCATTTTTTTGGTACTTCTCTCAGAAAAGTTATTCTTATAGCTTGTACTTTTTGTGTATGTTCATTTATTCAGAGGATTGTAAGCATAAACTGTTTTCCACGCAAGAATTTTGAAAATATTGGCTTTGTTACATAGATGGCGGGCCGGCAGCCGTGACCTCATATCGCTCAAGGTCGCTGGCATTTAGTGTCGCCTTAACAATCATTTGTAAGGAATGAAACATTGTCCGCACCAGCTTTTGCCACGGTTGGCGCACCTCATTCGTTACACGTATCTAGTTATTTCATTCATTGGTTATATTACAAAGTGCAACTTTATATGTTATGATCAAGAGTAGGTATTGTTGGCACAAACATTGTTGTGCTTGTGTATGTTCTCATTTATATTTTAAAGAGCTTCCCCGAAATTTCACCTGATTCCTGCCACCTTCACACGACACGTCACAAATTAGGATATCATCCCCACCATCTGGACGTGTGACGTTCCTCCACAGTGCGGTTTTCAAGGATCTTCCTTCCACGTACAACAAAGCTGTGGAATGAACTTCCTTGTACCTTTAAAAAAAGAGCGTACACCTTCCTTTAAGGCCGGCAACACTCTTGTGAATGCTTTGGTGTTGCAAGAGGATGAGGAAAGTTGTCGGTTTCAATTGTTTCCGGATTAACGAAACGCATTGTTTCTTGGTAATGCGTTTATTGATCAGACCTCATGAATACTTAGTAGACGAAATACAAGTAGTTGATGTCTTAAATTTAACAATTATAGTTGTAATTTAAAAAAATCTAACCCAAATAATCGAACAATGGATATTCAAATTCAAATATTTTTATTCAAAATAGGATGCGACATCTCTTATGAAAGTCAAAAAACTACCACGCATTCCAAAATGAATGCCTCAGACCTGAGAAGAATGGGCGCAACAAGCTCAGCGGGCCTTTTTTTTAATTTTGATAGCCGACGCCCATCTATGTCAGGTGTACCAGAAGATCACCAGCTGATCGTATATAAAAATGTGACATTCTATGCATACTAACGGCCGTTCCCAATGTTCAGTCTATCTCTTACTTGAGATAAAAATCTTAACTATCGTTGACTTTTCTGTTCCAATAAACTTATCGAAGGTAACTCAGCTTATCCGTACACGCTGTCCGTCAAAGGGACGACGTAGAGCTTACCAGCGATAGAAGTTTGTATGGAAATTTCAATTCACGCGTCCCAATATAAGGAAGAAAGACTTATCGGGTACATTGGGACAGCTTCAAATTATTGACAGCTACTTACTGACAGTAGAAAGTAGTAATTTATCTCTATCTGTAGATAGTATATTGGGAACGGCCGTTAGAGTGCCAGCCGCCAGGTGTTAATATGTTCTTCACGATTAAAGAGGGCAGGGAGGTAAAAGCAATAGGCCTGTAGTAAGCCGGATCAAATGAACAAGGGCTGAATTTCATTAGACCAAGGACCCAAGGATTTATGGAAAAGGATGACAAATGAGCATATTATTTACATATTTAGAAACAAATACACATACAGACTTCTTAACAACCAAGGAAAAACAGAGCTTGCTGAACAATTTTTGCCAGAACTATAGTTGAGCTCTGACACTATAGGTTGATCTTGGTTATCCATTGTCGTTAATAGTCGGGTTAGAGACAAAGACCATCCCCTCAAGATCCGCCTACACCTTTACCGTATGAACTAAGGAGTCATTCTCCATGTGCAGCGGACTGGCTGGAGTTACCAAAGGCAGCTTTCAGCAACACCACTCTTTTTTTGATATAATCTCTTTGAGGGCTACTTTTTGCATTACAATTAGCTGTTCCTTGAAACTTGCTGAGTTCATCTTATATCCTACAGAGGCGAGATTTGGAATAAAAGTCACTTTAAAAAGTTCATATGAACTATGTCACAAATGTTTTATCAGCATCAACATTGGTTTTATAACTCTTTAACTTTATTGAGATAAGAAAATATTTATTTTACACTATAATAAGAAATTAGTTTCTTAGTTGATAAAACAGCAAAAGTCAATTGGGAGACATGAACAATAGTAAAAACCAAACTACCAGATATTATTGATCAACAAAATACACCACATTTATTGAAAATTGTGATCAAGAATCCAGAATATGTACAGATAATTTTAAATGGATGAGCTTTTTAAAAATTGTTTGTGATACAAATATTGTTTTCATACTAATATTTAAAAAAAAAACATTGTAAAAATGTACCTTTTGGTTTACTTAGTGTAGCAGAATTTTAAAAATAAATCCTTAAAAAAATACTTAGCTTACAACTTTTAATATTACCACCATCAGAAAACCAAGACTACAGCATTTAAGACATCTTTACAATGACCAAAACCCATTTCACAACTTAGTTCTCACAATAAGACCAAACATAAAAACAAATAAATACTGGTGACAAGCTTCCTGATCAGAGTGGAATAGAATTACAGTTGATGACTATTAAGGTGATGTGAGAGAGTATAGTCTAGTTTGAGTCTCTGCTGTATATATAATATATACTTACTTAGAGAGAAAATATTACAGATAGTTTCTATAATTATTAAATAAGAAGGATTTTTCATATCAAAAAAAATATAAAATACACTTGAGAATAATAGAAAAACAATTAAAGTACACAAATAGAATTTATTTTATGAGACTACTAAACTTCGACAAACTACTAAAATATAATTTATTTATAATATTATGTATATCTTTATTGTAAGTGTGGGGATTACAACAAAATATGTCTATGGACAAACTTAACCATCTTCAGATATATTGTACTACTTGTCCATGCATGGTAGACTTTAACCTTTCCGTTTCAGGAAACGCTGATCACATGAAAAATCTGATAGTCATGATTGTGGAGCTCGTGCAGAGTTCTGTCAATGTGTATTATTTTACATATAGCAATAGATTGCTCATAAGTAGGATGAATTGAATTAATGTATTAGAAAGCTCTTGAAACAAGCTTTAAGACCATGCAAAACAAAACCATATAATAAGCAAAATAAGGGTCATAACTTGGTGAAGGAGTAGGTTGCCGTACAGCACACTAGGTTTTGGTGTATCTAAAAAATATAGTGCCTTGGGGCACGGCCAATTTAATGATTTCTTTGCTAAAGGTCAGCATATGTTTCATATTACTCAGATTTGTTGAACACATTCAAATATATTGCTCAAATTAAAAGCATTTCAGAACTGAGAAATTGATATAATATAAGATAGAGAAAGAAATAGATAACATAAGACACCCGTTGTAGATAAGGCCATTGACCTGTTGCATATAAGTCATATTCAAAATATAGTCTAATTCAAAATAAAAACATTCAGTTCAATCTGGTGTTGTGTTTAAATTACGATAACAGCTAGTAGATAACAGCTACATTGACATTGAAATACTTGATTTGATTTTATTAAATAAATACAGGTAAAAATTATAAATATGTAATTTAACAACACAATTTCAATACAAATTTTTTGATATGTTTCAAATTTGTCAGTTAATTATCACAGTGCATAGTAAATCTGTTGTAGGGATTCAATTCCCACTACATTTCCAACAAAACGGACCTCAATAAAACATTTTAAATCAGTGAACAACAAAAAAGTAGAGGTGAGTAGTACCGTCCGCGCTTATGGCAATGGATTTTCAGCAGGGCACTCAATTTGTTATATTCTAAATCAGACTACTTTCAAGCTACCGAATAGTGGCTTATAAAATAAATGATTGATAAGAAGACTTACGCTGGTTCATTTTGAGCACCATAGCTCGGTATAAACGTGAGAAAGGCGCCGTCATGTTTTATGTTTTCAAAATAATTTCACAAATATTATCTTAGAACCATTCCAAACGGGAAACTATACTGCCGAATAAAACTACAAAGTCACGGTCACACTAATTGATTAACACTAGTAGAACACTAAATTTGACACACATTATCACCGGGAAAACTGTAATAAAATATAGAAATCTTTCCTAAACATACTAATCGCTAATAATAGTATTTAAAGAAGAATAGTCAGAGCATTCTGTATTTATTATGAGAAATTGAAATACACATAAAAACTTGAGATACAAAAACTATGATAAAAACAAGAAACTACAACAATAATTGTGCGATTTTCTTGTAAATAAGATAAAAGTATCGATTTTAGTTTTTCATTGAATGTTGTGTTATGACATATTATGAGTTCTGATTCTTTTTTAATATTTTTATGGCATGAAATGCAAGCCCGTAGACACTATTATGACTTATCACATTCAGTGCTGCTAGGTCTATATTTACTTTACCCTAGGCTCTGTCTGCCTAAGCAACTTTTATCCAAAAACTTTTGATTTTATCATAGACCTCTTCCTGTAAGATTATACAAATTTTTTGGCATAATGACTCAGTTACAAATCCCTAATTTATACTAGGAATTCCTCGAAATTCTTAGCCAAGTTTTGAATTCAATTCAATTCAAAATACTTCATTCACTGTAAATTTTTTACAAAATATTTAATAAAAAGAATCATAAAATTTATACTGTTATTAAGTTGGCCTTACAACCTCATCAAAAAATTTAATACACAATAATAAAAGAGCAATTGCATAAGGCTCTATCGTTTCTTGTTTTTATCTTTAATATTAGCAATAATCGAGAGGAAAAAATATATTTTATGGAATAGGAGGACAAACGAGCGTACGGGTCACCTGGTGTTAAGTGATCACCGCCGCCCACATTCTCTTGCAACACCAGAGGAATCACAAGAGCCTTGCCGGCCTTTAAGGAAGGTGTACGCGCTTTTTTTGAAGGTACCCATGTCGTATCGTCCCGGAAACACCGCACAAGGAAGCTCATTCCACAGCTTTGTAGTACGAGGGAGAAAGCTCCTTGAAAACCGCACTGTCGAGGACCGCCACACATCCAGATGGTGGGGATGATATCCTAACTTGTGGCGTGTCGTGCGAAGGTGGAATTCGGCGGCAGGAATCAGGTAAAACAGCTTTTCTACTTATTCATAAAATGTTATTCATAAAAAGAACTTGGAGGAAGCTGTGAGCAGATTACGATGGGATGTCATGGGGTTATCTGAGGTCCGAAGACAGGGTGAGGACTCGATAATCCTAAATTCCGGACACATGCTCTACTTCCGGGAGGGTGACCAACTGTCTCAGGGTGGTGTTGGGTTCCCCGTTCACAAGTCTCTAGTCAACAACGTACCTGAGATGGGGAACGTGTCGACTAGAGTAGCGTACCTATAGTTCACTTACTACGTATTAAAAACGACTATACGCCTTGGTCTTCTCTCGCCGCGCTTGCGAGGGCGCGGTGGGGGAATGCTGATCGGGACTTCTTGTCCCCTGCAGCAGATTTCACTCGCCGCCCGTGGATACGGGCAGGTCATTAGGGTGGGAGCGATTGCTCCTTGCTGTCCTCTTCTTCGCTTAAAATGGTGTCATTTGTCGGGGGAGCGGATGCTCCCCTTTGTGGTAATCTTAGGAGCTGAGGAAGCGCCTGTTCCCTCAGCTCTGGTGTCAAGTCCAGTGAGTTACCGTCGGTTTGCGCGGACCCTGGCAATCAGCCCCGAAGAAGAAGGAGGGCAATCAGCCGGGCCGGGCACAAACACGTCACTCTTCATCCTCGTCCCGCACGATATCGCGCGGGTAGCGGTGGGTGTCAGGTGGTCGCGCGTGCCAGGGGGCCAGATCTCGCAGGTGATGGAGATCGGACGCGTCGGCACGCGCGAACATGTTGACGGCGAGACGACAAATGAAGTCGTCCAGGCTCTCGACTCTTAGGTCCCTCTGAATTGTCTGGTTCCTCACGTACCATGGTGCGCCCGTGATGCGACGGAGAATCTTGGTTTGAGCGGTTTGAAGCCTTTTCCGATTAGTTTGGCTCACGAGTGCGTACCATGCAGACGCCGCGTACGTGAGTCGGCTGCGTAGGTGGGTCTTGTACACTAAGACCTTCACCTTCAGAGGGAGGCTTGAGGAGAGCACTGGACGAAGTAAGGCCATCGCGACGTTTTATGACGCGATGGTCTTCGTGACGTGCTCATTCATGTTGAGCCGGCGGTCGATGGTGACCCCGAGGTACTTTACCGTCGGGGACCACGCAATGTCCTGTCCGTTTAGCTGCAACCTATGCTGGCCTGTGAGCACACTCCCGGTCGCGAGCGCCTGGGTTTTGCCCACGTTCACCGATAGTCGCCACTTTTTGAGCCATTCTGGCAGGGTGTCCAGCTGGCGCTGCATCTTCACAGCGGCGTGCGTCACATTGAGTGACGTGGTAATGTACGCCGCGTCGTCTGCATACAGCGCCAGAGTTGCCGTCGTTCGAGCGGGATGTCATCTGTGTATTTGGCATACAGCAGGGGTGACAAGCAGCTCCCCTGCGGTACGCCGGCGATCATCATTTTGGGCGATGAGATGGCATCATCTACCCTTACTCGAAACCGACGATTTTCGAGGAAGTTGGCGACTATCTTCACCAGGCGGGGAGGTGTCGAGGTTGCAGCTATTTTGTGCACGAGTCCAGAGTGCCAAACACGGTCAAACGCCTTCTCCATGTCCAGGAATACTGCCACAGCTTTCTCTCTCTTGTTGAGAGAAGCGGTGAGGGTGTGGAGTACCCTGGATAGCTGCAGCGTGGTGCTGTGTTCAGCGCGGAATCCAAACTGTTCTTCCCTAAGCTCGATGTGGGGTCTCAGGACTGACAGCAGGAGAGATTCGAATATCTTCGATTGGGTCGCCAGAAGAGTTATGGGCCGGTAGCTTTGTGCTAGTGCGGTGTCTTTCCCCAGCTTCGGGATCATTATAACGAGGCCTTCTTTCCAGATACTTGGAAAGTGCCCCGAGCGCAGGATGCCATTGAAGAGTCGCGTCATCGCAGCGATCGTACAACGACTATGTATCCAGATAACTCAATTTATTCAAAAGACAGATGCAGGTCCTATAAACTGTTGGAAAAAGTTTAATCGAGTGCTTATTCTATGCTAGCGCCACCTAGTTATAAAGTGCGTAAACTCTCTCGAATCTTAACAGTACCTAATACTCAGAATTACTGAACGGTATTCGTTGAAGGTCATTCAGGTTTACGCTCCGACTTCGACACACTCAGATGACGAGGTGGAGGCCATGTATGAGGACATCTCAACAGCCATTCACACTTCGAAGACCCACTTCAACGTTGTCATGGGAGACTTCAATGCAAAGCGGCGATGAGTTGAGAGTGGGGAAATTTGGTTATGGAAAACGCCCGAGGCCAGATGCTAGCTTACTTCATGGAGAAGGAGGATCTCTATATCATGAACTCCTTCTTCATGAAGCCAGAACAACGAAAATGGACTTGGATCAGCCCCGATGGTGCCACTAAAAATGAGATCTACTTATTATGTCGACCAAAAGACATATATTCAATGATGTCTCCGTGATCAAGTCAATGAAAACGAGAAGTGATCACCGCATAGTAAGGAGCACATTGAATATCAATCCAAAACTGGAGCGGTCTCGACTGGTTAAGTCTACGCTCCGACCCGCACCCATCTATATCCAAAACCCCGAAAACTTTCAACTCGAATAGCATAACTGCTTCGAATGCCTCGGTGACTGCGTAGGCGTGGACGAGTATAACAACAGGTTCGTGGCAACTGTCCAAACGGCTGGGTCTAAGTTTTTCAAGGCCAGCCGTTCAAAAAGAACCGGAAAAATCTCAGACTATACCCTCAAATTGATGGACGCCAAATGACCCTTCAGTCCCCGGACGATGCTTCCGAGGATAGGCAGCTTAATAGACAGATCTCCAAGTCATTGACTCGCGATATACGCCGCCACAATACAGTTTTTGTGAAGGCGGCCATAGAGCGTAACAAAGGCTCAAAAGTATTCGCACGAGATTTGTCTATCGGGCAGAGCCAACTGACAAAACTAAAGACCGGTGACGGCAGGGTCGTTTCGTCTAAAACCGAACTTTTGAGGGAAGTCGAGAAGCTCTACGGACAGTTATACACGACCGCACGGGCACCTGTTACCAACAAGGCTGAAGACCCAAGAGACGTCAGTCTGTACGAGATTTAGTATGGCCCAGAAACAGCTTAAAAACAACAAGACGCCAGGTGATAATGGAATTACAACTGAGCTTTTGAGAGCTGGTGGTACCCCTGTACGTAAGACCCTCCAGAAATAATCCGTCATCTTCGAGGGCAAAACCCCGCAAGCATGGCACAGAAGTATAGTGGTGCTGTTCTTCAAAAATGGCGATAAAATGCATTTGAAGAACTATAGGCCCATATCACGTCTAAACCATGTATATAAGCTGTTTTATAGGGTAATCACGAATCGTCTCGTGCGCAGGTTCGACGACTTCCAGCCTCCCAAATAAGCCGGATTCCGAAAAGGCTTTAAAGCACCACAGACCACATACATACGCTGTGGCAGGTTATACAGAAGACAGAGGAGTATAACCAGCCACTATGCTTGGCGTTCGTGGACTATGAGAATGCATTTTGCCTTTGATTCGATCGAGACCTGGGCGGTGCTTCAGTCTCTCCAGAGGTGCCAGGTGTTTGTATAGAAACGCCACCATGTTAGTCCGTCTCCAGGATCAGATCTCGAAGCCTATCCGACTGCAGCGGGGAGTCAGACAAGGCGATCTCATATCGCCCAAGCTGTTCACCGCTGCGTTGGAAGATGTCTTTAAGCTTCTGGACTGGAACGGACTGAGCATCAACATCAAAGGCGAATACACCACTCACCTTCGATTCGCAGACGAAATCAAATGTCCATGTCGCACCTACTCCCATAACAATTGGGAACTGTACTCTCGAAATTGTTGATGAGTACGTCTACCTCTGACAAACAATCCAGTTAGGCAGGTCCAATTTCCAGAAGGAGGTCACTCCTCGAATCCAACTCGGATGGGCAGCGTTCGGGAAGCTCCGTAAAATCTTCTCGTCCCAAATACCGCAGTGCCTGAAGACGAAGGTTTTCAACCAGTGTGTGTTGCCAGTGATGACTTACGGTAGACAGACGTGGTCGCTAACTATGGGTCTTATGAGAAAGCTCATGGTCGCTCAGAGGGCAATGGAGAGGGCTATAACCAAAGTAACCGACATAGTCCAAACGATTGCGAAACTGAAGTGGCAGTGGGCAGGGCACATAATTCGACGGACAGATGGCCGTTGGGGCAGTAAAGTCCTCGAATGGCGACCAAATAGTATTTTGGTTTTAAACAATCCCTATGACAAATATTGATAAACGGGGTCATATTCACGTATACAATATTTTAATTTCTAACACATATTTTTTATTAATCTTTAGAATATAAAAAAATGTGTTTAAACGTTTAAAAAATGTAATATTTTATTGAATTTGTTCTACGAATATAAGCATCACAAAAGCAGCAGCATAGAAGAATCAGTATTTAACTCTGAAATGTTTCTTTATTTGGATTGTTGCTGTAGGTAACAACAACAAGGTGTTATATTAACACAAAACACTACACTATTATATTTTTTAATTAATACTCATTAAAACACAAAACAATTACGATAAAAACACTAAAATTTAAATGCAGTCCAAATTTGACAGGAGACTAATGGACACTAAATTGTTTTAAAATGGTTTTATGGTCCATCTATTTCGTCTCTTTCTCACATCTAGATTTTTGTGTAAGGATAGTTCCTCACTCTCATACAGGGTTCGTCTATTATGCTAGTGTACAAAGTTTATGGATTCAACTCAGCCCTACTCCGCGGCCGACTGGAATGTCACATGCAATAGATGAGCGAGGGTCGTAACTGAAAATTATACTTTTTTTATCTAGCGCCCATCCGCCAAGCCCCGACAGAAGTTAAAATTTTATCAAGGCGATTAATAATAAGTATAATTTCTTTCTCACTCAATATTAGAGTTGTAGTCCACATTCAGATAAACAAAGAAAAGCAATATATCTTACCCGTACGTTGCTTATAATATTGTTAAGTTTTTATTTTTTCCTAATTAATGGAAAAAAATTAGTAACGACAGCACCGGAGAAACATCAAATCACAAATCAAATACAAATGTTAAAATGAAGCGCATAGAGTTTGACAATAATTGATAATTGGTGTCGGGTGCAGTGTGACCATCACATCGGGGTCATATCATAATATATTTTTTCTACTCCTCTACTTTTATCTATGAAATCACTAATAAAAATTAAAAGTTTACCGAGTCTTTGAAAAAATCTATATCTGTGGTCTTAAAAAGCATTGTTTACTGTTCTTGGCTGTATGGGCTTTTGACCCCTTTGCCTGTCCAGATGGACGAACAGAACCAAAAAAAAATGTACTCTTACAATTTAAATTAAATTAAAAAAAGATTATATAAAAAAATAAGATAGTCAAAAATTTCGCTAATTGAATTCAAATTATATATAAATTATAGTGTTAATTTTTCTTTATTTTAAAATTAACTCTACAGAACTAGCGTATTGTATTTATGACGTGGAAAAGTGTATTGTATATACCTACTTTCAATAAATTGTTTTGATTTGATTTGATTTGAGCGTCGG
Source organism: Leptidea reali (assembly GCA_949711725.1). Taxonomy (NCBI): domain Eukaryota; kingdom Metazoa; phylum Arthropoda; class Insecta; order Lepidoptera; family Pieridae; genus Leptidea; species Leptidea reali. Next base: position 13,481,952 of record CATIXN010000009.1, read on the forward strand.
TAACTTGATTACAAATAGAAAGGACAAGCGGTATACAACTTAGGCTGAAATAGAACGGGACAAAGCTCTGGATCTTGCATCTCTATCACGTAACCCATTTTATTGTTTGCCACAATGTCAACTTTGAGGCAAACAAACAAGATCTGTCATGTCATCGAGATTGCTTATAGTATTTTTGTGATTTGATTGTTTTCAAACATATTTGGAGTGAGAACCGGATTCCAATATATAAAAGTTAGCGCTGTGGTTGAGTGGAGTGCGTCTGGCTACCAAAGCCGTAATGTAAAAATTCAGGAGTTAACTTCCACACGTAAGTATTGCTTTTTGTTATATGAGATAGAGTAGAGTATCAGCAGTAGACTATGAGTAAATCAGTGCATTCCCCATTATTAAATTTAAGAAAACAATTTTATAAATTAATTACAACTTTTTATTCTCATGACAACGTAATAACTCTAATAACTATTTTGTACTCATAGTAACTAAAAGTCACTATTCTTAATCTATGAGTAAGACCTCAATGACACTTTTCAACTCATGTTTTCAATATAACTACAAGCTCGTATCAAATAAAGTTTATATGAAATATCCTTTCCAAAAGTATTGATTTTTGATTTTGGATTTATTGAATCATCTTCTCGTAGTCATTTATTACAAACAACAAAGAAGGATTATTTCGGGTGATAGGAAAATTTAACTTATAAATTCTATCCCGACCACTGTGCAATGTTTAATTAAGTACTTAATAATTTTTGACGCGGCAACAAAATATATTTTTCATGAGTACCTCTCAATTTTTACTAATAATTAATTACTTTCACAGCTTAGACTACAACCCAAAAAGGCGTGGTACAAAAACTGTTACTTAGAGAAGTAAGAATAACGCTAACGTACAACACGATCCCAGAAAGTGTTCAAAACAAAAGTATTACGTTATTCAAAGGAATTGTTAAAAAACGTTTGTGTGGTAAAGGTTATATAACATAAATGATTTTCTTAATGATACCACAAATTGGGAATGGAGCAACCGCCCTCAGGCTAAATAGCTTATAACTTACTTATTACTTACTTATTAACTTATTATTAAATAATAATAAGTTTATTTATACAATGTTACTTTGTAAACACATTTTTTGATGATAAAAAAAGCACGCTGAGGTTGTTGCGCCCGTTCTTCTCAGGCCTGAGGCATTCATTTTGGAATGGGTGGTAGTTTTTTTGACTTTCAATAAGTGATGTCACATCCTATTTTGAATAAAAATATTTGAATTTGTAGGTATTAAATTCTTCGGGAATTCAAAAATACATTGTTTTTTATAATAAATAGCTTTTCCGTTATTCCATACGAAAAAATTTTTACGTTTTTTTGTGTACTGTACTAAATCCATTGTACGTCAATATTTAGACCACAGCATTTTTTTTTCACTATTATCTGTCACTAATTATTTACGCACATAGATATACATACATACAAACCAACAGCAAAAGCACGTTAGGTTGAACATGAGAGTCTCACTGTACTCACCAAGTTTTTTAAATCTATTCAAAATGAACTGCACGGCTCTCCACACCATATTCTTAAGTCAGCACACGTTTAGCATGGTCTTTGCTGTCAGCTGTATCAGAGTGCGGTGAAGTAGAAGTCGATGACATGAGCCACATAGAAGAGAAGGCAGGTTGCCATGTACATCATTATCAGGATCTGCACCAACATGGTGGTCGCGATACTGCCGCGGTCAAACTGGTGCGTCTTCAAGTGTGATACTCGTAATCTCCTGACGTGGACGGACTGTATTGGGGCCCCCACAATACTGGGGCACTGCAGTTATGATCTAAGAATTTCCAATTAAGTATTTTATTTTATTGCCACCGATTAGTAACCCTCACCGTAAGTTTAATATCACAGAGGGATTAATTTATGAATTTAATTTCTTTAAATTCAAATTCGTATTGGTTGTTGGAAACAAAATATCATCTATAATCAAGATATATAACTATAAAGACAAAAAATAACACTTGCAAAGAAAGTTGCGAAGTTACGTTTCTCGCATTAAACCGAACTAAGGTTTTGAATGCTTTGCTTTCCTGGTTAACAGAAAGCGACTGAAGACAAGAACAACGATAGCCGGGGCCCCTGCAAGTGACAGTTCGTCTCTGGAAGCCATACACAAGGTGAATGTCGTGATCTTGTTGTGATGTTACGTACGCGATTTGTATGCTCGCTAAAATGCTCTACCGACACTTATAAGGAATCACCGCGTTCATATTAACTATCAGAGTACCATGTTCGAGATATTGAAATAATGACTTTTTACTATTAAAATACGTCCTGAAAATCAATAAGTAAACGTTGAAGGCAATTATGGAATTTTCCGTTTCGAATTTTCTTATTACACGTTGTAAACCTTAGTTTCGATGAATGACAAATATACGATTGATTCTTAGTAAGATAATGAACTGACGACCTGCACCTAATAGTGTATGCCCCGCGTATTCTGGAGGTGGTAAACCTGTGCTGACTCGGGGCAAACAGAGCAGGAGGCTCAAGCCACCCTCCTTCACATTCGTTGTGGACTCTTGCAACATCAGGGAGCTTCGCTCAAATTTAAATGCTGTCCACTTTCACCTGGAGACGGCCCTGCTCTTTTTAACCGAGACACAGATATTCTCTCTGGCTGACACATCTTACCTTTCATATACCCCGGGGATAACCCGCGGGCTGCCGTCTGCGTTTTCGTCAGGGAGGATGTCTGTTCTCGTCTGAGTTTTCTTGTAGGACAGCACCTATCTATCATCTGGCTGCCTGTAGACTGCGACAACCATCCGCGAATCTACGCATGCCTGTATAGATCGAATAGCGGTTACGTCGCTGAGGAGACTGACCAGCTCTTCGACCACATCCAAATGGCTACAAATTCCGTGTTGGAGCAGATCCCCACTGCAGAGATCGTGTTTCTTGGCGATTTTAACGCCCACCACGCCGAATGGCTAGGCTCACGTACCATCGATCACGCAGGGAGATCTGTTCACGACTTCGCCTTAGCTTAGTATGGTCTGACGCAACTGGCCAAAAATTTTGCCAACCCTAGTAAGCTATCATGTCAGGGAACCAGATTATTAAACAGAAAGGCCTACCTACGTACCTATTTTACCTAATAATTGTCTACTTTAATAGTTTTTCTATTTTTCATTCATAATGGTATCCTTACTTTTGGGATTACTTTGCCCAACGGTTGCTGAGATGGAACAGCGTGTTGGATCGGCTTTCGCATCAATAACACCGACGATGGTGCGAAATGCCACACCGACGCCGATGCCGACGAGCGAGGTTGTGTATTGAGCAAGGAGGAGCACAGTTTGAGACGTTTTTTTGTCATGCCGCGAATTAGGTAGAAATGTAGGTTTAGGTGTACATTCTGCGTAGTTTACTATTATTTTACTGAAATAGGGTTTGCACATCAGTGAAAATAATTATATTCTTTTATTTTTAAAGCGTTACTATGGTCCTTAAATATTGTGAACGGACTCGTTATAAACCCCTATCTAACCTCCTTTCGGTTTTACAGGTAGTTTTGTAATATCCTGTCCATATAAAATTTAACACTGTTGAAAATTATATAGAGAAGAAAGTACATAAACCTATTTTTTATACAAAATGCCTTATAAACGTATTAAATTCATTAAAATAAATATTACACACACTACTGCTCGAATGACACACAACATATACACACATACATTATAGTATAGTCTTTGACAGTAAATTACCACCACTAGTTTAAATATATTACATACATACATTATAAAACTCTTATTGAGATATAAAAATAGACTATATTTTATATTAATAGCCGAACCAAGGGTTTATTAGCAAGATTTTATTAAAATTCTTCGGGTAGGTAATCGTTTTCAATTGTCTTAACTAGATTAAACCTCGCCCTTACCTTGGCCTCCTCGCAAGGCCCATGGGAAGGGAAGGCAAACGGTTAGTTAAAGTGCCGTACACATAGAAACACGCATTGATTTTTATAACCAAATTACAATAGACATATCTTCAGAAGAGGGAACCTATGATGACTACGATGTCAAAAAGCGTGGTCTTAAGAGGTAGCTGACTGCTGCCTACCACATCGGTAAATTTTTCCGACAATGACCACTGGAACCGAAAATTGGCATTCCAAGAATATTTTTTATTTTGAAGAAGAGTGGTTCGTTTCCCATTTGGGATTTTGATTTATACATTCCCATCATGTGGGTCACATCATATTTCGATCATTTCTAAGGGTAGCCGTGGGCTAATTTAAAAAAATTAAAATCGAGTCGAAAGCTTGTACGACTTATATGTTCACAATTCAGCCGATAAGCCTGAAATCTAAGAAATATTTCAATCGAGCTACCAGATTAGGAATGGCCTAATTTTAACACACTTTTATTAACTTGGTAGTTATTCATTTATGTAATGGAATCTTTAACCGTCATTTTCATTTTTAACGTCGGATTGCGGTGAATCTTTGCACACTTATCAAGGGCCGATGATAATTTAATAACATAAATTAAGAAATTTAAGATTAGCGATTTTTTTTATATCTGATGCCCGGTAGGGTCTTTGTGTCAAAGACCCAAGACCCGTACCTACTACTACATACGCACACTAAGAAATCGATTATTCTTTTACTACATTTCGTAGCAACAAATCAATCTGATAGTATGTACTATACTATCAGTAAACTAAAGTAATTAAATCTTATTTATGAATTAGTTATTATTACTTTTTACACTAAATTGTATCCCTTATCACGGGACCACATTTTCATAATATTCGGCGAAACAGCTATAGAGTGAAAGAGAAGGAAGACATTTAATTTGACGTTGTTCGCTACATGTGGACTTCCTATTTAAATAACGGTCTGACAGAGATATTTATTTATAAAACAAAATGGCTGTGTACATACACAGTCAATTTAGAATAACTGTTCGTCACTTACTCAGCCGTTGCGGTCCATCAGTAACGGTCGCAATGGGTAGTCCGTCGACGGTGTCTTGGCTGTTGATCTGATGCAGCGGCAGGTCCACGGTATCCGGTGAGCCGCCTGGCCAGGCCATCTCCGACCCTCAGCTCATCCTTCACCAGTCAACAAGCTGACTCACTTCACTCACTAGGAATGTTACTGCACTGTGCAAATGTTCAACTTAATTGGTTTCCAGTTTTGATAATGACCAATAGATGGTTAAATTAATTACTTTAAATTATTCATTTCACTTCTTTGAAATTTATTATTAAACTGTGTGTGTCCGCTACATCATCAGCTTGGACTAAAATCTATCCCAACTTGTTCTGGTTGGTTTTGATGACATTTAAAAGTTTACATTTCAAAATAAGAAACAAATTTAGAAAAATGTTGTATGCAATTATTTTCCATTTGATTAATACGTAGTTGTACTGAGTTGACGCCGGTGCTAACGCATTTATTCCGGCACTCTTATTCCAAAGGCGTAGTCCCTGACTCATGGAAGTCAGCCCTTATCCATCCGATCCAAAAAAAAGGAGACAGTTCGGATCCGGCAAACTACAGGCCTATTGCTATTACCTCCCTGCTCTCCAAAATCATGGAGAGCATAATTAGCCGTCAGCTCTTGGTATACCTAGAGGGTCACCAGTTGATCAACGACCGACAATACAGGTTTCGCCATGGTCGGTCGGCAGGTGATCTTCTGGTATACCTAACACATAGATGGGCTGCGGCTATTGAAAGCAAGGGGGAAGGCCTGGCAGTTAGCCTGGATATAGCGAAGGCCTTTGATCGTGTATGGCATAAGGCGCTCCTCTCTATTCTTCCATCATTTGGGCTTCCCAAGAGCTTGTGCAAGTGGACCTCCAGCTTCCTCACTGGGCACAGCATACAGGTCGTTATCGACGGACATTGCTCGAACCCGAAGCCCGTGAATGCTGGAGTACCCCAAGGCTGTGTACTATCTCCTACGCTGTTTCTTCTGCATATCAATGATATGTTGGACACCTCCAACATTCATTGCTATGCAGATGACAGCACTGGTGATGCCGTATACACGGGCCATGCACGTCTCTCTCGGGAAATCGTCGACCAGTGCCGGGAGAAACTTGTGTCTTCTATCGAGTCCTCTCTTGAGAAGGTCGCGGAATGGGGTAAATTGAACCTTGTCCAATTTAACCCCCAGAAGACTCAAGTTTGCGCGTTTACCACTAAAAAAACCCCATTTGTCGCATCACCGCTCTTCGACAACACTTCCCTAAGAGCCTCGCCTAGTATCGGAATACTGGGTCTCGAAATCTCGAGCGATTGCCAATTCCCTGGCCATCTGGAGGGCAAAGCCAAATTGGCTTCAAAGAAACTGGGCGTCATTAATAGAGCACGGCAATACTTCAAGCCGGCCCACATTCTAGCGCTGTACAAAGCGCAGGTCCGGCCACACATGGAGTATTGCTGTCATCTCTGGTCTGGCGCACCCCAGTATCAGCTCGATCCATTTGACCGCGTGCAACGCAGAGCAGCGCGAATTGTCGGTGACCCAGTACTCTGTGAACGGCTGGATCACTTGGCGTTGCGTAGAGACGTCGCTTCATTGTGTGTCTTCTACCGTATTTATCACGGGGAGTGTTCCGAAGAGCTGTTTTACCTAATTCCTGCCGCCGAATTCCACCTTCGCACGACACGCAACAAGTTAGGATATCATCCTCACCATCTGGATGTGTGGCGGTCCTCCACAGTGCGGTTTACAAGGAGCTTTCTTCCACGTACTACAAAGCTGTGGAATGAACTTCCTTGTGCAGTGTTTCCGGGACGATACGACATGGGTACCTTCAAAAAAAGCGCGTACACTTTCCTTAAAGGCCGGCAACGCTCCTGTGATTCCTCTGGTGTTGCAAGAGAGTATGGGCGGCGGTGATCACTTAACAACAGGTGACCCGTACGCTCGTTTGTCCTCCTATTCCATAAAAAAAAAAAAAAGTAGCTTTCATAATTAGATACATTTTAAATTTTTATTACAATAAAGGAAAAAATGCAACGCAATTCGCAAAAAAATTTTGAAATATTTATGTACCTGATTCTGACAATATTAAAGTGAAAAAGTGGAGCAAGATCGGCAGATCAAAAGTTACGACTTTGCTAAGGGAATTATCCACATAACAGCTTTAAGTTTTTAACCCATTTGAAAAGAGCTAGATACCCCTACCTATACGAAATATTCGATAGTACGCGCCAAACGTCACTGAAAAAACCTAATGAACTAATGATGCTGTGTGTATGGTGGTATTGAAAAGGCATTGTTAATTATGAGTTTTACCTCTAAATCTACGTGTGTTACCATTCTGTGGAAAGAGTTTGTCCTTGGGTTTTAAAAAGTAATATAAAAATTCCAAGGTTTCAAATTTAGCTGTTGCAAAAACATGTTTTATCTACACCAATACTTTAAATCCTCTATTAAAGATTCTGGAACAGTTAGCTTATTGCCAACATTAAAACACCCAATGTTCTAATAACCATTACATTATCCAAACGAGTGTTGTAATGTTGTACTGAATTTCATAACAACACTCCTATGTTTTTTTTTTTCGATCCCTTCATGCGCAAAGAGTTTCAACAGACAGCCACATTCTTATTGCTCGATGCGTGGTATCTGTATGAATTTCAAAAAAAGAACATTTTCGTTTATGCGCGTTCCACACTACCAGAACGTCGCGCGCCGTAAAAAAAAAGTAGGTTATTCGAATCCCCGCCATTTTTCTTCGATATTTTTATTGTTTTGTTTACAAAAAATGAGCGATTCATTTTAAACGCTGAATATTCGAGTGAATTTTAATTATTGCACTATACAAAATGTAAATTAGTACTAAAATAAATAATTGTTTCATTAATACTTAGTTTATTTGTATATAATCAGTAATGAATGATATTAGGTTACTACTAGGACTGGTGTTGTAATGTTAGCAGTAAGCTAACTGTTCCAGAATCTTTTAGAGGATTCATATTCTGGGTGTAGATAAAGTCTTGTATGTAACTGTTGATAATTATGTATTAAAACACTCATGTGATACTATTATCCCCACATTCGTGTTTTAATACCCCTTATTACACAACAGTTGCATAAATAACTATTGCTAAATACATAGTTATTATTATAAATTAAAGTCCACCACCGTGTCTATGTGTCTGTCCGCGATAATCTCAAAAACTACTGAACCGATTTTAATATGGATTTTAATAAAAGACAGAGTGATTCATGAGAAATTTTTATGTGTATTATGGTTATACTTATATTTTATGTTAAGGTGTGTATATAATGGTTGAAATATGACGATAAATGTTGAAGATTTAGGAATATCAAATAGTTGATAACTTTACAAATATGTATTTGTTTTCTTTTTAACATTGTTACTTACTAATAAGTTGCTACAGGTGTAGCAACAAATGGCGAGGAAAATTAATCAACTCGTACGCATCGAATTTTTTGTTCGCATTGAATTTTCAAAATTCTTTAAAATATTAAATTACCAGTTTTTATTAAAATTTTCACATTAACATTTGTCAAAATAGTATCAGCGTTCAATCCCGTTGCCTAGTTTTATTGTAATAAAGTCCAGAAGCAAAAACGCGGCACTTTCTAAAATTATGTTGAAACAAACATATTTCATTATTTACTTTTTCCCACGACTGTATTGAAAGATGTCGTGTGACACACGGGTGTGACGGTAATTGCTCGTGACATTAAAAACCCGCGACTTCAGCTCGGGCTTGTTAATTACCAGCCTCCCAACCTTGTTTTGCAAAGTACTGTTTCTAGAAATGATTTTAGTCAAACGTAAGTGCATAATTTGTAACATATAACGCCTATTTTCCTTTTCTTTCATGCCTGTGTGATATCAAGTAGGCCTTACTTCTTCTTTCTAATACTCAAATAATAATCAGAGAGCACTCAGCACCGACTACGTCGTACGATGTTCTCATAACGAAGATAAAGGGATGATTATTTTTTAAATTTCATTACTTCAAAACAATCTCAAATTACTTTAATATAATTAATCAGAAAAACCTGCATAAAACCTCCACGCGTTTGGTATACCAGATTTCATCGAGAATCGTAGCCGGCTTTTAACGTTAAAGAGTCAGTATCGTTTCGTAAATACAGTTTCTATATAAGTTTAAAATAGTGGGAGTTTTCAGTGCGAGCAGAATTCATTTTGACGTGATCTTCCTCCTATGGTTGCTTTAGTGTTAAGAGAGCATGGATGCCAAGATCACTATGCTCGTGTGCCTAGTCCATAAAAGAATTTAAAAAAACATTACTTACGTGGTCATTGATTCAAGTCACGCCTTGTTTCATGCGTTCAAATGAAGGGAACTGGTATTTGAAGAAGTGGGAAAAGTACTTCAACTGGGGCTTATATAATTGTTATAACAGGTGGTGGCCTGAAGTGAAGAAGTATTTGTTTGATTTTCCATTATGATTACGAAATTGGACAAGCAGTAGCAGTTAGGCGACTGTTAAGGGGATACGGCGGTGGAACACCTAATAGCAATAAGCGTACAAAACTGTCTTTACTTCTAACTGTGGCTGGTGGCTGGATGATCTTGTTATCGGGAGGTCTGAATGATGTGCTTTTTTTATTATTATTTCCTTTATTTAGTTATTTTAAAGTTAAAGTTATTATTTTCTTTTTTTTTTGTCTATTTTTGACTTACTCGTGTAAGCCTTTAAGTTTTTGACATTTGAGTATGTTTTGTTGCGTCACTTTGCATATATTGTAATTGAAATGATTTGTAAAACAATTAAAATGTAAATCTTGATTTAAAAGAGTGGCAGTGAGTTTCTTGCTACTTTTTCTCATTAGCTCAACTCTTTACGAAGTAGCGGTATATTCAATAAGAAAAAATATTTTTATTTTTTGACATTCATAAGTGTCATTTCCTGATGGTAATTGATACGCCCTGCCCATAACAATGCACTGCCGCTCAGGATTCTTTATTCTGAGCAGCACTACAGCTGCGCTCGTCACCTTGAGAGATAAGTTGTCAAGTCTCATTTGTCCAGTAATTTCACTAGCTACGGCGCCCTTCAGGCCGAAACACAGTAATGCTTACATTACATTGTTTCTTCACGGCAGAAATAGGCGCCGTTGTGGTACCCAAACTCTAGTCGGCACTGCGTCCGGTGCGAAGGAGCCTCCCACTGGTAAAATGTTATTAGTTAAATATAAGAAGCAGCTCCGGTACATTATCTTTGATCTCCAAATAAACATAAAAAGCTCTATGTGTCACACCTACGTTATTGTCCTACTGTCAAATGAAACCCTTATTGAAAACTGCTTGGAAAACTTAAACTGTTCAGCGAAGGGACAACAAAAACTTCCTATAAACCGCACGTCTACTTTTGTTAATGAGTTCAAATCTTGTAAAATCTACATTGTTGCCGCATATGTGGAATTCACAGGAAGTTGAGTGAGACATAAAACTATTTCTAAGATAGTTTCATTGAGATTCAAAGCTCTGCGTTCCAAACTAAACTATCGTAAATATGTAAATAGAAATTAGGTTTACAACTTTAACTCATTTACAATTTTAGCTTAGTACCTATATATTGAAGCTAGACAAGAATAGCAATTATGTGCTTCGATCGGATCCTTTTATCATTATGAATATGAACGATATTTCTTGGTGAAGAAAACGCATAATCCAAATGAAGTGAACGCATCCGTAATATTGTAACCAAATAAAAGAGTGTCGGCAGAAGTGAAAACTATTATATATTAACGTTGTATTTTTTTTAAAATATTTGGGATAGTTAGGGAATAATTTCGCACGAATTGCTTTATTTATCAGTATAAAAGTACTAGCATTTATGTGGTTAAATATAATATTAATTTATTGCGGTATTGTACACAAAAATGACAATTTATAGTACATAAAAAAAATACGTAACATTTCAGAACAACATTACAATTAAAACTTTCATCCATAATTCAACGACTGTCTTACGACCTTTCGATCAGGTCACGTGTCATGACGCGAGTTTAACATTTCATACCCATCCCAAGAAAAGTGATCAACGCCGCCAAAGAAGTTTTAACTTCAAAAGCCCGCTGAGTTTCTTGCACCCGTTCATCTCAGGTCTGAGGCATTTCTACTGTTTCGAACGGTTGGTTGGTTTTTGGCGTGTAATAATAATATTTTCAATACATGTTTTAAAATTCTATTTTGTATGAAAAAAATATTTGAATTTGAAATAAAGCGCAAATGACATGAAAATTGTATGTAATGCGTACTTAGCCAAATATGTGCTCTAATTGTTGGAGAATACCGCAGATGATATTTGATATCTTATCTTACTGCGGTACCTACTGTGTTATTACAACAATTACTTATATTATGTAGATTTTAAATGTAAACATTGAAAAGAAGTATTTATATGCAATAATTATATATTTTAAAGTAAGTTTTAACAGTTGAAAAAGTCCTATTAAATCCATACATTATTGAAAAAATAATTTTTTTTATATTGATACTTTATTACTTATAGTGACGTTTTAGATATCTTAAAACATTATGTTGTCAGTGTTTTGGACAGATATCAGATGATACCACTTCTTTTTTATGGAAAAGGAGGACAAACGAGCGTACGGGTCACCTGCGCTCTTTTTGAACCTACCCATGTCGTATTGACCCGGAACACCGCACAAGGAAGCTCATTCCACAGCCTAGTTATATGTGGAAGAAAGTTCCTTGATCACCGCAATCTCGAGGAACGTCACACATCCAGATTGTGGGGATGATATCCTAATTTGTGGCGTGTCGTGTGAAGGTGAGATTCGGTGGCAGGAGTCAGGTGAAACAGCTCTTCGGAACACTCCCCGCAATAAAAGCGGTAGAAGATACACAATGACCAATGCTTTACAATAAGTGGGCCATTTTCTCGGTAGGATACTTATTTCCATAAATAATTCACTCACTCAATAAGTTGATATCGCACTTAATATCACACGTACACAGGTATGTGTATTTTCATTTACAGAGCGTGTAATAGATTATTTTAAAATAGCACGCGTTAACTCACAAGTAGGGACAGACACGACTCGCGGGCGTAAGATCTCTCGGTCACTAACTGTAAGGAGGTTATACCTACGAACGTTTCAGAAGATAGCCATTGATAAGATAGTACCGCCTGACGCTTCCCAACGAGTAAGGCTAACACCACACAGCGAGATCAATCCGCGCAGTTTAAACTACGCCTAAGAAACAAAATGCACATCACGTGTTCACGGATTACAAAATGTTAGAAAAAACACGCCTTTATAGAAAACCAAACTAGAAAGTATAGAATTAATTTTCATTATGCATAAGTCCTCGATTTACGACCACGTACCGGATGACGCCGTGTTGGTAGGCCCCCACAAGATGCACCGACGATCTAGTCAAGATTGCGGGAATACGTTGGATGAGGGCAGCGCAGGACCGATCGTCGTGGAAATCTTTGGGGGTGGCCTTTGTCCAGCAGTGGACGTCTTCCGGCTGATGATAATGCATAAGCTTCAAATAGTGTGCTTCATAGATGCCTGTACAAACAACAGGCAAGCAAAAATAAAGCGTGTAAAAGAGACGCCGATATGAATATGGACCATGATATTTATTATGGCCGTTCTCATAAAGAAATGTTTCAATTGGTTTTTGAGTTAAGACCTGATTAGTTTTTGGAATCGATCGGTAAAGCCATTTAAAATTATTCAAAAAAAACACACATATGATAAAAAAAATATTGTAGTAAGTAAATATTTTTTTTTAGATTTCTTAAAATCTACAGGTCCGAATTGTATTCAAAATATAAGTTTGGTCAAGCCCTTTCGAATAACCGCGAAGAAATCGGTCTAGCCGAAAAGTTACAAGCGGTTTACATACATCTATACACACACATACGTAAATAGAGACGTACGGACACCAACGCGGGAATAGACTGGGAAGCTTCCTAGGGCCTTAATTTATTTTTTTTCGACAAAGTTATATTACTCGTACAGATGAACTGCAGCGTTACCAACACGCTGTATATCCTAAAGGCGGGTGTTGTGATCCAAGGTACCATGTTGTCCCGTAAACAATGGTCATAATGTGGTATCAGCCTAATATTATCGTAGAGCTGTCGTGTTAGATATAAGTGACGATATCAGTGGAACCGACTAATGATACGTAAGGCTGTGATGCGATTTTACTCCTACTTGTAAGTACTAATCTCTAATAATATTATACATGTGAATGTAAGTTTGTTACGCTATCACGCCTAAACCACTGAAACTTTTTTGATGAGATTTTGTACAGAGATTGATAAGAACTTGGAAAAGGACATAGGCTACCTTTTATCGTGACGAATAGGTTTGGAGGGGTTGAAATAGGGGGTGGAGGTTTGTATGAAGTTCGCCATTAACAAAGATGATACCATGGAACTTTGTGTTTAGGCACTTGATAAGAAATAAATAAATATTTGTTCTAGCGTTTTTTAAATTTCGAACTGTGTGAAGTGTGTGCGAAAGAATCCATCCATTCATTCCTAACTTCGAATTCGATGTTGGTTTAAAACAAAAATAGACTAAACCCATATGAAAAAAAAACCCATATCAAAAGCGTAAAATATTTATGTTTCAGCAAAGGATGTGAAAATAAAAAACGTAATTCGTAAAAATGTATTAACCATAGCAATTTATATGTGTATTATTTGCAAAGTATCTTAAAAAATGCTGGCCAAAGTAACTATTCCACGCGAAGTCTCAGGTAAAAGCTAGTAATATAATTCAGAAATAGCTTTCTAAAAATAAGAATAACGTCAAACTTCGAAACTCCTTCGCTTCTAGGTTGGACAAGAAGCTTAATCTCAAGTCTGACAAGAAGCCTTAGTCAAAGATAATGCTAAGCTTACACTAAGCTAAGATTCACGTAAGTTAAGTCTAAGTACGCTCTATGGATCCTAGCCTAAGCCAATAGCATGTTGCGATCTCTGTCCCACGCATACGATTCAGGAGGTCTACTCGCAAAATCGACAACGACTCCGAATATATCGCAACTATCCTATTTTAACAAATGTTCGAATTCCTTATCGTTACCATAGACTAATATTTTGATTTTTTTACGATGTTAGTGTGAATGAAATATGTTCAAACCTAAACATTATCTGTGCTATGTCGCTGTTAAGTGTCAAAAGTCAAAACATAGTTTAGGCGCTAAGGACCATGCCCGACTCTGCACCACCAATTTGGTATCATTTACACATAATATAAATGTAAAAAAAATATGTAATAAATATAATATGACCATTTAAAATTGAATAAATAATACAAAACTTGCGGATAATAAAATGTAAAAAAAAGTAACTCAACCCTTCTCGTCGACTTCCTATTTCTCAGGCGGCCATTTGCATTATTTCTACGCATAATAGATCAACAAAATTACTTAAATGACTTAGTTGTAAAAAAATCCTGTTGAATAGTAAATTACATATAATTATTTCAATAATATTTATTAAGTATGTATATTGTATGGCAAATATATCTATACAACTTGAAACGATAATAGCATCGACAGCCTAGGAGGTGTCGTTGAGATTATCGTAAAAGTGACGTTTGATTATTTGTGAAATTCGAAGGGACCGATACTAGGACCGATAATATCGAATAATGTTTCGTTCGTTCAATCATCGTTTCGACATTGATTACGATGTAACTAAGAGTAGGATTCGATACGACTAATGTCACGATTTATCGAATATCGATTTTAAGAGTAGGCCCCCTGATCCGATGATGCCCGATTTCGACTTCATTTTGCTTTGAAATGCGGTGTGTTTATCATAATATAATAAAATCAGTAGATAATAGATACATAAGCTCTCATGGTACTATTCCTGAAGGAATGACGCTGGTGGCTTAGGCACGGGGAAGGCCGCTGGTGTGGGACGGGACTTGCGTCGACACTCTGGCTCTTTCTCATGTCCAAGTTACGTCACTTGGTGCTGGGGCTGCTGCTTCGATTGTCGAAGACAGCAAGCGTTGCAAATATTTCGGTCTCAGTGAGTCTTACTTCTTTGTGCCTTTTGGTGTCGAGACACTAGGCCCATGGGCCGGAGAATGTACTAAGTACTATCTTCACGCCTCAATAAGGCTACTGGAAACGCTGGTAGCTATTTCGGTCAACGGATTAGCCTAGCTACTCAACGCGGAAATGATGCCAGTATTCTTGGTACGCTTCCACTTAATGATAGTTTTAATTTTATGTAATATTAGTATTGTACATATAGTTATATGATTTGTTTTGTAATGAATAATTTTAATATATTCCGAAGCGCTCATGTAAATAACACGTATTATAAAACTAATTAAATATTGAGGGCTTGTCCTGTATTAAGCAAATAGTTTAAGCTCGTCAAGGCAACGATTTGAACAATATATTAAATACAGGGTTATTGGTAATTCCACGTATTCATCGTAGGATGGCGCCTTAGGAGGTAATAGGGTTTTCCTATATATATAGTTTATCTATTTGCGATAATTTTAATCTCTATATGCTTGATGCAAAAGTGAACCATTTTTTTCGAATTTTATTCAAAAAAAGTTAAAAATACTTTTAATTTTAAAATAATATTATCAATTTTTTCAAGTTTTCAACTCTAATTTTTTCTTCTGATTTATATAAAAACGATAAAACACTAGTTATTTATCAATGATCGATCGATGAAAAATGATATTATTTCAATATTTTTTTAAGACTTTTTCCACTAAAATGCCTGAAAAACAAAAAAAATATACTATGAAAGTTGACTTGCAAACAATGCATAAGAACTAGGAACTTATTTCTAGAAAAAAATTCTGTCTTACTTTGAAAAATCCTAAAAAACGTAATAACTGAAAAATAGTTCACTTTCGCTTAACGCGGGAGTTAAAATCATTACAAATGGTCACCAATATCACCTAGAAATAAATCGAATTACCAATAACACTATATATTATACAGGTACCTACAAGCTTCATAGCCGTTTCAATTATGCAATATTGTTTCACACAAAGGCCTTTGTTTCAAGCCTCCTCAAGCAAGGTGGTTGTATACGGTAATCTGTCAAGATCATTCAGATGTTCCAGATATATGAGCTAGATATCAGATATATTACCTACATGTATCGTAAAGATGTATCTATTCTTGGTATTTAAGTTTTATTAAAGAGTTCATGTAATTGAATCTAGGTCGACCTGTTATCTATCTATCTATGTATATATATATAAAAATCAATTGCTGTTCGTTAGTCTCGCTAAAGCTCAGGTACGGCTGACTGATTTGGCTAATTTTGGTCTTGAATTATTTGTCGAAGTCCAGAGAAGGTTTAAAAGGTGAATAAATATGAAAATGCGGCAAAATTAAATAAAAATAACAAATTTGTTTTTCCTTTGATGTGTCCATACATAATTTCTATGAGAGAATTAATTGATGCACGGTTTGACAGTTCTGCTGTGAAACAATTTCATTACGACAGCAGGGTGCATATTTTACGAAGTAATTTTTGATGTTATTATATATTATTGACAAATTCATATAAAAAGATTATTTTATTTATTATATGAAGAACAACGTCTGTCGGGTCAACTAGTAGTTAATAAATCATTGTATTTTGTTGGATGCAATTACTAATTGTGATAGTAATCACGGCCATCATGTCCACGAAGCATTCTTACACAAAAAATGAATTCAAACTCTAAAGGTTTATGCATCAAATATACCATAATTTATAATATTTAAACAGTTAATTCTTTATTACTTCATATCATTTTTTTTTTTAATAAATAATAAATCAGAGCAAGTCCATATCACAAAATAAAATTACAAATAAGATATACTTAAATATAAGTGAAGTTTAAAACATAAGATATAAAATATAAAACAAAAGTGTACAATTAAAAATAATAAAATTACACACGGTCATATTTGATTCTCGCTGTGGTACACGGACAACCAATGCCTGAAGAAATGACTATCTGGGCAATCACCGATGGTTCGAAGGATACGATTCTGAGCGCCGCGCAGACGACTCCAGAACGACTCGATGCGGAGACGCATTATCGCAAAAAAATCGGCAACTCCTGCCTGGGCGAACATGCCCGATGCGCTACAGTAAGGAGGTTTTTTCATTAATATTCGAAAAGCGTTATTGTACTGTATTCTGAGTGAGCTATATGATTTTCTGTTATATGATGACCAAATTTGACAGGTGTAAAAATTTTGACAAAAAGTTGTAAACAAAGTAAGTTTAACCTGATCATTACATTTGGCGAACCTCCGCGCGAGCATGTTGCACCGTACTGACAGGGCTCGCCTTTCCCGTTCCATGTCCTGGTCGTCCTTCAAATCATCGGTAAGTATGTGCCCCAAGTATTTAAAGGAACCTACAACTCGCACTGGCGTGCCATCTAAACAAACTTCCGGTATCCTCTCCGGGCCTCTTTTCCATTTAAATATCACCATTTCTGTCTTCTTGGCGTTGTATTTAAGACCATGTGATTCAGCATATTTAACACATACACCAAGAAGTTTTCGGAGACCTCTGATCGATGGACTGAGGAGGACCATATCGTCAGCGTAATTCAGGTTATTTACACACAAATCCCCGATATGACATCCGACTCCGGTCCTCCTCAGTTCAGAGATCAGGTCATTTATATACAAATTGAAAAGGTCGGGAGAGGTCAACCCCCCCTGCCGCACACCGCAAGCTAGCCTATAATCACTAGAGAGCGTGTCGGCCCATCTAACATTGTTAATTTGGTTCTCGTACTAGTACCGCAACAGATCCACAATACTGTCATCAACATCCGTTTTAGCAAGTTTCGACCAAAGTAAATCATAGTTTACAAGATCGAAAGCACGGCTAAGATCTAGGAAACATGCATATACAGAGGTTTCTCGAGCAACGTAATAATTAACGGTATGCTTCAAGCTAAATATTGCGGAATCTGTCCCGAGACCAGTACGAAAACCAAATTGAGCATCATCTATCTCGATCTCCCTTACCAGTGCGGGTTGTAGCAGTCTCTCGAGTATCTTACCAATAATAGTTCCAAGTGAAATAGGGCGATAATTATTTAATTTAGATAAATCACCAGTTTTATTTTTAGGGACTGGAACCACTACGGTTCTCATAAGGTTGCACGGCAGGTATCCATATTTTAGGCATGCATTAAATAGTTCGGAAAGAACTCTAAATATTTCAACACCCGCACACTGTATATGTTCAATACTGAGGTGGTCGAAGCCAGGTGACTTTCCCCGCTTCATTTGACGCACTACAGTCGCGACGTCGTCAGTTGAAAAAGTCGGAGGTATATGAACAGCCCCGACGGTGGCTGCCTCAGTCACAGACAAAGCAGTGTGGGTGGGAGCTGATGGCTCAACCTTGAAATGCTTAGAGAACAGGTCTGCAATATCCTTCCGATTTTCCAAATTTTCAACTGTAATTGGCGCTCTAGATTTACCATTTAAAACTCTAGTATCTTTCCAAAATTTTACAAAATTTTTATTCTTTCTGCTTTCGGCTAAAATATTCATTTTAATAGATTCTTCGTTATCCTGACACCACCTTAACTTTTTCTTAAAAATTTTACGGCTATTGCACATTCTTTCAAATATAAAACCGGTTCTAGGCTTACCGTTATTAAGCCAACATGTTTTTTTTTTTTTATGGAATAGGAGGACAAACGAGCGTACGGGTCACCTGGTGTTAAGTGATCACCGCCGCCCACACTCTCCTGCAACACCAGAGGAATCACAAGAGCGTTGCCGGCCTTTAAGGAAGGTGTACGCGCTTTTCTTGAAGGTACCCATGTCGTATCGTCCCGGAAACACCGCACACGGAAGCTCATTCAACAGCTTCGTGGTGCGAGGAAGAAAGCTCCTTGAAAACCGCACTGTGGAGGACCGCCACACATCCAGATGGTGGGGATGAAATCCTAACTTGTGGCGTGTCGTGCGAAGGTGGAATTCGGCGGCAGGAATCAGGTTGAACAGCTCTTCGGAACACTCCCCGTGATAGATGCGGTAGAAAACACACAATGAAGCGACGTCTCTACGCAACGCCAAATGATCCAGCCGTTCACAGAGTACTGGGTCCCCGACAATTCGAGCTGCTCTGCGTTGCACGCGGTCAAATGGATCGAGCTGATACTGGGGTGCGCCAGACCAGAGATGACAGCAATACTCCATGTGAGGCCGGACCTGCGCTTTGTAGAGCGCTAGAATGTGGGCCGGCTTGAAGTATTGCCGTGCTCTATTTATGACGCCCAGTTTCTTTGAAGCCAGTTTGGCTTTGCCCTCCAGATGGCCACGGAATTGGCAATTGCTCGAGATTTCGAGACCCAGTATTCCGATACTAGGCGAGGCTTTAAGGGAAGTGTTCTCGAAGAGCGGTGATACGGCAAATGGGGTTTTTTTAGTGGTAAACGCGCAAACTTGAGTCTTCTGGGGGTTAAATTGGACAAGGTTCAACTTACCCCATTCCGCGACCTTCTCGAGAGAGGACTCGATAGAAGACACAAGTTTCTCCCGGCACTGGTCGACGTTTTCCCGAGAGAGACCTGCATGGCCCGTGTATACGGCATCACCAGTGCTGTCGTCTGCATAGCAATGCATGTTGGCGGTGTCCAACATATCATTGATATGCAGAAGAAACAGCGTGGGAGATAGCACACAGCCTTGGGGAACTCCAGCGTTCACGGGCTTGGGATTCGAGCAATAACCGTCGATAACGACCTGTATGCTGCGCCCAGTGAGGAAGCTGGAGGTCCACTTGCATAAGCTCTCGGGAAGCCCAAATGATGGAAGTTTTGCGAGGAGCGCCTTGTGCCATACACGATCAAAGGCCTTCGCTATATCCAGACCAACTGCCAGGCCTTCCCCCTTGCTTTCAATAGCCGCCGCCCATCTATGTGTTAGGTATACCAGAAGATCGCCAGTCGACCGACCATTGCGAAAGCCGTACTGCCGGTCGTTGATCAACTGGTGACCCTCAAGGTATACCAAGAGCTGGCGGTTAATTATGCTCTCCATGATTTTGGAGAGTAGGGAGGTAATCGCAATAGGCCTGTAGTTTGCCGGATCCGAACTGTCTCCTTTTTTTGGGATCGGATGGACAAGGGCTGACTTCCATGAATCAGGGACTACGCCTTTTGAATAAGAGTGCCGGAATAAACGCGTTAGCACCGGCGTCTACTCAGGAGCACACGTTCTAAGCACGATTGGAGAAATGCCATCCGGCCCGCTCGACTTCCTGACGTCCAACGAAAACAGAGCTCGCCTAACAGTTTTCTGTCGGAACTGTACTTCAGGCATGGAGCTCTGACACCGCGGGATGGTCGGCGGTGTTTTTCCGTTGTCGTCAAGAGTCGAGTTGGAGGCAAAAAGAGTGCACAGGAGATCGGCTTTCTCTTTTGCCGTATGGGCCAGGGTGTCATTCCTCATGTGCAACGGCGGCATGGACGGCTGGTTGAAGTTACCAAGAGCAGCTTTCGACAACGACCAGAACTTGCGTGTTCCGGTCGGGTAACTGGAAAGCTGCTCGCCAATTTTGACGACGTGCTTTGATTTCGCACGGGCGATTTGCCGCTTAAAAAATCTGGAGGCACGGTTATATTTCCTCTTCAGAACTTTGCAGTTCGGATCCTTTGAGCCCAGCGCCGCAACCCAAGTTCGATACGCCTGTTTTTTGCAGTCAGATGCTGCTTTAACTGACGCATCGAACCAGGGCTGTGATCTGCCACCGATCGGTACTACAGAGCTTGGTATAAAAATATCCATGCCCTGCAGTATCACATCGGCTACTGCAACGGCGCAGGCACTAGGATCATCCGAAGGGAAACAAACCCTGCCCCAAGGGTAGGATGCAAAAAAGGAACGCATCCTATCCCAATCTGCTGACTTGTAGTGCCAAACGCGGCGGGTCGCTGGTGGTCTGCGACGTTGGCGTCGGATAGGCACTACACTCCTGACCAGGCAATGGTCGGACGTTCCGAGAGGGGCGTCGACAGAGACCTGGTAACCATCGGGATGTGTAGTCAGCAGAAGATCTAATAAGGACGGCATGTGGCTATCCACATCCGGGAGCCGCGTCGGCGACTCAACCAATTGGGACAGACCATACGCCAATGCAAAATTATGCACAGATCGCCCTGCGTAGTCTGTGGTACGTGATCCAAGCCATTCGGCATTGTGCCCGTTGAAATCACCCAAGACTACGATTTCAGCGGAGGGGATCTGAGCAAGCACGTCATCAAATGCCGCTTGAACGCAGCCCATGAGGTGATCCGCTTCTGCGTTACCACTATGGGACCTGTAGACACACGCATAGATGCGGACGCGGTCCTCTAAATCTACGCGGAGCCAGAGAGTAGACAGGCCCCTACCCTCAAAATTGCCGAGACGGCGACAGCAGATATCCTCCCTAACGTACACACATACCCCGGCATGAGGCATGAAATTATGCTCAATTTTGTACCCGGGGTACGTTAAATATGACGTATCGCTAGGTCGAGATATCTGCGTCTCCGTAAGGAAACACAAGGCCGGCTGCGACGTCTCAAGGTGGTGGTGGACGGCGTTTAAGTTGGAGTGAATTCCCCGGATGTTACAAAAGTCCACATTAAGCGTGGAGCGGGGTGCCGTGGTGTTGCTGCCCTGTTTGTCCTGTGACATACACGGTACTGTGCCCTCCCCAGAATACGAAGGGCAGCCCGAGCGCGAATGCTCGGGGAGGGATTCTCTGGCTCTACAAGAGCCGGTACCCTCCTGGGGTAATTTCTCTTTAAATACCGCTCTCATATTTTGTGGGGGGGGGGGAATGGCCTCCGGTCCTCGACATTAACCTATGCGAAACATAGCGGCACTAGGCCGCTACTTCACGCCGGTATTCTGTGCGAGTGTGGTAAGTAACCCGGACGAGTCTGGCCCGATTGTGCTGACGTCATGAGACAGCAGCGTGACTCCCACTTTCAAAAAGCCCGTAGTCGCCTCTTACACCCTTGGACCTGGGACTACCCTATTCTTTTTACGCCCCGGGGCAGCACAGGGCATGTGAAGTCTTGGCGCGCTTTTGCATGACTTTGTTGAACGTGGTAGTTCCAGCCCACTACTTTTTTGTTTTTCTGACGACCACAGCGAGTACCACTAGTTAAAATGGATGCAGTGTAAAGTACATTTATAATTTTAGCATAAAAAGTGTCAATAGACGTATTAAAACATATATCACTAGATAAATTATCACAGTTCAGAGACATAGTCAAAAATTATAATTACATGTTTTATTATACTGATCAATTTGTTCATCATTTCTTTTACCCCATTTTATCTTAGTATTAATAATATTTGGCACATCGGTCACTCTAGATTTTGATATGATTACATTCATATTACAATACATCAATAGTGGGAAATGATCCGACCAATTAACATTGTAGTCTACTTGTACTTTAGTTACAGTGTCCCACGCAGCATAAGTAGTTAGACAGTGGTCTAGCCAGCGTCGTGAGCCATGGGCGTCACTCATAAACGTGAAGGTATGAGAGTTAGATCCTAGAAACTCCATATCCGCACACAACAACTGCTGTTCCGTACAAAATGATAACATTTCATCAGCGAATCTGGTACCGGGATGTGAGTTGAAGTCTCCTAGTACGTAAGACACTTCCAGACCACTGTCTTCCACTATGGAATACATGCTAGCTAACACATCAGTATACTCAGGGAGATTGTCTAAACAATCCACTGGCATATACACATTAATGACTAGAAATTCACTGGCACCTGTATTAACACGGACAGCACATAAACGGTCACTACTACATTCCACTATAGTCACTCTGGAGAACTTGGACTTGCGCCACAGGATGGCCAGCCCGCCGTAGGGATGCCCTCTCAGGATTCCTACACTCGTATCAACCGATGATTTTCCCATGCACCCAAAATCATCGTCAATTTCATTTAGGAAATTAAGATCATGCGGAAGCAGCCACGTTTCGTGAATGGCTATGACGTCAGCCCTCTTACAGAGTGATCTTATGTGTTGAATCGTTCTTTTAATGGACTTACAGTTAAACGAAGCCATTATAGCAGTATTATCTTTGTTTGTACTGTTCATGTTCTATGTTTATTAGGTTTCGTGGGGACGCTAATTGTCCTTTTACGCTCCCAATAACGGCGGAATACAGAACCTACTGGCCAGAACTCCTTATCCAAAAATATAGGTAGCTGTGTACGTAGCACAGTAATCTTAAAAGAGTTAAACAGTGTCTCTCTGCTAGGAGTTAAGAGCTCCACGTTAGTGCATGTTTGACCTTGAGTTTGGATATACGCTGATATATTATCGGCGGTTATGTGTTTCTTTAAACGTGATACATATATTGCACCATATGACTCAGCCACTTCTATATTACAATTACCTGTCGAAGTACCACGCATATTAATTCTCATTCTATTATTACTGCGCCTTTTTTTTGTTACTAACGTGAATGGTTCAGTTTCGTCAATAATGCTTCGCGTTTCTAAGTCTGAAGTTTGAGTAAGTATGCGTGAATCATGCGATACAATATCCCTGTAGGTAGGTACGGTTGCAGCTGGCGCGTGCGACGCGAGCGTGCTATCAGTATGATACAGGCGTTCCGCTGTGCCGGCCGTCGTAGCATCGCTTCCTTGAGTATTTACGCAATGTTGATTGCTCGTCATTTTGACGTTTGGGATGCAGTCAGAGTGATGATGGGAACTGACTTTGTTAATTTTAGTTTTATCATAACGTAATTCTATCAATTGTTTACAC
The DNA here is from genome assembly GCA_949711725.1 of Leptidea reali. Taxonomy (NCBI): domain Eukaryota; kingdom Metazoa; phylum Arthropoda; class Insecta; order Lepidoptera; family Pieridae; genus Leptidea; species Leptidea reali. Next base: position 13,505,805 of record CATIXN010000009.1, read on the forward strand.
AATTTCGTTTCAAAATTATTTAATTCCGTTTTTGAAATAGTGTCATTACGTAAGTTCTGCAACTCGTGTTTGAGCAAAGTTATATCCTTCAAGAGGCGGGTCACATCCACGTGGTCAAATGTGACTGGCGGCAGACGGTTTAAATCTTTGGCGACACACACTGGCACCTTGTCAGGGTCCACTTCTTTTGAAAGCTTTATAACGTCCCTTATGTTCTTTTTATTCTTGTCTTCGCCCTTTCTTACCACGCATCTCGATCCATCAGAAATTGTTTCATACAATATGGACTTGCCGGTTTCGATTTCTTTATCACTATAGTTTGAACAACATATTTGCACTATGCTTAACTCATCAAGCACATCAATCTTATTTTGAACAAAAGTAAGAAATTCGTTCACTATTAGTCCTTGGTAATTAGACATCGTACTTAGATTTAATGTTTACGAATTATTATGCACAAGCCCACAACCGACTCACATCGCAGCGCCGCGAGAGACTGATATGAAATAATTTATATTATTTATCTAAACACGACTAATAAATTGAATCCAGCACTTTACAAACTAATTTTTATGTATATTACAGTCATTGTAAAATACGCTATTCGATTGCAGAGTGGCCGTTGAGTTACTTATATTATGTTTTTCTCACGAGTTCAACTTTTTACGAATAATTGGTAACTTCAGTAATTAGGGACAATTCAAAAGCGCTTAGTTTAAGCCTGATTGACTAAAGTTCATTTGACTTTGACTTTGACTGTTTGACGTTTCTTGTCACCCACACTAAACTAATATTACTGGCCTGTTTTGTCTAACAGCAAGATACTCTTTCTAGACGTATAAATTATCTAATATTATTTTATTACTAGTTGACCCAGCAAACGTTGTATTGCCATATAAAGTAATAAGAAAACTAATGATTAAAATTTTTGGGGCATAAAAAATAGATCACGCCCGATTCTCAGACTATATAATATTTAGGTTATATAGTTATTTTATAATTATCTGGGCTAATCATTTACGGGTGTGCAAAATAGATGTAATCGGGAAACAGCTGTTATATTTCCGAATGTTGGCCAAGAAGTGCTTAGTATCATTTAGAAAGAAAGATATATAAAATCTATTTAGTTATATATATTAAATTATTCTTTCAATTTGATTTCTGAACGACTTTTTTTATATAATTTTTTTTTCCGAGAATTTTCATATTTATTTACCTTTTAAACCTTCCCTGGGCTTCCACAAATAATTCAACACCAAAATAAGCCAATTCGGTCCAGCCGTTCTCGAGTTTTAACGAGACTAACGAACAGCAATTCATTTTTATATATGTATATAGATTTGTATAATATTTACAAATTTAATCCCTAATGGAACCGTCTCTGTCTGAAACAGCGCTCTGTGATAACTTATAATATATCACAAACTGCTGACAATCTATGAAGGTGTGTCCGCCAGAACACTCACACATCAAGGGTTGGAGGAAGGTGTGCCCGCTGCAATCTGAACATGACGTCACTTGCCATTCCCACATCGTGTTACAATCTAGCACACCCTAAACGGTCATGCCATATTTATATTAATGATGAAACCAAACAGATTCATACCACGTGTTGACAAACGGATTTGTACACGCAAATATTTTTTAATATAATATTGATACACTTTTACACAAATTATCTTTTTTTATGAAAATAAGGGCCGAACAGCACATCAGCTGATGGTAATTGATACGCCCTGTCCATTACAATGCAGTGCCGCTCAGGATTCTTGAAAAATCCCAAAATCTCTGAGCGGCACTACAATTGCGCTCGTCACCTTGAGCCCTAAGATGTTAAGTCTCATTTGCCCAGTAATTTCACTAGCTACGGCGTGGCGCCGTCAGACCGAAACACAGTAATGTTTACACATTACTGCTTCACGGCAGATATAGGCGCCGTTGTGGTTTCCATAATCTAGCCGGCATCCTGTGCAAAGGAGCCTCCCACTGGTGAAATCTTGCCCCAAACTAATGCCAAGTTATAGTAGCCTGTACTATGGGTGCAAGACAATGATATATTTAATACGATATACTTACTTAAACATACATAAATACATATAAACATCTATGACTCGAACGAATGTAAACAAAACATGATTTAATATCTTTTTTATAGAATTGCCGTATACGTAATTGTTGTATATTGACGCAAAAAATACTAATTTCATGTTTTAATAATTATGATCTGAAGAAGACTCATCGCTAAGTAACTTCAAAAGAGAATTAACTTACCATCTCAGAGAAATATGGTGTCTAATTAAATTTCAATTTACAATTTACATCGAAAATGACGAAAGGTTAAAAATGGGCTACATCGAACTAAATCTAATCTAATCGATATCATAATCTGTTGGCAAGGAGTGCTAGAGAGAGTGAAAATAGTAATTATGTAATGCTAATATCTAGAATAAAAAGAAATTATGAAATTAATTAATTAAGAATTTGAAATAAGGGCTTAAGGGTTTAAAAAATGGGTGTACAAATATACAGAATCGAATAGGCCACATATCGATCGAAATGTTATCCGAGAAAAACAGCAAAAAGGACGAAAAGCAGAGAAGGTAGAAGATGTAAGATATAGAATAGGATATATTGTGATAAAAGTGGGATATATCGAGGAGAATGAGGAAAAAACGTTTGTTGCAAACCGGAGCAGGGAGTTATAATGTATACTATATTACAATAAGTATGTGATTATTCATTTCTAGTTTTATTTCTGAATAATACATATACAATAACTTTACAATATACTAAATTGTTGAAGAAAGGTTCAGATTACGGAATCCATGACAAAGTAACGGAACACTGTCTGTAATCAAATTGCAAAGTACTTACGTTCATTTCTGCATTAGTAAATTTTGTAAATTTACACATATTTAGACAAATTGTTAGTTAGTGTACTTCACATTCACTAAAAAACAACCGCCTTCAAAAACACTAATCGATGTACTTCCGCCGCAACCCGCTCTCACCTCCTCACGACTCAAGCACATCTCACCTATAACTATGTATGTAGTAACAAACCTATCTTGGATGACACCGACTCCAAAAATTACAATAATCGTAACTAGAATAAGATTAACTAATTAAATTGTATAAAAATATGCAATTATTTTTATACTTTTTAGTGCACATTATATATGTTGTTTTTTTAGTGAATTTGAAGTACACCAACTAACAATTTGTCTAAATATGTGTAAATATACAAAATTTTTCAATGCAGCAATGAACGTAAGTACTTTGCAATTTGATTACAGACAGTGTTAATTAATGGTACCTCCTACCCAATAAACAATCCAAAATATTCTGTCATTAGTTAACCTATTTTCCCATTCTCATTTTACCTTCCCGAGTCCAGTTTCTAAGGCAGCAACTAACAACTACGTAGAACGATTTAATTTCAACTAACACAATGAAACTTAATTTATTTGCTTCAAGCTAAAACAAATAAAACCCGCGCTCGCCACAAATTGAAACCAACGAAAGAAGATATATAGATATAGAACTTAATTGTCGAGTTCTGCAATTAGTTTTCCTTAAACGATTGTTGTTACTATTTTAACAGACTTACCAGTGGGAGGCTCCTTTGCACAGATAGATTGCTAGATTATGGGTACCACAACGGCGCCTATTTCTGCCTTGAAGCAGTAATATGTAAACATTAGATTTTAGGTTTAAATAACTTTATTCTCATTAAGACCTATTGTCACTTAACTGAGAAATTAATATTTTAACAATTAAAGTAGGTACTTACAAAGAATGATTTTGGTAGGTACAGAATGCAATACAATGTTAGGCAAATAGATAAGACATAAAACAACCTACATATGTTATTGAAACATTTCATAATTATTATTGAGTATGTGCCTTTGAAGGCTCGCTTTAAAAGAAGTCAATGTTTTGGCATTTCTTATTTCTGAGGGCAGGTTGTTATATATCTGAACTCCCTCAAAGGTTATTGTCTGTTTTCCATAGTTACTTCTCACCATTGGCAGCTCAATATGACTAGCTCTTTGTGTAACAATTCTGGATATATTCTTTTTTTTAAAGCAGGATGTGTTAGGGTGAATCTTTTTATTTAAGACCTTGTAAATGAGTAAGCAAACATTACGTGTTTCTTTGTGTTTCGGTCTGAAGGGAGCCGTAGCTAGTGAAATTACTGGGCAAATGAGACTTAACATCTTATGTCTCATAAAAGGCGCCGTAGCTTATGAAAATACTGAGCGCAATAATTGTAGTGCCGCTCAGAACATTTGGGTTTTTCAAGAATCCTGAGCGGCACTGCTTTGTAATGGGTAGGGCGTATTAATTACCATCATCTGAACGTCATGCTTGTCTTGTTCCTTATTTTCATAAAAAAATATTTATAAAATAACTAAGGCCTTGATTCGTCAAATTTTATATAAGAGTTCTATTCTGGTTGTAAAAAAAAGTTATACAATTTCGGATAGAATAAACGGATTGTACATATTAACATCATTATTAACTTTAAAGGATCAGGCAGCCATATATATAATAAAACCCCTTATTTTATTAAAATTCCTAAATGTATTGTCATTTTAAATTTATTATTTTTATCTTATATCTTTAAATGAGCAATTCTTGTATATATATATAAACTGAATCTCGGAACGGCTCCAACGATTTTAATGAAATTTAGCATACAGGTAATTTCGGGGGCGAGAAATCGATCTAGCTTAGTTAGCTAGATCTTAGGTTTCAATTTAAAAATGTGGTTTTATCCGTGTTTTAATGAGAAACTTTAACATTAGAATACAAAGGTAAATTTACAAGACAAGATAATATACAAGACTTTAATAGCTCGGATGGGACATTGGGTGATCCGGAAAGCAGAAGACCCCGGTCCGGATCCAGGTGTCCTATTAGTTTTTTTTGTTCAAGTTTTGTACCTTCTTAATAATTCGAGCAAGGCTCGGTCGTCCGGGTACTATTAATAAAGCTACAAAAAATTTAAAATGGGGAGTCCACAATTTGTTTTGATAATTAGTATTAGGTTAAATTGCTTGTGTTATTTTTAACCGTTAGTTATGTTTTTAAAGTGATAACCCTCACTTCTAGGAAAAGTGCACAAATAAAATTTGAAAACGAAATTTTATGAACGATGCGGGACTCGAACCCACAACCTCTGGTGCCAGTGCTCTGGTGCCAACTGAGCTAACGGTTCAAGTGACGTATCGTCATAAAATCTTGTATGCTTTGTTCAACTCTTTATTCAACCCAGAGGTTGTGAGTTCGAGTCGCGCATCATTCAAAAAATTTTGTTTTCAAATTTTATTTGTGTATTTTTAACCGTTTTTAAGAATTTCTAAGACGTAAAAGCTCCCAATTTTTTTTATGATATTTAAAGACTTACGTGGTTTAATCTTTTATTATTTAATATTATACCGTATTGGTAACAGCTATTGAAATTATTTTAAATTACTTTTCTAGTTTAGCAAACAACAAACTCAGGCTCCCGATCCCTATTTGCCTTCGTTGTTTAAGTTTTTGATGACTTGTGTAATGCACATTTCTGCTTCACTGCAGAGAAACGCTCCGAAAGATTTCGTTCGATTCATAAAATTTGTCTCAATGTGAATTGTCATGCACGGACTAGTAATAAAAGAAGGAGTACGCGCCTTGATATTAGCAAGTGAAGCACCTTTATGCTAGTGTGTGTCCGGGGTATAGTTACACAATTTTTTTCTCACTTAAATAATCATAATATATCCACAATTACTCTTATAGTATTGTTTTTACACTTTTTCACAGCGCATGACGGCATTTTTAAAATATTTTATTACAACGCAAACTGATCTGTCACAGACGATGGCAAATCTCACAATGACGGCCGATCGGCTTGTATTAGTGTTAGTGTATGGGCTATACATTTACCGGCTTGTTTTGGTGCCTCACTGTTATGTAAGGTGACACGTAGTCCTTCTTTTTTTTACTCGTTCGTTGTGCGGGGTCGACGTGGGGCGGGTCGTTCCCTTCCCTAAAATATGGTCGAGGGAGGCGATGGCTGGTCCATGCGTCATGCTCGTGAACGGGTGCTACTCGTGGGGGCTGGATGATCTTGTTACCGGGAGGTCTGCTTGATGTGTTTTTTTATTATTATTATTTCCTTTAAAGTTAAAGTTATTATATATTTTATGAAATGCTCACATAATGCCTCTATTTATTTTCGGTATGTGTGGATTGATGCATCTACTATACTCAATAACTCTTGTGTTTATAAGTATTAATTTACTTTTTTTTTCTTTTTTTGACTTAGTTTTTAACTTTTGAGTATTTTTGTTGCGTCACTTTGCATATATTGTAATTGAAATTATTTGTAAAACAACTAAAATGTAAATCTTGACTTAAAAGAGTGGCAATGAGTTTCTTGCTACTTCTTCTCATTAGCTCTATCCTTTACGAAGTAGCGGTAAATTCAATAAGAAACAATATATATATATATTTTTTTTGACATTCATAAGTGTCATTTTTGTTACCTACATGAATAAAGTATTTTTGAATTTGAATTTGATATGTTTCGTTCGTATCGCTGTAATTGTTGGAACTGTTGTTACAATTATCAGTGAGGCTACTGCGAGTGTTTCGCTCTCTGCTGAACTGACAATTAAAACGTATACAATATTATTTATCATCACAATAGTTCCAGTGACCTATTTTCTTTTATATCGCATATCCATTGTTGCCTGTAAAGGTCGGTCGCGATATCCACATAACCGACCGATGTACAACGAATAAAAAGTATTATGAAATTTCGTTGTATGGTCCTCGTTGTAATGATGTCCAAACATTAGTGATTACCAGACTTAGGAGGATTAGTAGGAGAAGGACATCTCTAACGGAGATATATCAAGATAGAACAGGACAGAAAATATATTGTAACTACAATTAATTTTGATTGACTAGTCGTAAACAGTCAGCCACATTTGGCATTAGTTAGGAAATGTAAATATTCAATACTAGCTGACCCGACACATGTTGTTCTGTATATAATAAATAAAATAATGTTTTTATATGATTTTGTCAATAATATATCATAACATCAAAAATTACTTTGTAAAATATGCACCCTGCTGTCGTAATGAAATTGTTTCACAGCAGAACTGTCAAACCGTGCGTCAATAAATTCTCTCATAGAAATTATGTATGGAAACATCAAAAGAAAAACAAATTTGTTGTTTTTATTTAATTTAGCAGCATTTTCCTATTTATTCACCTTTTATACCTTCTATGGACTTCCACAAATAATTCAAGACCTAAATTTGCCAAATCTGTCCAGCCGTTCTCGAGTTTTAGCGAGACTAATGAACAGGAATTCATTTTTATATATATTATATAGATTGAATAGATTGAATGATATATGAAAGCTTGTATATCTATACTTATAATAAATCTGTAGGGATAAAATTTCTGTATAAAGAAAAAAAAATGATCAAAAGCGAGTCAGGGTGATATAGAACAAGTCCCGATTTTTTTGGAATTTCTTATTTCTCTGTCTGTTTGTATGGGCTAATCTCTGAAACTATTGAACCGATTTAATTGAAATTTTGCATGATGATACTTTACATCCCCGGTCAACATCTTAGATACTTTTAATCCCGGAAAACGAAAGAGTTCCCGTGGTACAGTTAAAAACCTCTACTTACTAAAATAATATAGTACACAACAACGTATGCACATAATTTAATAAAATTTGGCATGTTGATACCTTATATTGCCGGTCAACATCTTAGGTACTTTTCATCCCGGAAACTTAAAGATTTCCTGTGGGAAAGTTGAAAACCTCTACTTATATAGCGTAGTACACAACAACTTATGCACATTATTTAATAAAATTTGGCATGTTCATACCTTAGGTATATTGCTAGTCAACATCTTAGATACTTTTCATCCCGGAAAATTGAAGATTTCCCGTGGGACAGTTAAAAACCTCTACTTATTTATATAGTGTAGTACACAACAACTTATGTACATTATTTAATAAAATTTCGAATGTTGATATATTTTGTTGCCGGTCAACACTTTAAATACTTTTCATCCCAGAAAATTAAAGAGTTCCCATGGGATAACTAATTAGTAAAGTATCTTATTATTGTTTACTACAATAACTTATCCACATAATTTAAAAAAAATTGGCATTTTGATAATTATATTTCCGGTCATCACCTTGGATTTCACCCTGGAAAACTAACAAGTGGGAAAAATAAAATACTATAGTTTCTTATATAGATTAGTACACAACAACTTCTGCACCTAATTTAATAAAATTTTTCAATCTTATATTGCCGGTAAATCAATGTGTAAGTATTATAAAATTAAAAAATCCCATAAAAGCGACGGGTTCCCGCGAGAAAGTAAAAGATTACAAAAGTATTGCCCACCATTGCCCGTCATTCATATTAAATCAATTGTGTGTGATGGACATCATTTCCACCTGAGGCAAAAAGTGAGAACGACAGGTCATTTAGGTCAGACATAATATATAGGTACATCGATCCATACTAAACTTAATCTTACAACCCTATGAAAATCTCAGCCCCACCTTTTGGCTTTCCAATGAAGTATCGACTCATATAATAAATACGAAAGTTGGATGAATGAATGGATGTCTGGATGTATGGACCTGTGAAAATCTCAGCCCTACCTCCTGGCTTTCTAAAGAAGTATCACTAATATTATAAATACGAAAGTTTGTAAGAATGTATGCGTATCGGATGTATGGACCTGTGAAAATCTCAGCCCTACCTTCTGGCTTTCTAAAGAAGTATCAACTAATATTATAAATACGAAAGTTTGTAAGAATGTATGCATATCTGGATGTATGGACCTGTGAAAATCTCAGCCCTACCTTCTGGCTTTCTAAAGAAGTATCAACTAATATTATAAATACGAAAGTTTGTAAGAATGTATGCATATCTGGTTGTATGGACCTGTGAAAATCTCAGCCCTACCTTCTGGCTTTCGAAAGAAGTATCCACTAATATTATAAATATGAAAGTTTGTAAGAATTATGGACGTCTGGATATATGTTTGTTGCTCTTTCACATGAAATCCACAACATGGATTTTATTGAAACTTACAATAATATAGCTTACATATCAGAATCATACTTACATAACAGATAATATGTAAAGAAGATAATCTCTGTCTATACTATATTATTTGAACAAATATTATTAAATAGTTATGACGATGACGATAAACAACCGAGTGCGCGATATTGTGGTGCGGTCTGGTGGCAGGCGGTGGGATGGGCTTGCGGGCGACCTGACGGCTGCCGGTGGAGGGGATATTAATTTAAAACGCCTGCAGTTCCTATTAATTTGCATTTTCAATGACTTTAAACAAATCGCAGGGTCAAACCCTAAAATAAGCAGGCAAACATTTGGGCATGCCATGTTTTTCCTAAGGCCAACTGTACGTGACTTGCTCAGGCGTTTTTAAATCACAAAACCTGCATGTTTATGCTGGCTGCAATAGATCATTTAACATAATTTAGGAGAACATAGGAATATATTGCAGTAACTACCTTTAACTTTTGCATTACTATCAATCATCATATACATACATCCGACCTATTTATCCTTACAAACTATAGCGTTTATAATACCTGTTGGTGAAATCATCATAAAAATTCTTAGTATAAATTAACATACATTACACAAAAGAGTTGTTCGAACACTTATATCTGGAGAACGGCTGGACTGATTTTCATGATTTTTAATTTGTTGGATTTGCCTCCGTCCCGAATCGCAGAATAATATAAAATCATTGAAAAATTTACGAAAAAAGAAAATGCTTTCTTTCATTTAAAATCATTATCACAATTTTTTAGAGGATTATCTTTTTTATGGAAAAGGAGGACTAAAGAGCGCACGGGCCACTTGGTGTTAAGTGATCACCGCTGCCCAGAGAAAGTTCTCTTGCAACACCAGAGGTCCCACCACCACGGCGTTTACCTCTGGATGTACTAAACCAATTTTGAAAATTCTGTTACGAATTGAAATTCAAAGTCATATACACATACTATATGTTAACCCAAATAATGAAAATACTTTTTCATAGTAGTTATATTTGTAAAATACGTCGGAAAAAAAACCGTCGAACCCTAAAAATTAATTATGTGGCAAAACAACGTTTGCCGGGTCAGCTAGTTTTATTTGATTTAGAAAGACCATATAAGTTAAGATGACTATAAAACCATAAACACTAATAAATAAAACCAATTGTTTTATATTACATCAATTATACATGGTCTTATAGCTTGTTTCGATAGCTTTCACACACATACATACATACACACACTCACGCCTTGTTCCCGGGGTAGGCAGAGACAATAGAATGCCATTTGTTTCTATCCTTACAAAACCTCACGCGCTTCCTCTACATTCATTACTCTTTTCATAAATGCTCGCCGGTTGCGTGTGCTTCCGACCTCTCCTTTTCTCAAAACGTCCCCAATTTGGTCGACGAATGTTCTACGAGGTGTCCCGCGACCGACACACACTTACCTTATATATTTGATGCGTCATTCTTTCTTTACTCATTCGCTCCACGTGTCCAAACCATTTCAGCATTCCTTTTTCAGTCCTTGTCACAACATCCTCTTTCAAACCACAGCGCGCTCGTATTACCGCATTCGGAATTCTATCATATACATTACGATAGCTTTCAGATACTTTAATTTAAATTATCCGATACACTTTAGCGCGCGTAAATCGCTCGGTTATCAACCGATTTGAAGCTTAGAGGGATCGGATCGCGAAGGGATATTCTAAGAATATAGTGATTTGGGTTCCATACATCACAAGTTAAAAACCAACCCCTACATGCCTCACGTCGACTGATATCTGTCTAACGTCTTTCAGTCAATAAAGACATAATTACTCTGCACGGCGTGATTCCAAAAAATCTTTAGCTAATACAAATTGACTATAGTTTCGTCTGATGTATTTTTTAATTTAAATTAAATATTTAATTCCTATTCCTGACGATTCACATTTACCTACTTTCTACTTACATCTACCGAGCGTCTACCGTTTAAATTTATCAAATTATACTAGATTATACCAGATTATTTTTCAGGAATAAAACAAACCCTAAAACACCTTAAAAACAACGAGGCACTGGGTGATGATGGCATTACAGCCGAGCTTCTGAGAGCTGGTGGTACTCCTGTGCTGAAGACCCTCCAGAAGCTATTCAATTCCGTCATCCTCGAGGGCAAAACGCCGCAAGCATGGCACAGAGGTATAGTGGTGCTGTTCTTCAAAAAAGGTGATAAATGACCTCAATACAGCTTCCCAAGGAGTAGGTCTCCAAAATGAACATGGACAACACGAAGATCAACAATAACACTTGGAAACTGTACTCTCGAAATTGTTGACGAGTATGTTACTTTGGACAAATAATCCATAATAGTTGGGCAGGTCCTATTTCGGGAAAGAGGTCACTCGTCGAATCCAACTCGGATGGGCAGCGTTCGGGAAGCTCCGTAACATCTTCTCGTTCAAAATACCACAATGACTGCAGACGAAGGTTTTTAACCAATGTGTAGTGCCAGTGATGACACGCGGAACGCAGACGTGGTCGCATACTATGGGCCTTATGAGGAAGCTCATTGTCGCTCAGTGGGCAATGGAAAGGGTTATGCTCGGAGTTTCCATGCGAGATCAATTCAGAAATAAGGAGTTCAGTAGGAGAACCCAAGTCACTGACATAGCCCAGGTTGTTGCGAAACTGAAGTAGCAGTGGGCAGGGCACAGCTCGACGGACAGATGGCCGGTAGGGCAGATAATTCCTCGAATGGCGACCACGGACTGGAAGATGCAGTGTTGGTAGGCCCCCCCTAAAATGGACCGACGATCTGGTCATGATCACCAGAATACGTTGGATGAGGGCAGCGCAGGATCGTCGAGGAGATCTTTGTGAGAGGACTTTGCCCAGCAGTGGACGTCTTCCGGCTGATGATGATGATAAAATAATTGTCTATAAACTGAACATAGAGCCACTGAATAAAAGTTATAATAATCCATAAAAAGTCCCCAGTGGAATATGCCCATAAGTCACATAATAACGACGTAAATAATTAAGCATGTAATAAAAGCCATGATTACACGATACTTTAAAGGCGCGAGTAACGAGTGGTTTTATGAGGTCAGTTAAAAATAACAAACAGTTAGCGACTCGTTACTAAACTATAATTTATTATTCACAAGGCGTGTAAGGAAAGCTTTACGGCGGAAGACAAGAATCTTTATCTCTCTATTGGATATTCGTTGTACAACGGGTGAATTATTTATCGTTCGAGAAACACGAGTGAGTCTGTCTTACTTAGCGGGATCGTTGTACAAATGTTATAATAACATTTACAAAGGCAGGGCGTTTGTCTTCATTCAAATGCAAACTCTGATCTTAAATCTTGCTGAGTGCCAGTCAGCTGCGCATCGATGCATCGTCTTTTATAAAATATATGAAAACCAAAGTACGCCAGACTATATTAGTAGAACTACTAATATAGTCTGGCCATAAATACTGTTACAATTAAAAATGAACAAAATATAACATTTGAATTTTGAATCTGTCATTTTTATATTATGATTGTTCATTGAGTTTTCTCATTTTGGCGCCAATATATTGTACAATATTTTGCGATATTAAAATGGAGTTGGGTAATAAAGAGAACCGAATCGTTGTGATTGAATTACACAGAGTAGGTATGGAGACAAATGCAATTTTTTAAACCCTCCATACGCTTCGTATTAGTAAAATGTTTGTGTACCGGGCTATTAGGTAATAGGTACAATGATACCTTCTCTGTTTGCGACTGCTCGTAATCCGCTGGATAATGATTGAAGGTCAGTTTTAGAGAGTACGACTTGCTCTAAACGGCATGATAGTTTGGAGTCCCTAAAACAATCCGTTCCATTGGCAGTGATGAATTTTCCCATGGATAGAGTGCATGCTTCTATTGATAACTGGCATCAACGTTTAAAGGACTGTATTGCACTTCGAATAAGCTTTTTATATTTTAAATTGTTTTATATTTATGTACTAAACTAATACACTGTAAAAGAAATAAATGTATATCCAATATATGTTTTTTTGTTTTAGTAGTTATGGCAAGACTAGGTATATTATTTAGATTAAGTTCAAATAGGCTAATAATTAATTCTAAAATATTCGATAAGTCATACTACTATACGCCCACATTATCTCTGAACCTCGCTGGAACGTAATGTCCCGTTCCCCTTTCACCCCCTCACGCTCGTCCTGTAGAGTCAGTACGGTTTGCAGTTTCATTACCGTTAGGTACATGCCATGATATTTTCGTGCTTAAAAAACAACATGTTATAACCAAAATATTATGTTTATTGCTTTTCAAAATACGTTTCTACGTGCTGATTGAACGCTATCACTGTCTCTTCGGAGTTGGTAAAAGTAAAACCTCTCATCAAATCTTTGATTTTGGGAAAAATACAGAAATCACAAGGTGCTAGGTCGGGGCTATGTGCAGGATGGGTGACTAGTTGTACTTTTTCGGAAGCTAAAATCAATTAGTTTTGTTTCTCGTGTGTGAAGAAGCGTCGTCATGATGTAGGAGAACGCGGCTTTTTGGTCGTCTTTCGCGAACTTTTTTTAATACCCTGGGTAAACAAATGGTAGAAAACCTCTCGGCATTAACTCTTTTGATTTCCAAGTGGAAATCAAATGGTTGTGCAGACCCGTAGCTGAAAAAAAAGTGCGATAATTTTTTTACCAACATTTCTCGCCTGCCTCACTCTTGTTGGCCTGTTCTTATTTTAAAACACAGTCACAATATTGCTGTTTTTTTTCGGGTTCAAAACAATAAATCCACGTTTCGTCTCCTGTGACAATGTCATAAACAGTATTAGAATGTCCGTGGCCGTACTTCATTAGCATCTGTGAGCACCATTCCACGCGAGCCCGTTTCTGCTCCGCTGTCAGTTCATGAGGGATCCAACGACACCAAAGTTTCCGAACTTTCAATTTTTCGAGTAAAATTTTCTGAATTTGGCTCATATCAATCCCCAATAGTCCTCAAATTGTCTCATAGGTAATCCGCGGTTTTTTTTCAATTAGACGCTTAACAGTAGCCACATTATTTTCGTTGACGGCAGTTGAAGACCAGCCTTCACGAAATTCGTCATGTAAAGAAACCCGACCTCTCTCAAATTCAGCAAACCATCGCCTCACGGTGCTCAAGCAAGCTCTCTCCCAAAAGCATTTTGAAGACAATCGGCACAGTCTTGCGGAGAGAGAGAACTTTTAAAATCCTAAAAAATCATCGCTATAAAATCTTTTCGACTTAATTCCATTTTCGTTGCCTTAGAAATTTGATATGTGATAAGAAATAAATGATTTCCCGCCAATTGTTTTTTTTATTACTAAGAAGGTCAGCGTTTCAAAAAAATATAACATTCGAAATTGAAATTGTTCCGATTAGCTAGATGTGCAAAACTTTTAGTGTGCCGCGTGTATATACAGCGTGCCGCCACAATGGCAACATTAAATGGATATACGTGTAGAGTTAACCGTAATCATAAAAATATAAATCTAAGAATTAATTTTAAAATTTTCAAAAAAAAAAAAAAATTAATCACCGTTACGTAGTCGCTTTTCATCTACGAGTACCGACGGCTACGGCACGGCGTGGAAGAAGTAAGTGCCTACGCTAACTCGCGGCTACTAGATTACTTACACGATGCTCCGAAATGGTGTTATAGAAAATTAATTCTGTGGCCTGGTGCTAAAAGGACCAAAGATTATAATGCCAGTTTATTGTAAAAGTATGATATTTTTTGTGCTAAAAGGGCGTTAGTGTATTAACAATCTTTCAAAAGTTACTATGTAAAAAAGGCCAATGTAATAATGATTAAAGGGCTGCAGTATACTTAAACCGCTAAGAAAATAATGATTATTGATATTGGCCCTATTAGCACCAGGCCACAGAATTTATTTAGGGGAATTAAGTATGTATTTTATTTTTGAATTTATTTTTTTATGATTAAAGTTAAGTAACTCGATCCGTGTGTTCATTCAAAGCGCAACGCTCTATATAGATTTAATAATTGTATTACAAATGGCCGATAATCAACTTTCGGTATTTTGTTTATTTACATTTAGTTATTGCTCAAACAGAATGGGCACCAATACACTTTCTCAATATCTAACAAAGATGTCTTTTTAGGTGTTACTTCAATTATAGACGCAATTCAAAATCAAACTTTAAAACGGACTTAAACAGGTCATTAAATTATTATATAAACATTATTCTCGTATCCAACCCAAAGGAAACAAACCAAAATCACGGTTGAAGTGCTCACCTAACCCTATTTGTACCAAAATCTCGTGTTCCGACCGCACTTTTACCAACTGTGCCAATCGTCCAAGTTAACAACTCTAATTTTGGTACAAATTAATTTTAACAAGTGAGATATATCACTTAAAAGTAACAAAAAGTTCAACTAACACTATTAAATGCAATCATAACGATTTTTCTTGAATGAAATATTAAATCATAGAGACTAGAAATATAAATTTCAAGATAAAAATGAATGAAAATAATTATTGTAAGAGTAAAACCTCATTTTGAAATATTATTATAAAAACTGCCATTATGGGGCTGCGATGAACATTGAGCCTGCGGGGTTGGCGAGCGAAGTCGACAGGTGGTAGGTCCCAC
The DNA here is from genome assembly GCA_949711725.1 of Leptidea reali. Lineage (NCBI taxonomy): Eukaryota > Metazoa > Arthropoda > Insecta > Lepidoptera > Pieridae > Leptidea > Leptidea reali. Next base: position 13,521,568 of record CATIXN010000009.1, read on the forward strand.
TACCTCCCTACTTGTAAATAGTGGAGATTCCGTGATGTACTTTCAATATTGTGATATTTTCCACACTTTTACTTTATAATAAAATCCAATCAAATCAAAATAACTTTATTCATGTAGGTCACGGAAACGATACTTATGAATGTCAAAAAAATATTTTCTTATTGAATCTACCGCTACTTCGTAAATGGTTGAGCTAGTGAGAAGAAGTAGCAAGAAACTCATTGCCACTCTTTTTATATCAAGATTTACATTTCAATCGATTTACAAATCATTTCAATTACAATATAATATGTAAAATGATGCAACAAACATACTATTTTATTAACTAGCTTCTTCTGGCGACTTTGTTCGTATCAAACCTTGTCCATAAATTCAATTTTTTTTTCAAATTCAAACATACATTTATTCAAAATAATTTGTGTCATCACTTATTGAAAGTAAAAAACTACCACCCATTCCAAAAAGAATGCCTCAGACCTGAGAAGAATGGGCGCAACAAACTCAGCGGGCTTTATTTCATCAAAAAATATGTTTACAAAGTAATGTTGTACAATTAAACTTATTATTTAATAGCCTGAGGGCGGTCGCTCCATTCCCAATCTGTGGTATCACACACAAACGTTTCCTAACAATTCTTTTGAATATCGTAATATGTATTGTATGTTGTACCTACTTTTGTTTCGAAAATTTTCTGGGATCTTGTAAAAGCATATACCTCACCCCACAAAAGACTTACTAACTCGACTTAGCCGAGTAGTAGGCATTATAAGTTTATGCCTGTTCCTAGTGTTAACATTATGGTTATGACAGACTCTAGCAAATTCACATACATGCCTATGAACATACATTACATTACATTCATTACATACATTACATATTCAAAGAAAGACGGCGGGCGAAAGACAGATTTAAAGGGACTTATAAGTTTCTCTTCCCTTTGAATCGCCTCACCATACATCCTCTTCCGTTCTTTACGTGTTGATTCAGCCTAAAAAATATCACGATGAATTCGGAAACTCTTAAAAATTTTAGAGTAATAGAAACTGTAACAAGGAGATCTTATTCGCACATAAGAACTCATAGTTAAGTTTAGCCGTAAAGGATAACGACCTTACAAATAAACTTCGTATAAAGTTATACCTGAGAATAAACCAAGAATACGAATGGTTTATTCGGATGTATCACGTTTCCCGCGTTTATTTGCAAGGCTGCCTGACATTCGGGACACTTCAGAATTATCATTAGAGAAATATTTAAACGCATTGGCTGTAGTCCAACCAATTTCTTGTGTTGTTTCTTAGACGTTACCGTTAATCAAGAACCTCTTTGATCGAAGGATAGTACGGAACCCTTCGTGTATAAGTTGATATATGAAGTTATGTTATATTGTGTTTAACTAACAACTTTATTAAAGCTACTTTCCATTGTACACCAAATCAAATTACATCAAATTAGATTCATTTAAATGGGTCAAAAATTACACCTTTGCATGTCGAAATTATACATTTTACCATTTACGACCACTTCGGAAAAACCTAAGTTTACGTGAGAAGAAGTGGCACGTAACTTATTACCACTCGTTTACATCAAAAGTTGCAACAAAAAGTAAGTTTAAAAAATTTAATAATATAACTAATTTTACTTGACCGTTTATCTTCATTAATTGTTAACATTAGCTTAATATTTGGCCTATTTGCCAAATTTACACTAATTATGATTTACTTACAGTACCATCAGAATATAATATCTATTAAAATCTTAATATTTATAAATCCAGTGTCCTGTTGTTTGATTCCAGTGAACTCCTAAACTAATTGAACGGATTTTAACCGGGATTACTTCATGGAGTGCAGTTTTTAATTCGATTTGAACCAACTTAAGTTAAGACGCCAGAAACATCGAATGGACGTATTAAACATATTTAAGCCAAAATACAGCTATTTAGTATAAGGAGGCTCTGACGGTCGTTGCCTACGGAACTCTATTAAAGCCCTTTAAACCACTTATGATTTTCAGTTACTTAAACAAGCACATTAATAAATTCAACCTCTATTAAATAATATACTTCAATATTTAAAATGTAGTTCAAATTGAAAGAAAGAGAAATAAATTCAAAACTAAATTCATTTTAAACTTCATTCGAAAAAAGTTGGGTGATTGTATCCAACTTTTGACGAAGTAACCAATCTAGTTTTAAACAATATGTCTATTTCTGTTGTAACAATCATTTTCAATTGCTTTGCCGTATTTTGGTGTGGTTGACGGTTTTAACACAATTTCCTCATACGATATACTGCAATAAATAATTAATGAATTCCATGTTACCTTTGTAATCACCGCGATATCAGCACGAGGAGTTAGTTTATGCGATAACTTACGATATTAACAACGTAAATGATAATTTATAAAAGCACTTTGAAATCTTTACAAAGGGTTAAAAAGGCGCTAAATATTGATTAATTCAAATACAACTTTATTTTAGAACTCGGTGGAATAGTTTGTTTTTGAAGTTGAAGTTTACAAGTATTATTTTAATTTAGTCCAGTTGTGTTTAAATTTAAATAGTTTTAATCTTTAATTCGTAATAGTTTATCCGACACGCGCGGCGGGCGGGCGGTTGCCTCGTCGATGTCTCACTGGGCGGGAAGTTGTCTCTACCCTCTGACTTTTCTATAAAAGCCCAGCGGTATTGTATTCATTATCTCTATACTTATTTACGACACTATAACGTTATCAGAATAGTTAATTTGATTTTTTTATATTATTTCATCGTCTTTAACGGATGGTTAAATGCCGAAGATGAATATTTAGAAAGATAGAAAGATTTTTTTTTATTTTGAAACGTATAAGTAATTTTGTACAAATACAAAAGATATAATATGAAAATTAATATAAACTTAAGATTGATAAATAAGCAAAAAACAAAAAGACTGCAACATTTATATTATATACTATTCAAAAAATGGTACCAACCCAGCTGTTTGCTGGTTTGACAACTAACGCTGGTCTTCCGTTGGGACATTTTGTGACGTCACAAAAAATATTTTGATATAATATATTTATAGATATATTTAGGTATGAACGATGGTTATTTTTAACATACCTATCTCATTTCGAGATTAGTAATAACAAATCGAAGGTAAGAAAATCTAATCTACTTTTTTATATTGCTTTATTATGTGTCTGATTCTTGTCTTATTTGAGTATTATGTAGTCTTAGGGTGACGGGCCCAGTGTGATGTTATCGGGGTCATTATGTCATGTCATAAATATGTATATTATATATATTTAGGTATCGTCGTTTCTACAATTCTACACAAAAGTAAGAACGTAAGTACAAAAGTAAAGTTCTTATATTCGGTAAATAACAATAATTTTTAAGTGGGAGGCTCCTTTGCACAGGATGCCGGCTAGATTATGGGTACCACACAACGGCGCCTATTTCTGCCGTGAAGCAGTCATTTGTAAACATTACCTGTGTTTCGGTCTTCAGGGCGCCGTAGCTAGTTAAATTACTGGGCAAATGAGACTTGACATCTTTTTGACTCAATGTGACGAGCGCAATTGTAGTGCCGCTCAGAATTTTTGTGTTTTTCAAGAATCCTGAGGGGCACTGCATTGTAATAGACAGGGCGTGTCAATTACAAGCAGCTGAACGCCTTGCTCGTCTAATCTCTTTTATTAATAAAAAATAAGTTGGTTGTAAATACAGGACTCTCTTTCGCAATATTACATTGTACATTCAAAAGAATAGTTAAAAAACGTTTGTGTGGTAAAGGTTACTATAACAAAAATGACATTCTTAATGATACCACAGATTGGGAATAGAGTGACCGCCCTCAGGCTAGTAAATAATAAGTTTAATTGTACAATATTACTTTGTAAACATATTTATTCGATAAAAAAAAAGTCCGCTGAGTTTGTTGCGCCCATTCTTCTCAGGTCTGAGGCATTCATTTTGGAATGGGTGGTAGTTTTTGACTTTCAATAAGTGATGTCACATCCTATTTTGAATAAAAATATTTGAATTTGAATTTGTACCTATACAGTTGCAACTTCAATTTGCCTAGTAATTAGTTAATTGTTAAAGTTGCCATTACATACAAATGCTGGCAGTAACTTAATTCTAACCTAACTTAAGATTACATTGGACATATCATGCATCTTAATTATTATATGTAAGCCTACACATATCTAATATATAAAATTCTCATGTCGCGGTGTTTGTAGGTAAACTCCTTCGAAACGGCTTGACCGATTCTCATGAAATTTTGAGTGCATATTGGGTAAGTCTGAGAATCGGACAACATCTATTTTTCATCCCCCTAAATGTTAAGGGTGGTCCACGCCAATTTTTTTTTTGTCATTTTTTTTTAATTTATTTGTATATGCGTCAGCATTAAAAATACATACAACTTCAAATTTTCACCCATCTACGATCAACAGTTACTTTTGTATCGCGACTTTAATATCGCCATTACAACGTTTGCTGGGTCAGCTAGTCTTTATATAGGTATATAATTCTTCTGTACGTGTGTTGACAGTGAACTTCTCCTAAACGGCTGGAGCGATTTGAATGATTTTTTTTGTGTGTGTTCAAGTGGATTCGAGGATGGTTTAGATTCACAATTGAAATACCTACTAAACGGTTGGACTGATTTTAATGATTGTTTGTGTGTTCCAGTGAATTTCAGTATGGTTTAGATTCCCAATTTAGTCCATATATAATTCTCTTGCCTATGTGTATGTTAGTGAACTCCTCCTAACGGCTGGATCTATTTTTAAAATTTAAGACGTGTGTACAGGACAGCGTCTGTCGTCTATAATCTATGTATAATGTTAAAATAACAGCTTTTAAATTTTTGCGTTTCTGTTTGACCGGAAATGACACGATTGACAATTTATAAAGGAATAAATGGAAATGTCCCTCAACAAGTCCAAAGCCTATATTAAACACACGGACTAGTAAAAAAAGGACTCAGACTCAACAGTGTAGCACCAAAACAAGCCGATTAACGTGTAAATACATAGCCCCACGCACACACTTACACTACTACAAGCCGATAGACGGCCATTATGAGAACTGTCATCGTCTGTGACAGATCAGTTTGCGTCTCAATAAAATATTTTAAAAATGCCGTCGTGCGTTGTGAAAAAGTGTAAAAACGATACTATATAAGTATTTGTGGCCATATATGATTATTTAAGGGAGAAAAATTTGTGTAAGTAGTATCCCTCGTAACCGCACACACACTAGCATAACGGTGCTTCACTTGCTAATATCACGGCGCGGAGTCCTTCTTTTTTTACTCGTCCGTGATTAAACATAAGCTTTTTGAAAAATCTTATAACAATTTAAAGGATAATTCAAATGAAGTTTGTATGAATTGCCCTTCACTCTAAAGGATTCGAGCTTTTAGTTACTCTAATAATATAATAATAATAATAATTATGAATTATTCAAGTTAAAGCAAAATAGTCAAATTGTAAGTCGAGGTATTTAGTGAGCATTGCTTAATATGTAGACGAGCATTCTTTTTTGTTATTTGGTTGAGTTCTCGTAACAGGCTTCGTGGTTCTCGCCTAAATATCACTGCTTGGGGTAGCGACGTGAGACAGGTCGTTCCCTTGCCTAAAATATCGTTGAGGAGAATATGGCTGGCCCATGCGTCATGCTCGTGAACGGTCGCTACTTGTAGTGGCAGGATGATCCTGTTACTAGAAACTCTGCTTTATATTTTTTAAATTAAAGTTGTTAAATACATTCTTTATAATCGCTAATAAAATTTATTGAAGTAGGCGTTACTTTATACTAATGATTTAAGTTTTCTTTAGTGTTAATTCCGCCAATACATGTTTTTAAACAATTCGACACGTGTTTCGCCTCTACACGAGTCATCCTCAGGACGTGTTGTCTCGCCAAATCCGGCACGAGACTGAATCAAATGCAAAAAAAAAATCAAATTCAAGATTTCTATATTTGGTATTAAATACATTTTACAAAATTACTTAAATCTACTTATTAAAGCAATTTACAATTAAGCCTTATATATGTAGGTATCAGAAAACTTATTTCTACAACCCTATCTACGTATTGAGGGATAAAACTTTATTATGCTTAAAAACTAATACATGAGGTTTGTGGGGGGGGGGGAATCCAGGAAACTGGGAAAACCTGGCTATTTGCTATTGATATAACGTAATATTAATCGTACTGAATCAAATGATCCGGGGGCCGCTGTTTTATACTCTCGTCCCATGAAATAAGAATACCCCCGGAAGAGATACGTAACAAAGGTGATGGGACTAAATTTGTTTGTTCATTCAACAATGTAAACATGTTATGTAGACATGTTGCTCGCATAATACCTTTATTTATTTAAGGTACGTGTGCATGCAGCTATTGTACTCAATAACTCGTGCCTTTTATTAATTTACATTAACTCTTTTAACTTTCTCGTGTAAGACATTGACTATTTGATGTTTGAGTATTTTTGTTGCATTACTTAATGCATAATATTGTATTTGAAATGATTTGTAAAACAATGTAGCTGTAAATGTTTCTTTGAGAGAGTGGCAATGGGTTTCTTGCTACTACTTCTCAGTAAAGCTCAACCTTTCCGCAGTGGTGGTAAATGTAAAAAGAAAAGAAAACTTTTGACATTCATAAGTATCAATTCCTTGACCTACATGTATAGAGTGATTTTGATTTGATTTGAACTAATTATATTTATTATTATTTTAGCGGGTGCTGGTGTGGGCCGCGACTTACTTACGACACTCTGGCTCCTTCTCATGTCCAAGTTACGTCAGTTGGTGGGGCTGTTCCTTTAACTGCCGAAGAGAGCAAGCGTCTTTGTGCCGTTTGGTGTCCAGACACTTGTGGGGCCAAGAGGCGCGCAGAATGTACAAAGTACTAACTTCGCGCCTCAATAAGGCTTCTGAAAACCCAAGCGCTGGCAGCTATTTCGGTCAACGGAACAGCCTTGCTATCCAACGCGGAAATGCTGCCAGTATTCTTGGTACGCTTCCACGTAATGATAGTTTTAATTTTATGTAGTCGTAGTATTATAAATATAGTTATAAGATTTGCTTTGTTTGAATAAATATGTTATAGTTGTTATTTTTTTACAAATTTATATGTATAGGTAGTGTTTACTTATGTCAGAATTATTTTTTATATTACGAAACATTCAATCACATGATTCTACGAAATAATAGCCCCCAGCTGACTCAAATGTGTGTCGTTCTATAAAACTAAATCACCTACGTAGTTAGACTGTATCAATGTTGTATTAACCTCGTTAAGGCTGTTTGGTCAGTAAAGCTTACCTCACCGTTCGCGTACATCACTAACTAGCCATTAGATAACAAAGTTACTTGCTCGTATTTCAGGTCGATATAACAATTTTCAGCTAACTTATAATATCTAACTCGGGCCAGTCTTGCAATCCGGGTTGCATCAATTTAGCTGTTATATTTAAGGTTTAATCCAAATGTATTGAGTTTTCTTGAGTGTTAATTCCGCCAATATTTGTCTTCAAACAACGAGACACTGAGTCTTGAGTCTCGTGCCAGAGTTTGGCGGGTCAACATCTCCTGAGGATACCTCGTGTAAAGTCAAAGTCAAAATATCTTTATTCATTGATCATTTTCACCTTAAATTGATTTAGGTGTCTTATATAAGAGCTACATAATGTAGTTTGTAAAAATAATACATATACTTATACTCTAGAAAATTATAATATATATTTTGTTTTATTAAAACAAAGTTAGAGCATGTTCATCAAGACAATGCGTGCGTCACACATATTCTTCACCACCAGTCGTCCCTCTCGTGGCGAGGTTCCAGTCGAAAGTTCTGTGGTAACAAACATAAAAAAACATACCGACGTATTGAGAACCGCCTCCTTTTTTGAAGTCGGTTAAAAAAATTAAGATTATTAAGTCATAACTACCTTATCAGGAAAACTAAGCTCGGCTGTTTTTGGTGTAAAAAAATTAGATTTTTGTCTGATGTTGATACAGCAAGGCATGTATATTTCAGTTACTTCCATAGTTTTATGTCATCAGTTATGTTATATGATCAGCAACTGAGAGGCGAAACATGTGTCGAATTGTTGGATGACAACCGAATTAACGCTCAAGAAAACTCAAAATTTTTGGATACTTTATCGCCCTACTTCAATATTTTTTTTTAAGGTTTAAGTCAAATTTAACGTTAACAGCAATGATGTTCTATACATCGTCATTGGTTAACAATATAACGCTGACTTTATGCGGAATGTGTTGCACCATCGTATTCCTTGGCATATTATGTAAAAATCAAGTAAATATCGAATATTTCTTTTGAAATTTTTAGCAGGATTTAGCTATTTAACATTAACAATAGCTTTAACTGGCGAAGATTGGACGGGTACGGTTAACAGTTATGACGTCATCTAAAAGTTGTCAAATAATGCAACACATTCTTTGTTTAGCGGGTACTTTAATGTTTGGTATTGCTAAAGTTTGTTGATGCAAGCCAGCCTTAATGTTAGGTACATGTCTGTGACCGGTGAGGTACAAAACGGTTCTAATAAGGCTGCCGGTGACATTCCCTCCGATATCATTGTCAATGCGATCCGATTTTATCTTACGATTAATTTTAGCGATTTAAATAAAAACTTAACAAAAAAAAACACAATTCCAAAACAAAAGATATGCACTTAAAATTTTATACATAATTGCGTATTCTTAGGCAGTATAATTAATTAATCTAATTCTAGTTACGATTATTGTTATTTTTATAATCACACGGGAAGCACCATCTTTGAGCAAAAAATAATGATCATAATCGGCTCACCCATTCGAAAGTTCTGAGGTAACAAACATTAAAAAAAACATACCGACGTATTCAGAACCTCCTCCTTTTCTGAAGTCGGTTAAAATAATTAAGATTATTAAGTCATTTAACTACCTTATCAGGAAATCAAAGCTCGGCTGTTTTTGCTGCAAAAAAAAAAATGATTTTTGTCTGATGTTGAGAGAGTTTTCAGCAAGGCATGTATATTTCAGTTACTTCCACAGTGTCATCAGTTATGTTATGGGATCAGCAACTGATCATTTTTGTATTACAAAAGAGAGTCGTACACGCCATTTATAAAGTAAGATCTCGTGATCCGCATACAGTTTTTAATAAATAAATCAATATTATGACAGTTGATTTCCAATACATATATGACAACATTATCTATGTTCACAACAATAAAGATATATTTTTAAGAATAGTGACTATCACAATATAAACATCGGAAGTAGAAATAGACTTGCTGTTCCAACTTTCAGACTTCATAACACTCTTCACTCATTCATTGGGAAATGTATACATAAGATAACATAATAGCTTTAAGGGTAAATGTATACACTTCTATAATAAGTCCCAGCCACTGTTCAGGCATTATCTATAAATAAATTTAAATGTTTTATAAAAAAATGGCTCTGTCGGAAATCCTATTACTCCACTGCTGAATATCTAAATAATCGGACAGCCTGGGACTAGATTGTGATTGTTTTATAGCGATAGGAATGACTGTACAATATTGTTTTTTGTTATTGAAAAGAGCGCAAAAAAAGAATGCTGGGAGAGTTTCTTGCACCGCTTCTTCACTCTCAAAGCGCCATTTGTTTCCGAAGCGGTAGTAGTATCTAGAAGTTATTCAAAATGACATCAAAAAGAAATCTAAAGGAATCAAATTTGAGAAACTAAATGCCTTTTATTCTTTTTATGCTCAATATAAAATAACCTCTCACATCACTTCATCAGCTTCATATTAAGGAAATTTTAATGAAGGAAGCTTAAACTTCAGATATATATTGATGACTAGCTGATCCGGCAAACGTTGTTTTGACATAATATAATTTATTTTTATTGTTCGACGGTTTTATCTCCGACCTACTTTACAAATACGACTAATATGAAAAAGTTTTTTTTAATTTTTTGGGTTAATATATTGTAGTATATATACTTCTCACAAAAATTTTGAATTTCTATTGGTAAAATTTGTGATACCTCTGGTGTGCAAGAGAGCGTAGGCGGCGGTGATCACTTAACACCGGGTAACATTTAATACGCTCTTTAGTCCTCTTTTTCCATAAAAAAAATTTACCCTCTAGAAGATTGTGCTAATGATTATAACTGAAAGAAAGTATTTTCTTTATTCATAAATTTTTCAATGATTTTATAATATTCTGCAATTCGGCACGGAGGCAAATCCAATAAATTAAAAATCATGAAAATCAGTCCAGCAGTTCTCCAGATAATATAAGTGTTTGCACAACTATGTTGTGTAATGTATGTTAATTTGTACTAAGAATTTTTATGATGATTTCACCAATAGGTATTATAAACGCTATAGTTGGTAAGGATAGACAGGTACGGATATACATAAAATATTTTAGAAAATATCTTCTACGAAAATAAGGTTTACGAAAGCAGTACAGAAGAATAAGTATTTATACCTGTGAAATGTTTCTTTACTTGAAAGAAAGAAAGAAATATATTTATTTGTTACAAACACAATATTTATATAATATAATAGAAAAAACATATACACAAAACAAATTACAAATTGGAGTGTTTGTCACAAATTGGTCACACTACAGCATATTTGGATTGTTGCTGTAGATACCAACACAATCTAACACAGAACACGCCATCATTATATTTATTTATAAATATACGTTAAACCACAGAACAATTACGTTAATAACACTAAAATTTAAATGCTGTCCAATTTAACAGGAGACTAATGGACACTAAATTGTTTCAAAACGGTTTCACGGACCCTCTATTCCGTCTCTTTCTCACACCTAGGTTTTGTATAACCATAGTTATCTCACTCTCACACAGGGTTCGTTAGATTACGCTAGTACACTTTTTTTTATGAAAATAAGGGATGAGACGAACATGACGTTTAGCTGATGGTAAGACGCTCAGAATTCTTGAAAAACCCAAAAATTCTGAGCGGCACTATAATTGCGCTCAGTAATTTCACTAGCTACGGCGCCCTTCAGACCAAATCACAGAAATATGTACACATTATTGCTTCACGGCAGAACTAGGCATCGTTGTGGTACTCATAATCTAGCCGGCATCCTGTGCAAAGGAGCCTCCCACTGGTAAGTGATAAGTAAGTGGTATACTAGGTTTAAGATTCCCACCCACCTCGTGAAAATGCATTTTCGGTTTTTGTGTCATAATATTATGTACGTTTGTTCTAAGCTCTTTCAGGTCGGCAACGCTTTTGTGATACCTGTGGTGTGGTGACGTCACAGGTAGAGTGAGAGCCGAGAGTATGAGCTGCAGTGATCAGATACCATCAGATGAACAGTATGTAAGCAATTCGTCCACTTCCATAAATGCAATCTTTATTAATATACTATTTTCGTATAACTTTAAATGTGTTAAACGCCGTGTTCGTAATTGACCAATAAAAAGTGCAACCCATCCATGGTAGGTTAATTAATTTAGGTAAATATATCATTCAATATGATAAATTCCTAATTATCCTATTTTAATATAAAAAAAAATAGTTTATTTCAAAGATTACATATACTTTTTTAATGGTTGAGTCTTCCCAGTAAGTTGTCTTAGGACACTTGTATTGGGAATATCTCGCAACTTCCTTAGCACATACATATTATTTAATGAACAATATAGAAATAAACAAAAATGATTAAAAACCAAATTGTACAATTATCGCACAATGAAAACAAGTCTGAAAACTGTGTGTGTGTGAGTGAGTGTGTGCATGTGGGTTTGAATTTGGACCTTTAATTAAAAGGCATAAAAGGCATTTATTTTCTCAACATTGATTCCTTGAGAATTTCTTTTTGATGTCATTTCTAATATAGTAGACACTACTACCGCTTCGGAAACAAATTGCGCTCTGAGAGAGAAGATGCGGCGCAAGAAACTCTCCCAGCATTCTTTTTTTCCGCTCTTTTCAATAAAAATATACAATATTGTACAATGCTTTTCTTAATCACAATCTAGTCCCAGGCTGTCCGATCATTTAGATACTCAGCAGTGGAGTAATAGGATTTACGACAGAGCCATTTTTTTTATAAGACATTTTAATTTATATATAGATAATGCCTGAACAGTGGCTGGGACTTTATTATAGAAGTGTATACATTTACCCTTAAAGCTATTATGTATCTTATGAAGCCTACTAGAATTAGTTACAAGCAATCCCTTATTTGTAGTGTTATAATAATGAAAATCACTTGGGTCCATCTATGGAATGCGTGTGCTTGTCATGTCAGTCTGATCAGACGATTTTACACTTCATCATAACCAAGACAAGTTAGCCAATAGTTTAATATCTATTGGAGTTGTATGATTCGACGGTAGCCCACTATTGATAATTGAAATAAGGTGACCAATACATCCCTATTATATTTGTGTCGTCTGCCAATAACGTTCAAAGTATATTATCTTAGGTACGATGGATATTAAGAGGGTGCGTTCCACCGCGGCCCCGGTGAACTGTCTATTTGGTGTAGTGATGGCCGCTGGGCGGAAATAGCACCGGGCGCCGGGCGCTGCCTACTTCCGGTTCATGACACATCGACAAATTAATGTTTGACGAATCATTCGGTTTTCAAATTTCACCAATTTCATGTTTTGGTTGTTGATTAAACTGGCATTATGAATTATTTATGTGAATAAACATTATAGAGTAGTAGTATTTATGTTGTAAGTACGTAGTTTTTTGTCTTGGTCATCTTGAAGTATAAAAAGACGTTGCCAAAAATATTTATTAGATAGTGACAACTAAAGATCCAAGTGCAACTCCAGAGGAATCACAAGTGCGTTGCCAGCCTTTAAGGAAGGTGTACGCGCTTTTTTGAAGGTACCCAAGTCCTGTCGTCCGGGAAACACGCACAAGGAAGCTCATTCCGCTGCTGTGTAGTACGTGGAAGTAAGCTCCTTGAAAACCGCACTGTGGAGGACCGCCACATATCCAGATGGTGGGGATGACATCCTAACTTGTGGCGTGTCGTGCGAAGGTGGAATTTAGCGGTAGGAATCAGGTGAAACATCTGTTCGGAGCACTCCCCATGATAAATGCGGTAGATGACACACTGAAGCGACGTCTCTACGCAACGCCAATTGTTCACAGGAACGGCTGGATCACTTGGCGTTGCAAGAGCACTGGGTCCCGGACAATTCAAGCTGCTCTGCGTTGCACGCGGTCAAATGGATCGAGCTGATACTGGGGTGCGCCTGACCAGAGATGACAGCATATGTGGCCAGACCTGCGCTTTGTACAGCGCTAGAAAGTGTTGCCAAGCTCTATTTATGACGCCCTTCTTCGACGCTTCTTCGCGTCTAGCCAGTGTAACCCCCGCAGTTCTAGTCCATGTCCTACCTGCCACAATTCTTATGTCAACCACCCATCTTTGGTCCCTATTCCTTTTCATGTGTCCTGTGCACCAATTTATTAACACTCCATTTTGCCTGTCCTCTGATTGTGCCCAGCTCACTTCTACTTATGTTTCTTAATAGTGATAGATACATCTTTGATTCCTATGTACTTTTTTATGGTTGATATTTGTATTCTGTCTAAAAGTTTCTTTCTCTATGTTTTTTTTTTTTTATAAAACAGTATACAAACTTAAAACTAAACATATTGTACTCGCCAAACTTTAACGTTAATGGCGAGATAACGCTCTTATTTAAAACAATAATTTGTACAATGAACTCTCAACAAATCAAATACATATGTACAGATTATACAGGGTGGACCAAAAGTCCGTTTATAATTGGAATGATGATTAAAAAAAACTAATTACAGTAGATCAAAATTGTTTATTGTTTTCGATAGTAAACAAAAGGGGAATTTATTTCCTAAAATCATATCATCCATATGCAATCCTTCATTATTCTGGCATTGCTGCAATCTAGAGTGGAAATTTTCGATGACAGCTTTACATGTTTCTGTTGAGATGTTTTGGATTTCTGTGCGAATACGATCCTTTAATTCGTCAAGAGTTACTGGGTTGGTTGGCTGGAATGCAGGGGTTTTTGATCACCAGGACATAGTGTCACTCCAATAAAGACAATTTTGTCTGTTAACATGCCCATTTAGGTGGAAGTGTGCCTCGTTGAAAAAAAAATGTTTGTAAAACTGGTGAATCGCTCTACCATTTCGTTCCCAAACTTCAACCTAGTGGCATGGTCCTGAGGCCTTAATTCCTGCACCATTTGGATTTTATAGGGATGTAGACTTAAATCTTTCTTGAGAATGCGGTTTAATACATCATTATCTTGGCACGTTAAGGACAGCAGACCGCTTTCGAGTTGAAAGTCCAGGTTGGTCACGAACAGACGATTTTACTCGCTTCACGTTTTTGGGGTCCCTCGACGTTCTAGGCCGGCCAGATCGAGGTAAATCCATTGTTGAACCCGTCTTCCCAAACTTGAGCACCCATTTTTTTATTAACACACCTGATGGAGCTTGATTTTTGTGTCGTATCTTGTAATGATTGCAAAACTTTCGTTGAGCTAAGGTTGCAGAATCGTTGTTTCGATAGTACTTGCGTACACAAAACGCACGTTGACTACCGCTGAACGACGCCATGGTACTAAATTCCCATTGGCCGCTCTTGCAATGCGTAACCCCTCCACCCCCCTCCGCCGCCGCTGCTAGACGCTGCTAAGAACTTACATTATATTATTAACATTAAGCTTATCACACATTTTCTTTTACTTTCTCAAGTAAGACCTTTTTTAAGTTTGTTTTTAGTTTTTTTTTTAATAAGTAATGTTATATAAGCTTAACTTTAATATGTAACTTTAATTTGAGTTTTCGCTATGATGGCAAGAAACTGTAGGTAAAGGAAAATTCCATTACATTTTAATAATCATATGACGCACGAAGTTGGCGAAATAAAACATCTAGATATGATACAAATCGTAGTTTCATTTCGATTATTTTCAATGCAATCGTGAGTAGGTAGTAACAAAGTACGTTGGTTTCAACAAAACTAATAAAATATGGACGAATGCACCCTTTGTTCCGTAACGTTTCATTTAGAAGTTCTTTTGTAAAATGTCAGTTAATACCAAGGCTGCCTTGTACTGGCTTAAATGTTCCGCATCGGTGTTGGAGATACTTACCATTTCATATAGCTATTAGTTTATGTTATTATATTATCGTCAAATGATATTTCATTTTTATGGAACTTCATTGCAAACAAGATTTTTAAAATTACTCTTAAATAAAATGACAAAGAATCAATGTAAAGGAGATTACTCTAAGACAGGGGTGCTCAAGCTTGAACTGCTGGCGATCTTCCTCAAAATTGTTAGACTACGATCGATCGGCTCTGAGAGGCTTCAAGTATGTGTGATGAAGGATTGTCGTCTAGGTAGAGTGTCACGATGACATAGATATTAGTTTTGCGCAAAATATGCATTTTTTTAGTCAAGGTAAGTGTAGGTCTGCTCTTAAATGTCAATGAAAAAACTCATAATTATTATTTAAAATTGCGAGTTTATTGGTTCTTACAAAACAAACGCGTTCTAAGTTCTAAGCTTAACTATATATAGACTGTGGATGTTGAAGCGTGACACTGCATGTCCTGAGCATACTTTTCATAAGATGGTACGTAATTACCGATTTCAGTTTATTATACCTGATTTTTTTCTCGAGATCGACACAAAAAGCAATCGCGATCGACCTGTCGATCCCGATCGACCGTTTGAGCACCCCTGCTCTAAACTATATAAAATATGTAAAATTTTACCGGCTAGCCTGAAACATAAATATCTTCTACTTGTAAACAATCATAGTAAACAGGATCGTTTCACTAATTTGGTGCAGCATAAAACTGGCACAAGGTCATTTTGTTCAGATTCAGGTTCAAAGGTAATTTTGAAATACCCATGGTACAAAATTACTATGGAGATAGAACGTTAAAAAAACGAGTTCCATACTTAATCAATAGTTTACCCGAGAACACAAGACGTGAGCCTACACTTGCTAAATATAAAAGTTTTTTAAAAAAACACTTGTTAAATACGTTGTAACCATTTAAGTAATATAGTTTATATAAAGCGAGCTAGCTGCAGTCAAACTGCGTAAGCAGTTTTGCGGGGCATGGTTTAAATGAAATTGTAACTTTTATGAATAAATATATTACAAACATACACATAATCGATGTTTATGATCACTGGCAGCAACAAAACCGAATGACAAGGTTCGATTAGTTGTAAGACAATATAGTTGCACATTTTTTACAGTTCCTACCTTTAACGAATAAAAATTAAATTGAATTGAATTAAAAAAGACACAATTTCAGCCCATTGTCTTACAAAATTCATCATTCATTTTAATTTTTAACGCGCCTACAATATATTAATAGCAAAAATGGTATACCGCGTTGTGCTGCCTAGCTAGGCGTTTTGAATAAGATAATAATATAATTTAGTTTGTTTTTAGTAACAGGAATAATACTTTCAGCTACTTTTAGAATAAGAACTTCGTTTTCTTGGGTTTTTGCAAATTCTTCGTGTTTATATTCTTTGGCATTGTAGGCGATATTAATAAAATCTTTGTGCTGCAGGAACCTAGAGGGCTTTCTGAGTTACTTATGAACTAGATCCTAAATAATTATTGAGAGAAAAAATTTAAGGAATTAACAAATCTAAATTAAACACATTTAAAGGATTAAAACGCGTGTAATTGTAGGTAACTGTTTTTACATTCGATCTTTGCGTAAAAGTTACATTTTTATTTTAGTTAACCCGACTCGTTTTAATCCTTTCGAAGTGTTTTATTTAAATGTGTGACACTCGACTTAATCAAAGAAAATACTAATTAGCAAATTATTGATCATATTGTTGCTTCTCAATACATTTTTGATAAGGAAATGTATGTAAATAGGCATATAAGCGAATTTTCTAGAAACTGTTCTAATCATACTATTACCATAGATAATACATTTAATGAACAAGTACTGCGGTATCAAAGTTGTATTACTAGAAAAGAGGCCGGCTGTCTTTTCCCCCGGCACAGTAGAAATATGTAAACCCGTTCTTTTGAGATCTGGCGGCATACCTTTTCGAATACGAGTAGGTAGATTTTGACGGGCGTGATTTGACAATCTTTATTTGAATAAAATCTTTGATTTTGACTTTAGTCCATTGAAATGTTACATTAGTTTTGCATTTTTTAGAGGACGGAATTTTAGTTTTGGGATATGTGTGGGGAGTTTTTTGGGTTTTTTGTAGGACGCATAATTTCCGAGATATCCGAAAACGGTGTTTGCACCCCTTTTTCCAATATGGCGGCCGGGGGACAAGGGCTGCAACCCCACAAACTCGGGGTTAAGCTTCTATTAACCCCCACAAATGTTCCAAAAATAAAATTGCGTCCTCTAAAAAATGCAATATTCGGTCCTTAAATTGTAACATTTCAATGGACTACTTGGGGAGTAGAGATCCTAGTTTGAATTGTTTCTAGCAACATATAGCAATAAGGACGATTCCTATAAACAAAATTTAAGTATATTGTACTAACGATTACAATTTGTGGAAGAATATTATGTGAAAGAAAAACATAATAATATTATGCTCATTAAAATGGAGCTTGACCAACATTCATATTAATTATTGATATTAAAAAAAACTAATTTGAGTTTATATGTGTATGTATTTGATTTATTCACGCCATCACTTCTCAAAGAAAAGGGATATAGGGAACATTTTATGCCAGTGACCTTGCTTATAGGGCGGGGTAACCCTGGGTGTACTAGTAGAATTTAAAGGTTAAAATATTCATTAATTAATAATAATTATTCGTGACTAAAAAAAATAAGAAAAATGATGTAATTTACTATTCCACATTTTGTAAACCAATAAATTGTATTTGGTATTTGGAGTAATTTTAGGCTCAAACTAAATATTTCGACGTCAATTTGTGACTTTTTAGTTACAACATTTGATTTGAAACAATAAAATGTACAATAACAATTCGACATACATCAATTTAGAGAAAAAGGTTACTACTAGAGAGAATTTTCTGTATTCAAAGTCCCAAAGTAGAGCGCCGCGATACGAACTTTAGGTCGGGCCCACGATACTCATGTGGCCACGGCGACAGAAAGCTATCTAAAGCTAACTTATAGTCAAGGCACAAAGGTATATCGAATCAAAAATACAAATAATTCGAGTCCAATCATAAGTTAGTGCTATATTTAATAGTTTTACTCCATATTTTTATTGGTTTTTCATTAATATTAATATGGAACTTCACTAAGATGTTTAAATCTACCGGGCGCTAACTTTTTTACTATGAGTTCCCGAGGGAATGCGATACGAAATTGAATGCCGACGAAGACAATCAAGAACAAAGAACAACTAATCCGTAGGGGTGTAGTTGGGGGGAAAATACGAACCACGTTATTCCGTTCCTATGTATATTTTATGTTTTGCTTGATTTAATATAATATTATAACGTTTGGATACTTACTTCGGACTTCTATAGTCCTCTATTTGATTAACTTCAAAACTTCTTATTAACTTCTTATACAGTTTAAACTATATTTTTTCATTGTACATCATCAATATTGCTTACCGATTCGTGTCCAAGATCGAAGGTGTCCAAGAGCAGTGTTCCATATTCTTCTCAGATAATTCAAGTTAATAACAGAGCGTACATAGCTGTTGTTCCGAGACGAAGATTGATCTAAAAATAAAATAAATATATTAGTTATAAACTGTAGAGGAGGAAAAACGAGTAAATTAGTCACCTGACGACATGATCATCACCCACATTCTCCTCCAAATCAGATCAAACGACCGTTGTGTCAACCTGAATTCACAACTCAAGGAATTTTACAGTTTGGTTGTTCATAGATGAAGAAGGTTCCTTGAAAACTGCACTGTGGAGGAACGTCACATTTCCACTATTTGGAGATTCACAATATCTTAGTAAATTACTAAGAATTACTTTGTGTGTACGCTTGTTTGCAACACCAGAGTGAGGATTGCAAATACAATAAGTATAATATATACCAGCGATACAGCAAGATAGAAAAAACAAAAAACAGTTTACTTTAGTTATTTTCATAGTTTTAAGTCCTATGATATATTGTAATGGGGCAGTGCGGCCGATATTAATACCATCTTTGTGCTGCAGAATATGTTATTCGCGCTATTTACAACCCAGGTCCTAAATCATTAAGAATAAAATTGTTGAAAAACTTAAAAATTTTGTGCGTAAAGGTTATTATAAAATAAATGATTTTCTTTATGATACCACAGACTGGGAATAGAGCGAACACCCTCAGGCTATTTAATTGTAAATATTTATTGTACGATTATAACATTGTTACCATATTTTTATGAAAAGAAAGCCCGCTGAGTTCTTCTCATGTCTGAGGCACATTATTTCAGTAGGGTGGTAGTTTTTGACGTTCAATAAGTGATCTTAAAATCATATTTTGAATAAAAAAATTGGATTTGAATAAGTTTATATTTGATCTTGGAGTTAGCATTATGGTTATAACCACGGAAAAGAAAGAACTAGTTTTCTGTTCTGTGGTTATGACAGATTCAAGAAAATTCGATTATGTAGTATATCTTATATAGCTATGTATGTACATAGCTATATCAAGAATATATTGAGAGGCAACAGTTAAGATGTTTATATCTTCAAATTTTGCTCTAAATGGTGTAATATTATTATTCTCTTTATTATAATTTCATCTTATTTCATATTATTATTTAATTAATACTCATTATTATAGAAAAGGCCTTAGAAAATAAATAGTATGCTTCACAATATCTTCAGATGTGGCGCAGGCTTTCGGAGTAGTTTGGCATGAAAGGCTTATTTATAAGCTAAGAATGGCTGTAACAAAACCATTTGCAAATATTCTTGAATTTTATATTACCAATAGATATTTAAGAATACGACAGAAAGATGTCTATCTCTTCAAAAATTAACCTGGTGTGCCCCACGGGAGTGTATTAGGTCCGGTCCTGTACCTATTATACACAAGTGACATTCCTTAAATAGAAAATAACCCTAACCTTTGCTGATGATTATAGGCTCAGAATAAGCGTTATTATTCTAAGCTTATAAGGTATGTATTTTAATTAATGTAGTAACGCATAATGTATAGATTTGTAGATCACACTTTGACGCTAGTCACATAACGTAGTGATTATATTCTCTTTGCTAGTCATAATTAGACCTCGTTACGGAAGGACGTGTATTATTTACTACTACCGTTACCTACCTATAAACCGATTTCTCTCAGGTAATAACCTTATAGAAGCAGCAGAGAACGTTTAAATTGTGGTAAACACTGTAGCTAGTGTTTAAGTGGACTAAGAAATCGATAGTTAATTTTGATGATTTAAAAATAAGAAACCAGATTATGACCTATTTAATTTTAATATAAAAATATTAATTGAAAATGAAAATATTACAAAAAACCTAACCTTGAAAAGTTCTTCAGTTTTCATCCCAAATAAAAACACAAAATTAAGACCTATAAATGTCGAAGTGATCACTATCTACCGCAACTATAATGTGAAGAAGTGGCAATAATCTCATCGCCAATCTTTTAAATCAATATTTAGAGATATAGCATTTTACAGCTCATTTGCTACAATCTGTGCAAAATAGTGCAAAAACACTCAAATCACAAAAAACCCTCAACATTTCTTCCTACCTATAACAGATGCAACAATCTCATACTCTGTAACAATCTTAAACTTAACAATAATACCAGAATATTTCCGCTTGTAAAGTGGACGTGAATAAAGCCATACAGGACCGTTGTATCCTTATACAGAAATGAAACGTGAAGATATAAGATTAGAAAAATATTTATTAACTAATACCTACAGTGTCTAAATATATGAAGAATTCGTTTAAAAATCTAGACTTTTAAATGGTTCGGTTGGAACCCGAAAGTGTATCAACTTATTTACACCTTTCTAGGTAGGTACTGCTGTGAGTTATATTTTTAAAAAATTAAGATAATGTTAATAGTTGTCTACAGAAATAATGTTGCCCTTTGAATAATTATACAAACTTGATAACATAATATAACATTGTTACATACAGATATGAATAAAATAACTGTGACAATAAAAATAAAAACAATTAAAGGTATATAATATCACCTCCGTCCAGGTCTTCGTATCCATTCCTTGTGTTCATCACTCTCAAAGGAACCATCACCATTCACTACACTTTAAACTGGCTTGTCATCATCAACATCATTTACATCGCGCTCGTCTGCTTCGACACGCGCCGAGCGAGGACTAATTACACTGATAGCTATAGCCTTATCTCCGGTAGGGTCACTTATCTTTATTTACAATTGCTTGTGTATGTGGGGTGAATGAAGATGAACAGTATTCGTGGTTCTATCTACGTCTGTAGGCGTGTGAAACTAAAATACCTTTTATGAATTAACCGTGTTCTACAAGGTCCATATACCTACTACTTCAATAATATTATGCTTATGTAGCGCATTATGTTCATGGCGCGGATTGTAATTCGTTTTATTTTAGTTGTTGTAGTACTTACCGAACCGGTTCAATACAATTGCAGTATGCCTTGGAGCATTTACCAAATGCCCTAGCCATAATCACTGTGTATTTCGAATTCCTTATGAAATCTCACTATTCTATTTACATATTATATCCATATTCCTGACTACTATAATTGCGAAAGTACTCAATCGTTCGCTACATAGTTCGCTCAATCGTTCCCCTGTCATATTGAGCAGATGCCATGAACTGGAGACCGACAATGGTGAGGATCTCTGGGCATCCTTTTCCCGGCATGGTCATCGGTTCTACGTTTGTGTTGTATACATTAAACCTAGTGCTAGAGACTGTGATTATATGGAGTGGTTTTGTAAGGTGGAGCACACAATTACTGTGTTAAAAGCACCAGTTCTTATATTAGGTGATCTCAATTTAAATATTGCATCCGTAAATATTAATAATTATTATTGTAATTTTTTATCACATTGTAATCTGTCTGAGAACAACACTATCAAAAATATGTTTGGAGGTATGCTTGATGTAATTCTGGTTTGAGAGAGCGATGTGTGTGGAGAGGTGCGTGTTATAACTGCTGAAATTAGTTCTGCCCGACGCGTATCATCCACCATAAGAGATTGAAGTCAGGCTCGATACATGTCGCTGTTCAGATTTTTTGAGCCATCTAATATAAATGCTTGCAGGGACTGGAATTTTGGTCGATGCGATTATGAGCTTTTTTCTGCATTAATCGAGGCAAATTCTTGGCGTACGTATGGAAATGTTCTAACTCACCAGAAATATACAGAAGATTCTCAGAACTTCGAGCAGATCTTAAAACCCGAATAGAGTCATCCTATTGCGACTATATTAAGTATATTGAAGTTAACATCAAAGCCAACCCTCGCGGGTTTTGGCGTCACGTCTCAAGCCTTCGCACCAAAGGTGGATTTGAACCTAGTGTGACTTTTGAGGGGCAAACTTTTTCAGGTGTTGCTGCTGCAGATGCTTTCGCCAATTTTTTTTCAAGCACTTTTTTGCCAGATGTACCTGTACTCGATACAGATGAAGCTTATGGTTTCGATAGGACGTATGACAGCAATTATGTAAACATCTTTCATATTACACCTGATGATGTCATAGGTGGAATCAACAAGTTGAAGCAGAGCAGTTCCGTAGGACCGGATTGTATTCCTCCTGCAGTTCTAAAGCTGGCAAAAAAGAACTTTTGTATGCCTCTTTGTCATATTTTCAATCTTGCCTTGGAATCGGGAAAATATCCGTCCCAATGGAAGTTGTCGAGAGTTACCCCAATACCAAAAAGCTCTGATAAATCGAAATTTGAAGAGTACCGTCCTATTGCAGTGTTGTCTTCGCCCGCAAAGGTATTTGAAAGCATTATTCACAACTACATATACGCGCAAGTGGACAAATACATTTGTGGCGAACAGCATGGTTTTAGACCGAAAAGATCTGTAGACACTAACTTGTTGTCACTAGTTGATTTTATCTCGGACAAACTATATCGTGGTTCTCAGGTTGACGTGCTCTACTTTGCCTTCCAGAAAGCATTTGACAGGGTCAATAATGACATATTGTTACAAAAACTTAGCGCTATTGGCTTTGCACCGAGACTTCTCCGACTTATCGCAGACTACTTGCGTGACCGTCAACAATATGTCGGGCTTGGTCTGTTCGAATCCAATCATTACCACACGCGATCTGGGGTTAGTCAGGGATCGATACTTTGGCCTCTTCTGTTTCTTTTAATGATAAATGATCTTCTTAGATGTGCTTGATAATTCTCGGTGTCTCCTTTATGCTGATGACCTGAAACTCTTCAAAGAAATCCAATCTGAATCAGATTGCATGGCACTCCAAAATGATGTGCAAGCTGTGTTCCAGTGGAGCTTGAGGAACCGAAAAAGAAAATTCGAAAGGAAAAGGAAATTGGTGGTGATTCGATATCTCGACCAGAAACTTTCAAAGACCTGGGTGTCACAATCGATCGAAAGTTAACCTTCCATGATCATATTACCACTCTGGCCAAGGAATCCTATAGAATTTTAGGCTTTGTTTTGAGGAATTCTGGGGATTTCACATCTGAACCAGTCATAAAGCTTTTATTTGGTGCTTTAGTGCGCAGCAAGCTAGAAACAGCTATGTGTGTGTGGAATCCGCATGAAAGTACTTATGTACTCCTACTCGAAAAGGTACAAAAAGCTTTTCTTAGGTACCTTTACAAACGTACGCCTACTACCCCTATATGTATCCCACAAAATTTCTTCTGGGTACATTAGGCTACAACTCCCTCAAGGTTAGGCGAAAACGATAGCACCTCACAGTTATGTGCAGAGTTCTCAGAGGTGATATAGATGCGCCGAGTTTGCATGTTGAGCTATGTAGAATCTTTGTACCGGACAATTAATGTTCGAGGCGCAGGCATAGATTGTTCGCGAGTCCGACACATCGTACCGTGGCTCGCACCAACTCACCTATACCGAGGTCTCTCTCTGCTCTCAACGCTCTTCTCGAAGCCAACCCTGCTTGTGATTTATTTGCGGATGGATGGCATACGATTTTAACAGAGTGCTTGCGTTTTTGTGAGAGGAATGGATGAACGGTAGTTGGATGTTAATTAATTGTTAGTTATTTACAGTAAACTTTGCCGTTTTATTAAAACGGCGTAATAATTAAATTAAATTAAATAAAATAAAAATAAAATAGTAAGTTCGAGGAATATATTATTAGGTATGCACAATGGGCTGTTGGGCTTTAGGGCTCTGTCAATAAACACTGCTATACTGACACTGAAGCAAACCGCAAGATATTGTGTCGAAAGAAATAACTCCTATCGTTATCTTACGATGTGCGAAGCGTTTTCGAGTACCTATATTAATAAGAAGTTCAATCAGATAAATTGTGTAAAGTATGCTGCGGAGCTTTAGAAGCCCACAGGTACACGTTTGTATTTGAATGGACTGATAGAGGGCCTCAGAAAAATGCAGACGGGCTGCTCAGTAGATGGTATAGACGTCAATAACTTAAGTTACGTAAGATATACTTACCAGTATAGAGGAGGCTTCTCTGCACAGGAAGCCGGCTAGATTATGGGTACCACAACGGCGCCTATTTCTGCCGTGAAGTAGTAATGTGTTAACATTACTGTGTTTTGGTCTGAAGGACGCTGAAGCTAGTGAAATTAGGTTCTGGGCAAATGAGACTTAACATCTTATGTCTCAAGGTGATGAGCGCAATTGAAGTGCCGCTCAGAATTTTTGGGTTTTTCAAAAATCCTGAGCTGCAATGCATTGTAATGGGTAGGGCGTATCAATTACCAGCAGATGAACGTCCTGCTCGTCTCGTCCCTAATTTTCGTAAAAAAATGTAGTACAGCTGGCGCTCTCGATTTGGGACTTCCAGCTCCGCTCCGAAAGTAGTACCGGAAGTAGGAAGATATTTTTTTTTTCTAAAAACACAGCATGGTATTCTCGGCAATCACCAAGGACGCCATTGTTGAAGCTGCAGCTGTTGTGCCACCGGTACTATCTGTGCGGTTTTGACAAATTTCGGTCTGTCGAGCAAACAGTCCGAGACACAATTCCGTATCGTCGTTGGTGGACTGATGGAGGTCGTTTGAAACTTATTGAAACTCAAACGGCCTATGCCAGATGACGTATACTACGTAGGATGCGTAGGTTTCCTCATGAGAGACAATTTTGGAGAAGTTATGCATAAATTTTGTATAGAGCTACAACAAACAGTGCTATAGGGGTAAATTTATTTATCTATAAGTAAACCATCGCTATATAGGTTTTATATAAGTGATGATACTTGCTACCTATCTTTCTCGACCTATATTATACAATGATCAGATCATTAGGTATCATCAAAAAAACATCAAGGGTTATAGTAAAGTGTAGCTTTAAATTAATAACAAAAGCAGAGCACATCACATCACTCTCATCTCACGGAAAGACTACCAGTAAAGCTCCTTTGCACAGAAAGCCGGCTAGATTAAGGGTACCACATCGGCGCCTATATCTGCCGTGAAGCAGTAATGTGTAAACGTTACTGTGTTTCGGTCTGACGGGCTCCGCAGCTAGTGAAATTACTGGGCAAATGAGACTTAACATCTTATGTCTCAAGGTGACGAGCGCAATTAATGTAGTGGCGCTCAGAATTTTTAGGTTTTTCAAGAATCCTGAGCGGCACTGCATTATAATGGGAAGGGCGTATCATCATCACCATCAGATGAACTTCCTGCTCGTCTCGTCTCTTATTTTCATAAAGAAAAAGATTCTTTAAATTTTTTCGGTAAGTCTCTGAGGACCTAACTTTATGAAGGCATTTGGTAATGCTTTTCAAGAATATTTTACCATGTCAAAAAATTTTGGGTTTAGATACTGAGGATGTCAGAGTTTCTAAACGAGAGCTACATCTAGAAAGAGATATGTAGGTATAGTTAGAACGGTTTTTTGATCCGTTTGAGGTCTTGCATTACCGTGGGGCAATAATGATGAAGATCGGTTGACGAGTGGAAGCTTATAGGCGCGACTTGTATACTTTATTTATTTCCATAGTATTATGTCCTATGGTATATTGCTATGGGGCAACGCTGCCGATATTAATACAATATTTGTGCTGCAGAAGAGGGCTATTCGCGCTATTTATAACCTAGGTCCTAAAGAATCATTGAGAGGAAAATTCAAAGAAATTAACATCTTGACTGTTGCTTCTCAATATATTCGTGATAATGTAATGTATGTTCATAGACACATAAGTGAATTTAGGAACAGACATAAACTTATGATGCCTACTACTCGGCTAAGTCGAGTTAGACTAAGTTAAGTCTTTTGTGGGGCGATGTATATGCTTTTACAACAAGATCCCAGAAAATGTTCAAAACAAAAGTATTACGTTATTCAAAAGAATTGTTAAAAACGTTTGTGTGGTAAAGGTTACTATAACATAAATGACTTTCTTAATGATACCACAGATTGGGAATGGAGTGACCGCCCTCAAGCTATTAAATAATAAGTTTAATTGTACAATATTACTTTGTAAACATATTTATTCGATGAAAAAAAAAGCCCGCTGAGTTTGTTTTTCCCATTCTTCTCAGGTCTGAGGCATTCATTTTGGAATGGGTGGTAGTTTTTTAACTTTCAATAAGTGATGTCACATCCTATTTTGAATAAAAATATTTGAATTTGAATTCCTCACTGCAAGTTTTGTGATTAATTTTATACAAGTAAGCTTCACTTTAGGGCATTATTGCGGTGTTTTACTTGGAGTGAGACACTGCGATATTTTATTGAAATTATGGTATAGATATAAAATCCACTTTCCGAAATCTCTTCTGTTCTATCCATCCTCCATCGCCAGCTTTATCCTTAGGCCAGTTAAATTATGGGGAACCCATATTTCCTGGTTTTCTTATTTTAGCGATGCAAATGGGTCAATGTTGGTATGCTACCTTCATTCCTGAAAAATTCGTTGCGACACGGCTTCTAACATCACATAAAATTCATAATTATTTACCTTAGTGGCTAGACTTCCTCGGGGTCTATTTTATTCGTGGTGAAATTTCCTCTATGGAAGAATATCGAATGACAAAACAATTGAAAGAAAAAACATTTTTGTACAATCATTTATTAACAATCTGCAACCACACCAACACCTCACAAAATGTTGCCATGCATCAGCTGTTTAGACGTACCTACCGATCATAATTCAGAATTTATTATTCATAATTTTTTATGCAATGGCTAGGTAAGTACTCACAATAAAAAAGGCATTTATTTTCTGAAAATTGATTCTTTTAGAGTTCTTTTGATGTCATTTTATATACCCGGTAGGCCCTTGCAGACACTGCCTTGATATGGTAACGAAAAGTACAAACAGAAATCAGACTTCGAAAGGGCAATCTATATCATCACTTGCTAAGAGTCAGCGTCCTAGTTCTGGAGTGACCATAATTCATGTAAA
The DNA here is from genome assembly GCA_949711725.1 of Leptidea reali. NCBI lineage: Eukaryota > Metazoa > Arthropoda > Insecta > Lepidoptera > Pieridae > Leptidea > Leptidea reali. The sequence continues at coordinate 13,549,121 of CATIXN010000009.1, forward strand.
CGTGTCGAAATACAAGTTACATAATAATACATTAAATTACCATGACATAAAACTGAAGCTTAACTCAATGAATACTAAATTTAACGCAATCGAAATCCGGTCGGTGAACGGTCGCAGAAAATAGCTGACGTATCATGGAAGTCCTCCCAAGAGTCATACACATGTTTAACAAGTACCATTCCAACATCCATGGTTGACTTGCCCTGGTAAAATGACAACGGTATTTACCGTAAAGTATAAAAACAATTGATGTGAATTTTAAACTCGTGAAATTAAAACGGTTTCATTCATAAATATATTCTGAATTGACGCCTGAATAATTTACAATAAATGCCATAAGGCGACATAAATGTCAGCGACCTAGAGCGATATGCGTTTATTTGCATTTAGCAACCTACAAATAAAAGTTAACGGTATATGTAATAAGATTAAGGCAAGGGGTTGCCACGATATTATGTGTCTGGCAATGAATAACGTGATTTTTAATAATATTCTGAAGATAATACCGAAAAAATCGCACTTTATTATTTGATGTATTTAGATCGGTATTTTATACACCTTTAGTATCGTTTACCTGCCAAAGCCACTGTAACCCAAACACCATAATGGTCCATGGTTCTTACCTGTGTTGTGAGCATGCGCTGACAAACTTTCAGCTTTAATAAAATAACGTAGGTCTGGGGTTGACGGGCTCTTAGACCATTATCGCTAGTGCCAATTGGCAGGTGCCGCATGATCATCTATTCGAAGTGGTTTAAAAATACCGAATTTTGCAAAACATTCAAGTTTCGTAGTGAAAATAAATCAGTAAGTACGAAAGTATACCTATGTGCCAATTATTGGTAAGGCCCCGGCACGGAGTTGAGGACTGAGTACAAATAGATGCGCAGATGTAGAGTACAGTTGTGTTTAATGATTATGAATGTATATTTTGTTTCTTTGTTTCCCATGAACTCGAAACCTACACAATCTATTTTTCAATTTATTAATAAATTGCTTGCGGTGGCTTATTGTGCCGGGTGGTTTCCTTCCCTCAAATATGAGCGAAAGGAATGATGGTCCGTGCGTCAACTCGTGAACGGGTGCTGCTTGTGGTGCCAAGTCGACCTTAATAAATCATTGTACCTATTTGTTGGATGCGATTACTAATTGTGACAGTAATCACGACCATCATGTTCACGAAGCATACTTACACAAACAATGAATTCAAGCTCTAAAGGATGATGCTTCCAATATACGATAATTTATATTTATACAGTTAACTCTTTATTACTTTTTATGAAATAATTGTTATTATTTAAACGCGATTCATATATTGGATGCAGCACCATAAAAACTAATTTGTTTAGTATATTACGTTCAGTGTAAAAATAGTCTATTTGATTGAAAAGTGTCCGTTTAGTTTCTTGTATGTTCTTCTCACGAGCTCAACTTTTTCCCAACTTATGGTAAAATCAGAAATATTTATAGTGACGATTAAAAAGCTTAATTGAATAAAGTTTATTTGACTTTCACTCTCCATTAAGACCCTGACAATGACACCACTGATGATGTAAGATGCCATACTGACAGAAATATCTACTTTATACCTATATTGAACTACTGAAAATACATAAATATAAAATGAGTTTCCATCATATAATATAAAATGCAACATAAATACTTAAATCGATTAATACAAAATGGTAACTTAAAACAAAACTTACGCGATGTTATACCTACAGAATGAATAATTAATGGAAATTTGATACTAAGTGTACTGTCCTGCAAGCGAAACAACAATCGTAGATTATCATTTACATAAAAGGAGGTCTACTCGCAAAATCGACAACGATATATTCGGAACGATACGATATATATACCCCGAATATATCGCACCACCCTACTCTAACAAATGTTCATATTCCATATCGGTTATCGTAACCATAGACTAATATTTTGATTTTTTTACGATGTTAGAGTGAATAAATTATGTGTAAACCTTCAAAAACTAAATATTATCTGTGCTAACTGCTAAGACGCTGTTAAGTGTCAAAAGTCAAAACATAGTTTAGGCGCTAAGGACCATGCCAGACTCTGCCCCACCAATTTACATCATTTACACAAAATGAAAATATTCAAAAATTATGTAATGAATATAATATGACCACTTAAAATTGAATAAATAATACAAAACTTGCGGATATTAAAATGTGAAAAAAAGTAACTCAACCCTTCTCGTCGACTATCTCTCAGGCGGCCATTTGCATTACTTTCTACGCATAAACGACTTAAATTACTTGTTAGTAAAAAATCCTGTTGAATAGTAAATCACATATAATTAATTTAATAATTTTTATTAAGGTATGTATATTGTATGGCAAATATATCTATTCAACTTGAAACGATAATAGCAACGACAGCCTAAAAGGTGTCGTTGAGATTATCGTAAAAGTGACGTTTGATTATTTGTCAAATTCGAATATTCGTCTCTAGCATCTTCAACTAAGAGTAGGGTTAGGACCGATAATATCGAAAAATGTTTCGTTCGTTCAATCATCGTTTCGACATTGAATACGATGTAACTAAGAGTAGGATTCGACACGAATAATGCCACGATATATCGAATATCGATTTTGGGAGTAGGCCCCCCGAGTTGCAGCTATTCTTCGTTTTTATATAATATATTATTTTATTAGCTTACAATTTGAGTCTCACTCAGAGTCCGGCGCGTCACAACTATAACAGATAACGGTCCTATTATATAATGTGTAAAAATAATGTTCCTTAGTATTACTCTGGTCAAGAAGCCGGCATAATTTCGGTCATTGAACTACTGCTAATAATAATAATATGAAGTAAAAAAGTGTGTGTACTTATGTACGCACGCAAGAACTTATTTTTATTTGGCATAATAAAACAATATTTCTCGTGCTATTTTACGTTTGTAGAAAAAACAATATTGTAATAAAGAAGGTATTAAACTTGAATATAAAATTAAATAATATATTGAAATTTATTTAATTCACGTCCATTGGTTGTGGTTCAGTAAACATACGAGTTACAAGAGGCTTGGTAGCTGAAGTATGACACAAATGGTCTAGTTGACCAGCTAACGTCAGAGTGCCGAATTTGCGTGACGTTCGCGCGCATCGTAAAATTTACTCTAGTAATTTTTCCTTAAAGCGCCAAAAGAAGTATAAATTCAAAACGTGTCCGAAATATAACACAAGCAACAGGGATAAGTCAATGACCGATATTTTCTTTGCTGCGCGACCGATGAATAGCCATGAAAGTACAGTAGGGAAAGGTGAACTAGCTGACACTGTAGTTGTTCATCAATGGCGCCTCATCATCGTTCTCCGACTGATCATCGCTTGACGTCACTGAAAAAAAAAATATTGCAGAATTAAATATATACATACATTAACACCTTTAAGGTTTATTAGGTTTAAGTTTATTACCAATAGCCTGTATTACAAATACGTTGTGCGTTGGTAATAAACTTATTGAAGCAGAATACGGGCTTTACGCAAGAGGTGAGTTTTCGGAATGAGCAGTTAGTTATCTTTTATTTCAAAACCAATAAATTCTAAAATTCTATAAAATAAAACAGGATTGTAATAGCAGATAAATTAGCTAATAATAAGCTCACTTACGGATAACTGTAAGTTTTTAAAATTCGCTTTAAGAATTTCCACATAATAAAACAGATATAGGCATAGTATTTTTCAAATGATATATATAAACTCAATTAAAACTAAAGTGATGCCAATAAGTACATTGATGACTTACACTGACAAATACTAATCTACGAGTCTAGCTGCTACATATAAGAATGACTTTCCACTGCCTATAGAAATACAATACTGTATTTATACAAAGACTTTTATATGACAGTAAGAGACGAGTCAAGCAGGACGTTCAGCTGATGACAATTTATACGCCCTGCCCATTACAATGCAGTGCCGCGCAGGATTCTAGAAAAACCCAAAAATCCTGAGCGGCATAACAATTGCGCTCGTCAGTTTGAGACAAAAGATGTTAAGTCTTAACTTACAAATATTGAACTTAAATTGTTTTTGTGTTATATTAAAATACGAAAACATGCAGCTATCATATAAGTAAATATATTTCTGACAAACTGATTATTTTAATTTATTTTCTCATTCAAATTTTTATACTATATTGTTTTCGGGCAGTGGAAACGTTCCACGTGTATTAACTAGCAAATAAACATCTACTAGAGAACACGGACGAGTAAATAAAGAAGGACTCCGCGCCGTAATATTAGCAAGCACCGTTATGCTAGTGTGTGTGCGGTTACGGGGGATATCAGTTACACAATATTTTCTCCCTTAAATAGTCATATATGGCCACAAATACTTTCATAGAATCGGTTTTACACTTTTTCACAACGCATATTTTTAAATGTTTTATTGCGACGAAAACTGATCTGTCACAGTCGATGGCAAATCTCATAATGGCGGCCCATCGGCTTGTATTAGTATGTGTGTGCGTGGGGCTATGTACTTACTCATTTACCGGCTTGTCAGGTGACACGGAGTCCTTCTTTTTTTACCCGTCCGTGCTAGAGAATAGTGAATTCCATTCTTAATTTGAAAGTAGTTAACACACAAACATATTAAATTTTCAACGTTTAGTATATGATGTTGATATGTAATGAAAAACTTATAAGGCGATGATGAACTAATAAAACAAAAAACTCAACTAGATACTCTACATACTATTTTTCTATGATAAGAGTTAATTTTAGTACTCAATGACTACGATTTCATTTGTGAAAAACAATATCAATGAAATGTGTTATTGTTAAGCTACCAATCAATAAATACTTAGATACATCACCCAATCAGAATAAAATTTGCATTGAAAAAATAAATACTTAAGTTATCGTAACACATTAAAACTCAATACTTTAATAATAATAGAAAAGAGTTGACTGAAGCAGTTATTGAACGAATCTTAGGGTATGTTCCGATATGCACTGCGACGACTGTACAGTGTGACGTCAATTTAGTATACTGTGAAGCCGTTCCTTTATAGTTAGTTATACTGGTTACTGCTTAAAACGGAACGCAATCCCGTATACTGTCAGCCGATTTTTTTAACGCGACATTCAAATTAGTGTATTGAATTAAATTATTAAAACTTTCGTGAGTCATTATTCAATTATCTATTAATCCCCCCGCCCAGTCCAGCCGCGCATTTCGAGCTCAAGTCCGCAGTAAAAGGTGGGACGTTATCGCTAACCCACCACACTCACCCTGATGAAGGACTTCCGAATGGTCCGAAACTAGTCGGTACCGACACCGACAAAAACGTGAGTAAAGCCGTATTAATAGATAATTGAGTGTATTAAAGTTTTCTAGTTCATAAAAAAACTGTTGTTGGAGTACTGTCAAATTAAAAATATTTGGGTTTAAACTGTAGGCATTGTTTATAAAACGTTAGGCACTCGAGTGGTTTCGACTGATCACGTGTTCAAAGTACTGCGAGTACCTTACCTCGAAAACGCCAGTGCTCACAGTAGAATATGGCGGCGATTTATGACGTCATATATTTCCCTAGGGTACTGCGGCAGTATACTGGCAGTCCATAACGGAACGAATTTTTCTACAATGATAGCACTGTGCAGTGCATATCGGAACATACCCTTAGACTAATGAAAATTAACATAACAGAACATTTGCCACAGTTGTCAAACAATCCAACTTTGTCAAAAGAAATTCACGTGTAATTTAGATGCAAATTTCTCTTTTATTGCCAATGACGGTCTATACACACATAAGAACATATCATTCGCAGTCTGGTAGCAGAACGGCAAAAGTGTGCTTAAATATAATGTAAGCACATTGTAATTATTATGACGGGTACTCACGATATATATTTTATATATTTAGGGAATCAAAGACCAAAACGAACTAGGCGCCAAGTGGACAGATTGATGTACTATTAGTGTCAAGTGTTTCTCGCCGCCTCCGCAGTTCCGCCGTGACCACGATTCATGCAATTGGATCGAAATATCGGCATCAAATATAAAAATATATATCGGGAGTCATAATAATTACAATGTTAAAGTTCCGCGACGGTACAAGTTTAAAAATGTAAGCACACTTTTCTCATTATTCGTGTCAACTGTCACTGTCAGAATCGGGTTCTAAATTCAACATATTACGTAGCTTGAACTGAATAAATATTTTACAATGCAATATTTTAAGCAACTGGAGTAAAAAAAAATGTATAGACGAAGTCGAAGCTTATTATTGTATAAAATGTGACATGTTTCATATTTATTAAGCTTTGTTTTAAACACGGACGAGTAAAAAAAGAAGGACTCCACGCCGTGATAGTGTGTGCGGTTACGGGGGATAGGTACTAGTTATACAATTTATCTCCCTTAAATAATCATATATGGCCACAAATACTTACATAGTATCGTTTTTAAACTTTTTCACAACTCACGACGGCATTTTTAAAATATTTTATTGAGACGCAAACTGATCTGTCACAGACGATGACAATTCTCATAATGGCCGCCTATCGGCCTGTAGTAGTGTATGTGTGTGCGTGGAGCTATGTATTTATACGTTAATCGGCTTGTTTTGGTGCAACACTGTTATGTAAGGGGACACGGAGTCCTTATTTTTTTACTAGTCCGTGGTTTTATAGTGATTTGTCTATATGTAGGTATAGAACGTCATTATTTATTGCGAATCAGAACTTCTTAATTGCTAGCCGCGCACTGTCTAACGGTTGGCCTCCTTGCATCACCTTGTATCCGTCTAGGTTTTTCATTAATCTATGGCAAGAACATAACACCAGCGATTTGTATGAAGCGTTAAGTATTTATCGATCGTATGCACTACAAACAACAGTACACTGACCTCGTCTTCCATAGCTTACACCGACAATCCCCGATACCCTTCGACTAGTGAAACAATAAAACAATGTTTACAATTTCTATCTCCTTATATTTGACATAAAAATCCACACCATGTTACATTACATCTATATACATTATGACTCCATCTAGCTCGGGTCGGGCCACGCAAACGGCGGCGTGTGTACTGAGTACAAACAACAAAGTGAACTTACACAAAAACACATTTACAAATCATATTTTAGCTTCAACTTAGCTTATATAATACACCCATTAAAACAACGTTTTGGGACTCCTTTGTGCTATTTCAAATTAGCTTAAGTAGTTCAGTCAAATTTCTACTTTAATGCACGCCACTGTCTCTACACCTACATTACACAACTTTAGCTTTGAAAATATTGTCATCGCTGGGATTTGAATCAATTTCATTTAGACTGAGATCTATAGAGACTTCAACTTTAGTCAGACAATACTTACGTAAAACATAGCTGAGTATAATCTTTAATTTCGTTTTTATACTCATTTTATAATTGAAATTAAGCTGAGGCCAATGCAAAAGTAAAGTTGCGTTTTATCACACTCAGCTTAGTTTTTCGTTAGTAAAGTCTAATGGCCGTCCCCAATATACTATCTACAGATAGAGATAAATTACTACCTTCTACTGTCCGTAATTGGCTGTCAATAATCTGAAGCTGTCCCAATATACCCGATACGTCATTCTTATCGCTTTATATTGGGACGCGTGAATTGCAATTTCCATACAAACTTTATATCGCTGGTAAGCTATACGTCGTCCCATTGACAGACAGCGTGCACGGATAAGGTGAGTTACCGTCGATAAGTTTATTGCGACAAAAAAGTCAAAGATAGTTACGATTTTTATCTCAAGTAAGAGATAGACTGAATATTGGGAACGGCCGTAAGTAGGTACTCTCTTTAGATTTCAGTCTTAGTCTGCATCGGATAATGTCTGTGTTAACTACAATAACAAGTAAATATACTATAACATAGTATCTTTAGCAAAAAGCATAGTATATCTAACATGCAAACGTTAATTTCGAGTCAATGAAATCTGTCCAATACTTTAATTAGAGCTACATAATTTATTTGATCAAGCAAACTGTCAGTTCATTAGATACCAGTAGAATTATTATAATGTATAAACGATCTAGATTAAATATTCTATACAGATAAGATTTGTTTCATAATGTTTTTTTTTAATAAATAACAATAATACGTGGGGGTCTTTCCAGACTCCTCTGAAGATACTTCGCTGGCCATCAATAATTAATGAGCTTTGCGCTCACATGGCTTCATATGGCCAATTCTGTCCACAAAATAATTGAAATGCCTGGTAACTTTTATTATTTGAGATTCGCATTAAGAATTCGACAATCTGCAATTCCTGTTTGTAGTATAATTGCAATATAAAAAAAAATTCTTTTTAAAGCGCTTTGTTTGAACACTTTTTTTTTAAATTGCGATTTTTTGGTAGTCTTGTAGTGACTTGTATTGTGAATGACGCCAAAGCACTGTCGTATTAATTAAATCCCAAATATACAAATTGTTATTCAAGTTCAAAATAAGATTTTAAATCACTTATTGAACGTCAAAAACTACCACCCGTTCAAAAGAGACTGCCTCAGACCTGAGAAGAACGAGCGCAAGAAACTCAGCGGTTTTTTTTTTAAATTTAAAAATATAGATTACAGTTACATGTTCTTGCTAAGATGGCTGTCTATGTATTACATCGGCAATGGTGGAAGGAACACTTCAGAGAAGACAAGAAATCATTTGCCTGGGGGAGACAATAGCAGCGAATATAAAATTAATTGAAATTATTCTACTTATTAGAGTATTTCACATATGGATACTTTACATTAGCATTAAGGTAATAATGTTAGTTTAGGTATATAGATAGTATATAGATACATAAAGTATATATATTATGGCAAGCAACTCTAGCAGGTAAAGTCATAATCAATTTGTGTTACATTAGTCAAACTGGCCGACCCGAAGCCCTAAAGCGCATATAAAACAATCCATGAAATTTAACTTATATATATTATTAATACAGTTTTATATACACCCACGCTTTAAATCCTCTATTAAAGATTCTGAAACAGTTAGCTTATTGCCAACATTAAAACACCCAATGTTCTAATAACCATTACATCATCCAAACGAGTGTTGTAATGTTGTACTGAATTTCATAACAACACTCCTATGTTTTTTTTTCGATCCCTTCATGCGCAAAGAGTTTCAACAGACAGCCACATTCTTATTGCTCGATGCGTGGTATCTGTATGAATTTCAAAAAAAAGAACATTTACGTTTACGCGCGTTCCACACTACGTCGCCCGCCCGCCTTTTTTCTTCGATATTTTTATTGTTTTGTTTAAAGAATGAGCGATTCATTTTAAACGCTGCAAAAGAACATTATATTCGAGAGAATTATAATTATTGCACTATACAAAATGTAAATTACTACTAAAATAAATAATTGTTTCAATACTTAGTTTATTTGTATATAATCAGTAATGAATGATATTAGGTTACTACTAGGACTGGTGTTTTAGTATTAGCAGTAAGCTAACTGTTTCAGAATCTTTTAGAGGATTCACATTCTGGGTGTAGATAAAGTCTTGTATGCAACTGTTGATAATTAGGTATTAATAAATCCACATTCGTGTTTTAATACCCCTTATTACACAACAGTTGCAGAAATAACTATTACAGTATATAAGGGTACACTTTGGAAATGCATGAAACATTATTCACCAGTTTGCTAATACTGCTCTTAGATTTAATATTTCGAATTATGATGTTGAAGCAGCCTAAAATAAAGTTTTGTATGTATATAAAGTAAGTTGTTAGGCTCATGGTCAACCAATAAAACAAATGTATAAAATTATTTATGTTACACAGTCAATAGTTTATCATCCTTAGCACTACAGCTGTGTATCAAAAGTACTTCGACAACATTTTATAACGATGACAAAATTTTACGTCTTAGTGCATTCGTTCAAATGTTTTGTGTGACAGACTGTATTGTTTCGTAAGCGTGAGAGGACGCCACGAGTCGAGTTATCAAGCCGTTAAAACAAATAATAAAATGATTATTAAAGAGAAAAGATTCCGTATAAGCTATATCGATAGAACTATTGAAAAAAACAACATTACTTATGTAGTTACAAATTGCGGAGTATATTTCCATCACAACATTTCAAGTCCACCCACAGTCATTAATGTATTAGTCAGCTAAAACCGCGATTTAATGCATAAAAAGTATTTTAATTCCAATATTATAATATATTGATCAAGACAAAATATAACATACACTACCGAATATTAATATCATATAGAAATAAGTGCAAATACTGAGAACACGTTGCTATTATAATATAAAGGTTTGATTTGTGGTGGAATAGACACAAGTGAAGCAAGATGGCGGCCAACTCGTGACGTCACAATACACCGCGAGACATAATAAACACAAGTAATGAAATAAAATGTTCCAAACCAAGTACTAATTAACTAATTTTATAATATTTTTTTTTGAAATGGTTAAGGGACTTTAGGCTGAGATCTATACAGCGTACTTAGACTTTGCTCAGACTTTACTTACGCAAAACTTAGCTGAGTGTGATAAAACGCTATTTTTTTAATTTTGATTAAATTAATCTATATATATAAAAACGAATTGCTGTTCGTTAGTCTCGCTAATACTCGAGAACGGCTGGACCGATTTGGCTAATTTTGGTCTTGAATTATTTGTGCAAGTCCAGGGAAGGTTTAAAATGTGAATAAATAGGAAAATGCTGCTAAATTAAATAAAATCAACGAATTTGTTTTTCCTTTGATGTGTCCATACATAATTTCTATGAGAGAATTTATTGACGCACGGTTTGACAGTTCTGCTGTGAAATAATTTCATTACGACAGCAGGGTGCATATTTTACGAAGTAATTTTTGATATTATGATATATTATTGGCAAATTCATATAAAAACATTATTTTATTTATTATATACAGAACAACGTCTGTCGGGTCAGCTAGTTTAATTATAAAATTGCATTGGGCCGTCTCAGAACGACATAATTTCAGCTGTTAAATGACTATAAAAACAAAAGAAAATGCAGTCAGCTAAGTTTCATGTAACTAAAGTCTGAGAAAAGTCGATGTACGCTCTGTAGATTTCGGCCTTAAAACTTATGTTAAGGCTTAAATGACGTAAAATTAAATTTAACGTCAATTCTATTATGTACTTGTGCTTATTGTGTGCCGCGAGGTAAATCACTTAGCTGTAGTCTAGGTGTTGGCACGACGCAACGCCTTGGGGGGGACGCGTCGGTTCGTACCGTTTCTGTGCGCGATCTTCTCGCTGGGCTCGCACGGAGTGATGCGGAACAGTTGGATATTGAGGTGCGCGCATATCTCCAAGCAGATCTGTCCACAGTACCGCATGAGGTCCACGCATACCCATATCTGAAAACACGGAGGCAAGGTCAACGAAGCCAATCACAGTGCTTTTTTATGGAATAGGAGGACAAACGAGCATATAGGTACGGGACACTTGATGTTAAGTGATCACCGCCGCCCACATTTATTTAAATAGCGTTACATGCGACTTAGTTACTAAACAAAATTGTAGTACTAAATAATTATCACATGCACCTCGTAAGGCATAGCAATGAACAACAGAGGGGCAGACATTCAAATATTTTTTTCTTTTAAAGTATTCATTCATAGAATAGTAACTGTTTTTCAAAAGATTGGTTTCGGCTTTTAAGTGTTCTTGTAATTACTGTATTGCAAGTAGAGAAGCAGAGGAATTTCAGGAGCGTTACCAGCCTTTTAGAGAGATGTACGCACTTTTCTTCAAGGGACCCATGTCTGATCGTCTTGAAAACACCGCACAAGGCAGCTCGTTCCAGCTTGGTTGTACGTGGTAAGGTTCCTTTAAAACCGCACTGTGGAGGAACGCAACATCCGTCATATTGGATTCCTCCAACATATCATTGATATGCAGAAGAAACAGTGTAGGAGACAGCACAGAGCCTTGGGGAACTCCAGGGTTCACGGGCTTCGGGTTCGAGAGCGATAGTCGTCGACTATGACCTATATGCTGCGCCCAGTGAGGAAGCTGGTGGTCGACTTGCAGAAACTATCCAAACCAAGCAAAAAGCCCAAATGATGGTAGTTTTGGGAGAAGCGCCTTGTTCCATACACTATCGAAGGCCTTCGCTAAATCCAGACTAATTGCCAGGCCTTCTTGCTTTTCAACTTGCTTTCAATATCCTCTGCCCATGTATATATTACGTTATTATCATTGTAGTTACGTATATTGGTACTCACAGTGCACAGCCAGAGCACGTAGTACTCGGGGATGGCATTATTGAAGTACTGGTTGAGGAACAGCATGGCGGGGCCCAGCATGGACCAGTCATACAGCTCCATCTCACTCTTGGTCATGTGAGCCACCTAAAACAACAGAACTAATGTGCTCAACTGCTGCATTTGTCATTTTGGATGAAATTTATAATACAATTATCATTTTATTTAATAAAAACATACAAAAAATATAAAATATACAGTACTAGGAAATTAAACAGAGTTTGTTAGAATAATTTTCCATTTCCAAAACTAACTAATTAATTTAAAAAATAATAATGTTTTAATCAACGAAGGAAACATTTGTAATGAGAACATCTTAATTCTCGGAATTATGACGGGGCTCTCATCTGATAGGCTAGACTATCAAGTCCAACTATGTAATTAAATAAGAAATCGACAGCCCATATAATTTTGTGTTGTGTGTCAATATTATATAGCCCAGCCTAGCCTATATCTAATTAAATATATTGTTTTCTTGTACAGGCTACGCCTAGTTTGGGGCAAGATAATTTATGTAAAGTGAAATCTTCTTTAGTCGCTTTGGGCACTTTTTGGCAGGGGAAAATCTTATCGGTTCGCGTCACCGACGTGCTCATGAGTCATGACTGGCGCACGCGATACATAACAAATTAGAAAAATAAATATTAATATATATAATTAGACACTTTTTGGATGGGTGAAATCTCGTGAGTTCACGTCAACGATATGCTTATAGCAGCATATCTGTAGCTATACAGCTGACGTATTGTGCAACTTTGCTGTGTATATTTTAAAAGTGAAATTGAATGGATTTAGTGAATAGTTCAATGTGTATATTATTATGCATTGTTGAAAAAGTGTTTTTGCAAATATTATTAAAAATAAATTGAAATTCTAATTTTAATACTAAAGGTTGTAAGTTTTCACTTCTATTTGCAGTCTCTACAACTGCTTTTTTTTTATAATATCAAAATAATATATTATATTAACATACCACTAGACGATTGGTTACTTTGGCGGCGACCATCCCAAACGCGAGGATGTAGAGCGCCGGGTGGTTCTCGTACACGTGGGACTCGCTCTTCTGGAAGATGATGAAGGCGGGCACCACCACGAACGAGAAGGGGATCACCGGCGACAGAATGCTCGTGCCCTGGGGGCGGGAGACCGGCGCTGTAACTTGGGCTCTCACGACCACACTCATACACACACACTCAACTATTTGATAATACCAAATAATTGTGAGGGTAATCAAATTAACATTTAAACCATAAATTAGTGTATTAGATGAAAGCGACACACTTTGGCGGGAAACAAAAATCTCCAGTTTTATAACGATTCAAGTTAGAATGATGAAGGTTATCAAAAATTTGAAAACTGACGGTAGTTGTAATATTATTCGGCAATGTTATTTCAAGGGCATTTTGACTATGACAACCTTTTATCTTTAGCTTTGGACATTTGGTCATTAAAATCATTTTGATTTCAATATTGTTACTTCACCATCATTTTCAATAATATACTGTGGTGGAAAATTAAGTATGTCCAGAGAATTTCATATCATAATATGTAATCATTCCACACTAACTGATCATATAAAGTTATCAAGCCAAGTAAAATTATGAAAAAAAGTTGTCAGTTATTTTCAAATCAAAGTACATAAACGGACGAGTAAAAAAAGAAGGACTCCGTGTCACCTTACATAAAAGTGGAGCACTAACAAGCCGGTAAACGTGTAAATACACGCACCCCACGCACACACTTACACTAGTGTAAGTGTATGCGCGCATACAAGCCGATCGGTCGCCATTATGAGATTTTGCCATCGTCTGTAACAGATCAGTTTGCGTCGCAATAAAATATTTTAAAAATGCCGTCGTGCGTTGTGAAAAAGTGTAAAAACAATACTATAAAAGTATTTGTGGCCATATATGATTATGTAAGGGAGAAAAAAATGTGTAACTAGTATCCCCCGAAACCGCACACACACTAGCATAAAGGTGATTCACTTGTTAATATCACGGCGCGGAGTCCTTCTTTTTTTACTCGTCCGTGAGTACATAATTATTTTCAAAGGAGAGTTACTGTATAAACACACAAACAATACAATCATTGTTATTAAAAGCAACATAAAAGCTAAAGCTGATATAAAGTCAAGTTCTCATGCAAAGCTTAACTGACAACAAAAGCGCAATATTAGGGCGTATTCACAAACAATACTTGAGGGATGTAACTCAAGGAACTGAAATAATTTAATATCTGTGAAGAAACCAGACCATTTCAGAAGTCATGTATCGAAAAAATTCAAATGTGTTTAAGTAACGAACATACTAAGACACATTAAATGTCATATAAAAAAAATTAAAATATGTTCATTCGTCGCAAAAGAAGATAAATTAATAAGTAAACATCCTTTAAAGACAACGTTTGTGTGCCTTCCATAGTTGTCCTCCCAACTGTGCGTTCAATTATATTGTTGTAAGTGAAGAATACCGGTTTCTTTAAGCTCCGAACGGGTTTTGAACGCGCAATACTCTATTAAGTAGCGCGGGGGGAGACGCGGGTAGAACGCACCCAGCGGACAATTACTACATTGGTGAATAACTGACAAGCATGCTCAATTATTCGGAACGAGAGTTTACTATGTATGTATGTATGTTATTTGTGGCTCATATGAAAAATACTAACACTGAGATACAGACACAATACGTAAAATGCATAAAAGGCATATATTTTCTCAAAATTGATTCCTTTTGAATTCTTATTGATGTCATTTCTAATATACTAGACACTACTACCGCTTCGGAAACAAATAGCTATAAAGGGCTAAAAAATAAAATAATTGAGGGTAGAACATTATTTCTTTCTTCACCTATAACAATAAGATCTTGACATCGCACAGTTTTAGGTTACTAACACCTAACGGGGTGTTAATTTAATACATGCTTGCAGGGGCACGCATTGCAGATGAAAATATGAAATTTTAAATAATTGATTGCAATGCCATACCGATTCAAAATAGAGATAAGACATTACCTGATAGCTCTCGACAATAATAGGTAAACCTTTTGCTTTCAAACGAATACTCGAAGCAATGGGTTTTTAGATAAATATTGACAATAATTTATCACACTAAAAATGTAAAAATATATTTTCCAAATTTTTCGCAATGGTTGGTAACATTCACCTTAATCAGATATTAGAAAATCATGTTAAAAGTGGAGAATAGATTGTAGCCCGACTTCCAAAATGTAACTCAAGTTGAATTTGAAGTTCGCATTCATACGGTCACTCGTCACTCATACACGTCCACTAAATATTTCCTACAGATGCTATTTTGTAGAGTTGTAAACCTGCATCTTTTATATAATTGCTTGTGGTTCACACTATGGTTGAAGCCCATTCAACGAAAATGCGCTCTCCTCGAGCGTCCAAAGAAGTATCACTTCAAAAACGCGTCAAGTGGAGTTGGCAATTAGTAAATGTATTAATTGTTATTTCAGCGTTGCACTGTCATTAGCTTTCTAGCTTCATCTGAGAGAATAAATCAATGACCTACGGGCTCCAGCTTGACAACTATCCAACGATTCATCACAATGTCTAATTTATTATTACATGCCGATCAGTGTCAGTCAGAACAGTAGCGTGCTGTTAAAAGATTACGGGTGTTGCCTATATACATGGGCCACACTAAAAGGTTTGCACTTCTAGCTAATCGGAACTTTTTGAATTTCGAATGTTATATTTTTTGAAACGTTGCAACCTTCTCGGTAATAAAAAAAGGCGGGAAATCATCTGTCAATTGTTTTTTAAGACACATCATAGCTCTACGTATGCAAGAGAGGTTTCACTTTTACCAGTTCCGAAGAGGCAGTGGTAGCGTTCAATCAGCACGTAGAAAACTTGCCTTCAATCTGTGGTCCGCCTGTCTTAAAAAATGGTTCGATCCCATGATAAATGTTAAAAGTATAAAGGAGAGTATTTTGAAAAGCGATAAAACATAATATTTTGGTTATAACATGTTGTTTTTTTAGGTTACGCATAACTTTTAGTGTGACCTACGTACAACCCACAAAGCAGATTAACTTCTAGATATATATATCTTTCTATAGATTAGCCCATGATTCGTCTGCTTTTAATTTCGAATTGCGCTTCTTCGGTAACTTAACACATACATAAAAAACTGACGAGTGTCCTGTTAAAATATTTAAATCGTTTACTACACCTATTCAGCGGCTTTAGCATGAAAAAGTAACACAAATCAATGAATCAAACAAAAGATCATAATGCTACTTGAATTTTTATGGGTAACTAATCTATCGAATGTGTTAGAGTTGAGCAAGCAAGTAATTAATCTGCCTTGAGACTATCCATTACTACTTGATCGGTGATAATGAATGGTTCGGTCTCAAAGCGTTCATGTGTATAGTGACATCACCAATTGAATAATGTAGCAGTCGTTCTTTGACAGATACTCACGTCAACAAGCATACAAAACTTGGGTTACATTTTGTAATCTGTTTCGAGATAACGCAGGACATGTCGAGCACCTTAGGACGCGTTCCCACTATGTCGTAACTATTAATTTATCGTTGGACGACTGTCGTCTGTAGCTGTTCCCATTTATACGATTGTTTGTCGTCAAATTTTTTCATCGTTTAACGGCTATCTTATCTAGCTGTTCCCATTGGATAACGACGACATTTTATCGTTTCACAGCAGTCGCTTTGACGTTTTCAACACGTGTAAACGACGAGACGATATTTTTATCGTGGCTACGATAGATTTGCGGTCACGATTTAGTCGTAATGATTTATTATCGTTTTACGACTGTCGTGCTAGCCGTTCCCACTGTCATGACAATCTGTTGTCACTGCAAAAAATGTTGTAGACGACAGTAAATCGTGTCGTTCTATATGTGGACACCTCCATTTAAACATATAAGCCACGACACTTAAAACTACACGATTATTTGTCGTCACGACAAATTGGGAACGCGCCCTTCCTCCCCTCAGCCCCTGTACCCAATCTCGCCCGTGCATGCATAAACCGCGTGCCCACCGTTAGCTTAACCACATTGCAATAGTGACACAATGCTTATATGTAAATTCTTACTGCGACCGTCGAGCCGTTTTTCCCCACTCCACCCCCGAATATAACTTTAAAGTATCCGAAAACGACGAACGAGTTGATCAGCACCACGCCGTAATTCGACAAGACGTTAACACTTCGGTGAATGGCCGGTATCTGTACGTGGCATGCGGGTTAAGTCCGTGTCGGCGGCGGCGTTCGGCAAAAATAAAACAAAAACAACATGCCGTTATTACTACTATTCAGACCGGGCCACTCTTAGTAGGTATTACGTAAGTAATTGCAATCGACATTGGTGATGTTCTACCAGGGATTTGGTATGTTCCAAGAGTTTGTGCTTGGCTGATTGCAATAAAATTACGCAATAGATCAGCTGTTCTTCACTCATTGTTAGACACACGGTTAAAAGTTCGGTGGGACAGACAAGCGTTTGTCCCAGACAGCAATGCGATGTAAGCCGTTCATTCAACATTAAAAAACGGAAATCCCTTAAAAATAAAGATATTATAAGAGAATCTCTGTTACGCGAACAACTCGAGCTTTTATACGAAAAAAAAATTAAATTGTATTCAAAAAAACTTTCATCACATTGTAAAATGCTTACCATCGCGTTCCGAGCCTACCGCAACATAATCAATTGAATGTTCGAGAACACAGAACAAACAGACAACCTCACACTTGCAACGGCAACCATCCGAGAGCCCACACCGAGATGCAATTGTTGTCAATAGCAGTTTTCAGCAAACCATACATTATTTTGATCTTTACTTAATTTGCTGCAGTTTATACTTTCGCAGCTATCATTGTTTTAACTTTTGTTAATATTAGTCTTGTAAAATTGTGCCAAAGAATTTTTTATATATAATTGTTTACTTAGTATGGGCTTCTTATACATATTATGACTGTTGTTCAATATTACCGTTTACAGTTTAAGGTCTTGGTAAACTTCAGAATTAAATAATCAATATAAGAGCGTTTTTTTTTTCAAATTTTCTGAATTGGCCAGTTTAATGCTAATCTCAAAGATACGCACGCATATCACTTTCAATTGCATCTCGGCTATAGACTTTGGTGACACTTCAGCTCGTGTCATCATGTCTTACGGCGACAGTCGATCCATTTTTCCCGCATCCCTTATCGCGAAATGTCGTCAGGAAATTGAGGATAAAATACATCTGACCGGCGACCGCCAGCGAGAATATTTGGAGACACCGGGGTACTCCCACGATCTGCGATCAATTTTCTTTATTACAATTTGTATACTCGTTCTTTTCTAGCCCCGACGTTAGCCCAAGTACTGAACAATACAATTTATATTAGCTTACGTAGAGTATTCTATTCGGAGTCCCTAGCGCGTTAAATTGATTAGTACAAACTGAATGATATGAATGTGACGAGAGTTGTGCAACCAGAACAATGAGTGAAGACCCAGATGATCCCCGGCCTCTAGGTTAAAGAATAAACAAAAGTGCTCGAGCCCTGCTCTACAAACAGAGGGCAGGAGCCGGGCACTCACATGAAAAACCATGCCATTAAAAAAACCCACATGATAAGTGACTTTATGTCTGGATAGCGTTAACATAATACTACTGGTAAATCAATTCTAATACAAAAAAAGGGTTTACATAAACGAGTTAACTAACGTCCAATGAGTAAATAATCTTCAGAGTTACGCCAAAGCAGATAAAGAGTATTTGAAAAATTTACTTATAAGTTTACTCGGTTCCTTTTATTCAAGCGATGTAACTGTAATTGAAGATTGTTTACTCTAGCGACAATGCCGAAAGCAAAGTTAACAAATCATAAACAAATTTAAATCTACCCTCACCAGCGTGAGGTTTAAATCGCAACTATCTCTGCTACAGTATAACGATGACGTGACAGATATACGTTAAACTGACATCTATCCAATGTCCAAGGTAGAAAATAATCTTCAAAGATCTAACCTTGCGGCTAAGTAATAACTCAAAGCATAAAAATAGCATACGATTGGCTATTCATAATTATATGCCAAAACAATGATCATAAGAGATACTTTTTTTATAGTATCTAACATCGGACACTGTATAAAGTTTTTAAATATAACTGCCACGGCTTAAAGTTGTTGATTCTCACAGCGACAGTAGAACCATTCTTGCCCACTCCACCGGCGATAATGGCCGCGCCGAGAGATCCGAGCGTGAGTACGGCGGCCATCACGGCAGCTAGACCTAGAGAGTACCGCATCTCGAAGGACCCCACCTACAGTCCAGGCACACATAGTCATAAGCGGAACCGCGCCGTTTTTTTTATGCCAACAGGGGACGAGACGAGCAGGACGTTCAGCTGATGGTAATTAATACGTCCTGCCCATTACAATGCAGTGCCGTTAAAGATTCTTGAAAAACCTCATCGTGCTCGTCACCTTCAGACATAAGACGTCAAGTCTCATTTGCCCAGTAATTTCACTAACTACGGCACCCTTCAGACGGAAACACAATTAATACTTACACATTACTGATTCACGGCAGAAAAAGGCACCGTTGTGGTACCCACAATCTAGCCGGTATTCTGTGCAAAGAAGCCTCCCACTGGTAAATGCCCTTAGTTGCCTCTTACGCCACCTTTGGGCCTGGGACACCCCTATTCTTTTAATGCACCGTTCAAGTAGGTTCAAAATGCGGCTGTTCGATGCAGTGCAACAGCCGCAAATATTTTTTTGTAATACTAGATCTATGACTCTATATTATGTTCACATCGGGTACAGGTGGGTACAGTCTATTAATTCCTGTTCCGCACTCATCGTTGATCAATGAGTGTCATTAGCACACTCACTTATCAACGATAACTACTACAACACTGAAGCACACAGATCTACCCAAATCAACATTCACACTCCAATATGTAATAGTTATTTATGCAACTGTTGTGTAATAAGGGGTATTGCCGAGTGTTTTAATAGTATCACATTAGTGTTTTAATACCTAATTATCAACAGTTGCACACAAGACTTTATCTACACCCATAATATGAATACACTCTTAAAGATTCTGAAACAGCTTACAGCTAAAATGAAAAAAGCCAGTCCTAGTAACCATTACATCATCCAAACAAGTGTTGTAATTAAATTCAGTACAACATTACAACACTCGTTTGGATGATGTAATGTTTATTAGGACATTGGGTGTTTTAATGGTGGCAATAAGCTTAATGTTTTAGAATCATTAATAGAGGATTTAAAGCATGGGTGTAGATAAAATTATAATATAATCACACATTTACAACAAATTTAAGAACTTCTGATATAATCCAATCATAACTATTGATTTACCACACAAATAATGTAATGTGTATTAATTTAGCTTGTATTTATAAACAATAAACTTAAATAATTTATATAGTATACTACTCTAGGTCTAAGGTACTCTATCTATATAATATATTTAGTCTCATGTGGGCATTTTTAAATAAAATATAACTAAATGTAATAAAACAACTAAGTAGATAAGTTAAAATAACAATTGATAATTTATATAAAATTGGGTAGATGACTAAAATAAAATAATTATAACATAAACGAATATTCATATTAATAACGCAAACATTAAAAGTTACATTCCATCCTTCTTGAAAAAGTAACTTTCTTTACTTTTTATATTTAATGACTGTGGATTAGTACCTTATTAAAATCGCCATTCTTTTATTGACTTAAAAACTGATATTAATGACAATGATACTTAAAAAAGGCGTAGGTGCCATATACCCAATTATAAATAAATCAATATGTACATAATAATACTATGTTGATATGACACTATAATTATAAGTTATAACTGCTAAGGTGGTCTTATAGCATTAAATTAATAAATAATTATGATTTTGATCCTTGACATATACTTAAACGTGACGAGAAATAATAAAATACATTGTAACTTTGGCACTGTTGTACATAATATGTCATAACATAGTTTTTTACATGTCCTATAGTGTAACAATTTATGACATACAGACGAATTTCGACTTGACATGACAGAGGTAGAACCAAGAGATCAAAGGAATAGAGTATTTTACACACATGGAGGAATTTTCTTCATTTAGAACAAAATAAAGCGAGAAATTATACTTTCAACAGTCTTCACAGTTAAGGTTCAGTATTTTATTATTCCTTGACACAATATCCACAAGATACATTTTAGTGAATTTTGTGCAATAATACGTTGGAAATAGGAACGTCCTACCAATAACATTATGATCAAAGATCAAATATTCGATCTATGTAAGTGTGCAGTAAAATATTTTTCGGCATCTGCGACTGCTTATGCAGTTCTGTCTTATTTCATCCCACTTCTGATAACAACAAACGAAGGGGATAAACATACATTAGGACAAATGTGAATTGAACAACTTAACCCCGATTTCACCATTGAACTAGATTAGAACACTTTGAACCGAGCTTACGAGTACTTTAATTATACTTAACGAGTTTACAGATTCAATTCTTATTTCACCAACACAAACCAAACGTAGTTATAGCCTAGACGCGTATAAACGCAAACCGCTGAATTTTGGACGTCCAACATATTGGATCGCGTTCAAGAGCTGCCACTGTCGTTATCGTAATAGAAACATTTTTGATTTTGCTCATTCTTATCGATGACAGTTTTGACACACATTTAATACATTCTATTGTTTATGACATGTTAATGTCAACACACTCAAAAGATATCGGTGAAGTCGCTGTGTGTTTAATCAAGATCAAGACTGGCATTAGAACTTTCTTTTTTATGGAATAGGAGGACAAACGAGCGTTGGGGTCTTCTGGTGTTAAGTGATCACCGCCGCCTACATTCTCTTGCAACACCAGAGGAATCACAGGAGCGTTGTCGTTTACGTATAACTGAGTTTTATTGAACTCAGTTTGTAGTGTTATAAATGAAATCGGGGCTTAATGTTGTATTATGTGTTGGAACAATGAAACAAATGAAAAATCGATTGTGAAAAACATCGAATATTGTTTGGGAAAAGTCGTTGGATGCTTAATAACATAATGCGGACGTGCCGGCGCACACATTACCTCGGTGGCCCAGACGGAGGGGCCGAGCGCGGCGGAGATGATATGGATGGCGATGATGGTGTACTGCGCCTCCGTCACGTCCACGCGGCCCATCTTGAGCGTGCCCGTCACGTACGCCTGCCAGTGCGCGCAGTAGAACAGCGTCATCGCACAGAAACACTGGAACATTATAAAGATTTCTATTTTAAATTGGATATTTAAGCCACTTATTGAAGGTCAGGCAGAAGTCATCAATCATTCAGGAGAGCTAGTCCTGGCCTAAAAAGAACAGCAAGAAACGTAGCGATTTATTAAAACCAAATAATTGTAGTACTTACAAATTCTTTACATGACTTACACAATATTAATCCATGTTATTTTTTTTCTAAATTATCAATAGACTATAAGTTCCGGTATCCACCAAAGCGGAGAGGAGAGGCGATGTATTTTGGTAACCAATCAGATTTCGTTATTTCCACATCTCCTCTCCGCTTAGCTACGGTGGAAATAGAGCAAGCGGAGAGGAGAGGGGATGAATTTTGATAACCAATCAGATATCGTTATTTCCTATTTTTTTCGAGATATCTTATTTATCTATAGAATTTTGTGCCGCATCGAGCGATGCGGAGCGGAGATGCGTGAAGGCGGGCGGCCGGGCGGCGCCACCCCCTTTCCCCGCTGCATTCTCCCCGCGCCTCGATACCCGAAAGCGTTGTTATAAGCACAGCTCTCATCTCCTCTCCGCTTTGGTGTAGACCTAGCAGCTTCGTGGTTTATCTTCTCTCCTCTCATCTCCGCTTTGGTGGATACCGGGCCTTAAGCATGGTGACCAGCGCGGCTCATATCACCAAGTTTTTGCCTCCGAATGATACTTTTTTTTATGAAAATAAGGGACGAGACGAGCAGGTATTTCAGCTGATGGTAATTGATACGCCCTACCCATTACAATGCAGTGCCGCTCAGGATTCTTGAAAATCCCTAAAATTCTGAGCGGCACAACAATTGCGCTCGTCACCTTGAGACATAAGATGTGAAGTCTCATTTGCTCAGTAATTTCACTAGCTACGGCGCCCTTCAGACCGAAACACAGTAATGTTTACACAGTACTGCTTCACGGCAGAAATAAGCGCCATTGTGGTACCCATAATCTAGTGCTTCTGAATCTCTCACTGGTAAAAACACTGCTGAAGGGGTTTACATAGACTGAGCCCGATAAAAGCGTTATCAATTTTGACTATTCAGTGTTTGCGTAAGCTAGTAGTTATATATTCAAAATACTATGGAGCTAATTAATGCCAAGCGTGGCTTTCTGTTTACGGCTTGTCAATCAAAATCAATAGATGCACTGTCCATTTCTATCTTGATGTATCTTCGTAAGAGATGTTCTTCTCCTTTACACGCCTTGTTTGTGTATACGCTAGTATATTGTAAGACTATGGTGGCAATATAGATATCTAATTTGTTATATATTCATATCATGCGAAAATATGCAAGTACAATATAAGAGACATTTCGAACCACGTGCCCTTAAATTTTAACTTAGACATGAACCACCTAAGAATAGTTATTTATGCAACTGTTGAGTAATAAGGGGTATTAAAACACGAATGTGGGTTTATGACATAAGGCGAAGCCGAGTGTGATAATAGTATCACATGAGTATTTTAATACCTAAGTATCAACAGTTGCATACAAGACTTTATCCACACCCTAGAGATTGATAAAGCTGATTAAAAAAGCCAGCCCTAGTAACCATTACATCATCCAAACGAGTGTTGTAATTAAATTCAGTACAACATTACAACACTCGTTTGGAAGATGTAATCGTTATTAGGACGTTGGGTGTTTTAATGTTGGCAATAAGCTGTTTTAGAATCTGTAATAGAGGATTTAACGCATGGGTGTATAATAAATAATTATAAAATAGCTTTATTTAATTCCACAATAGTTACATAAAATTACTTAGTTTGATATTTTATAATTATATTACTAATTAACTTTAATAAATCTACTACTAATACAATTTAATCTCCTTCTAATGTGGACCCCCTTAGGGTAAAAGCCTCCTCTAAAGAATTCCATTTTTCTCTATCTTGAGAAATGGTCACCCAGTCTCTCCCTATGTTGGATACAATCTCGTCTTGCCACCGGGCGCCCTGGCGACCTCTACTTCTCACGCCTTGCGGTCCTTTCCATTTTGTGGTGTAAATTGTCTCTTGATATCACCGTATCTCCCAACATGGCCAGTCCATCTCTATTTGAGACTTTGAGCGAAGTGTAGAGCATCCTTTACCTTGGCTTTTTTCCGTATTATTATGTTTCTCACTCTATCTCTCAGTTTTATATTTAAACGGAAAGGAGCTGTTTAAATATAAAACTGAGCATGGGTGTAGATAAATATAATTTCGCGCTTATGAATGAATACGTAAGTAGTAAATCAGACTTGATAACGTTTTGTTAACTTCTGCGAGGCAAGCGATAGCTCGTATCAACGACTCAGCACGCACCACGCCACAATGATCAGGTGAGGACTGTTATCAGCACGTCGGATGACTCCACAGATAACCTTACTACTAGCGAATTATCAAACTCGAGTAGGCATTGTTCAAGTATTTATCAAATGATAAAATTGTCCATTCTTTTGAATCGAAAACCAAACCACTATTTGTTTTGACAGTTTTTCAGAAAGTTCCCAGTACCAAAATATGATAGTTGAATTTAAGGTTTTTATTTAATTTTTTAAAATGGGACCGCAAATAGCCCGCGGGTTATGTATCCGAGATGTTATGTGATGATATTTTCGTTTGAATAAGGCGTCATTTACCTACATCTTATGTCTTTAAACGAGCAATTCTTGATGAATCTCGGAATCGGCTCCAACGATTTTAATGAAATATAGTATACAGGTAGTTTCGAGGGTTAGAAATCGATCTAGAAAAGTTTCAATTTTAAATGTAGTTTTATCCATGTTTTAATCAGAAACTGTTACAATAACATTAGAATATTAAGGTAAATTTCGCCACTATATACAAGACTATAATAGCTCAGATGGGACATTGGGTGATCCGGAAAGCAGCAGACCTTGGTTCGAATCCAGATGTCCTATAACTATTTTTTGTTCAAGTTTTGTACCTTCTTAAAAATCCGAGCAAGGTTCGTTCGTCCAGGTAAAGAAAGAAAGAAAATTATTTTATTTGGTACTTATAACATTTATATTTACATATATTACATTTATACACGAAAAACTATTGCTTTAACCGTATAATTATTGAAATATTAGGAGTGCTTTAAAATAGTGTTAGAAGTATTAAAAATGTGACCGTGTTCCGTGACCTACATGAATAAAGTGATTTTTATTTGATTTGATCATCAGCCGGAAGACGTCCACTACTGGACAAAGTCTTCCCCCAAAGATTTCTACGACGATCCTGCGCTGCCCTCATCGAACGAGCGATCTTAACCAGATCGTCGGTCCATCTTGAATATATAAACAGAATCGGCAACAAACTGACTTTGCCCATTTATTGATACAAATTGTTAGTGTTGTTGACTGTCTCTGTGTACAGGACCTGACAATACGACGGCTATTCTGTGTATTTCACAGAAAGTAAACAGTCTTCACAATACTTGGGACATACACCGGTACAATGAAATACTGCGAAACTTATGTGTAGAATCATAATGAAAACCAATTAACTTTAAATAAATATTTTGTTTTGACTCAGTGATACAAACGCTTCAACCGAAGCTGTATACGACGATAATGGTTTAAAAAGCATGCTGTCATAGAAGGTCTAAGGTAAATAATAAACATACATATAGAAACATAGACGACCTGTATAGCCGAGTGGTTAGCGATCCTACCTACTAAGCTAGAGGTCTCGGGTGTGAATCCCGGTAGGTGCAAGCATTTATATGATGAATATGAATGTTTGTTTCCGAGTCATGGATGTTTATATGTATTTATGTGTGTATATGTATTTATGTATGTTTAAGTAAGTATATTGTATTAAATATATCGTTGTCTTGCAACCCATAACACAGGCTATATATGCTTAATTTGGGGCAAGATAATTTGTGTGAAAAAGTGTGTCAATATTATTATTATATTATATCGATTTGCGAATGGGCGGCGGTAATCACAATTATTGAACCTAGGTGCTTGTTAGATGACACAGAATATGATTCACGACGATTGTTGCCAATGCAAAAATAGTTGGTCTATACGAGTCCTTATAAATAATTTAAAACAGCTTACTTTAATGCGAGAAAGAGAATCATTCAAGTTCATTCATTCAATTCAAAACACGGACTAGTCAAAAAAAAAGAAAGACGAAATATTAGTAAGTGAAGCACCGTTATGCTAGTGTGTGTGCGGTTACGGGGTATATCAGTTGCACAATTTTTTCTCCCTAAATAATCATATATCCACAAATACTTTTATGGTATTGTTTTTACACTTTTTCACAACGCACGACGGCATTTTTATAATATTTTATTGCGACGCAAATTGATCTGTCACAGAAGATGGAAATTCTCATAATGGCGGCCGATCGGCTTGTATTAGTGTAAGTGTATGCGTGGGGCTATGTATTTACACGTTCACCGGCTTGTTTTGGTGCCCCACTGTTATGTAAGGTGACACGGAGTCCTTCTTGTTTGACTCGTCCGTGATACAGTATAGTTTATATCAGTGTGCCCTTGAAGTAGCCGACCTTGAACTGCTTCAGAAATAATTACATAACGTTAGTCTCGAGACGGTCGACTCCACATTTGGACAATAGCTGCTGGCGCCGCGCCAGCTCCAACCCGTCTCCCTGCCAAGTGCCACATTCTCCGAGAACTACCCAAGATATACTATGAACCGGTGTTTATACACTCACTTCACAGATTTTATAGATTACGTACTAAATTCGCAATCACTTTTCACACTTCACGTCGATGACGTCACATCGTCGCTTTGTTACGGTGTGCAAAACAAGCATCACTTGGTATTATTATTATTTTTATTAAAATAAGGGACGAGTCGAGCAGTACGTTCATTTGATGTTAATTGAAACTCCCTGCCCATTACAATGTAGTGCCGCTCAGGATTCTTGAAAATTTTGAGACATAAGATGTTAAGTCTCATTTGCCCAGTAATTTCACTAGCTACGGCGCCCTGCAGACCGAAACCCAATAATGCTTACATATTACTGTTTCACGGCGCCGTTGTGGTACCAATAATCTAGCCGTTATCCTGTGCAAAAGAGGCTCTTTTAGGCCCACTGTTGTTATTACGAATAAATGAAAAAAAAAAGGATTTGTTTGTCAGTATTATAGATTGATGTTGGAAGGTGTTGTGATGCTTATTATCATTATTATTATGGTGAAAAATCAATGAATGAATCTGGGTTAAGTAAAAAAAGATTTAATTTTTCTCGTAGAACAATTATAATAGCGACATAGAACAACAGAATGTGAATAACAAACAACAAATGTCGAAACGTAACAATAAAAATTTCAAATATAAAGCAGTGATAGCACGAAAATATCACGACATGTACCTAATACGGTAATGAAACTGCAAACCGTACTGACGCAACAGGACGAGCGGGAGCAGGTGAGGGGAGCGGGAGCAGGTGAGGGGAACGGGCCCCCGCCCGGCTTCACGCTTCAGCCAAGTCCAGAGGTTATGTGACCGTGATAAGTATTCAAATAATAAGACATATTCATAATCATTACAGCATTGTTTTTGCCTTTGAGTAGGAAGTGCGCTATTAAAGCTTTTACCAGTAAGATGCTCCTATTACCAACGGCGCCTATTTCTGCCGTGAAGCAGTAACGTGTAAGCATTTCTGTGTTTCGGTCTGAAGGGCGCCGTAGCTAGTGAAATTACTGGGCAAATGAGACATAACATCTTATGTCTCAAGGTTGACGGACGTTGTTTTTGGGGTTTTTCAAGAATCCTGAGCGGCACCCATTGTAATGGGCAGGGCGTATCAATTACCATCAGCTGAACGTCCTGCTCGTCTTGTCCCTTATTATTATTAAAAAAAAAGTTACCGGTATGTTAACGGCGGTGAACGACTTTGTTTTGCCAAAATGTGTCGCTTTCTCAGTTGAGGCTAAGCATTAATTCAATATGCAACTTTAATTATTTATTAGTCAGCTAATTATATAATATGCATTTATATAACAGTAGAATATACTTTGTTATATTCACGGGTCGATAAACTCCTCCATCACGCCACTGATATGAGTAATATTTGTCGCGTCGCGTTCCGCTACGGTCGCCACATTAGCCAACATCCATCGACTCGTTATTCGATAATTTATTCCAAATTTTTTTTATTGAGTGAAGCGACACGAGCGGCGCTCATACGGGGTGACTCCAATTTATTTCTGTGTTAAATTGTTTCTCGGCCATTTCTGGACCGATTAAAAAAAAATGAAATCATAGAAAGATCTAGGTTATTGTCGAGACAGAATTTTGAATTTCGACTTCATTGAATTATTATAATTGAAAACAAACATGATTTACAAATTATTCTAAATTAGCACGCGCTATTTATATTTATTTAAAAATTTTGCCGATTTATCAAGTCACAATAAGTTTTAATTGCATGGAGAGCCTGGACGACTTCGTTCGTCGCCTGAGCACCTCTGTGATCGCGCGCGCCGATGGAGCGCGATCCCAGCATTTGCGTGGCATCGCGCCTTACCATCGGCGACCTCCGTACATAAGAGGACTACCAAGTGACCTAGTCTCCTAGGACACGACTGCTTCCTCGCCGCTGGCTAATGGGCGATCACCGGTACACTACCGGCGGGCGCAAGCCAACCACGGACCTACCACCCTGCCGCAGTCCGCAGAATGCTCGCGACACTACGCGGGCTCGATCGCACTGCAGCAGGATACCACCGGACATAACACCACGGACCAACCGGTCCCACCCAGTGCCCCGCCTGTAGTTGCAGGCGGCGTTTAAACTACTGAACTCGCTTTGTACTACTGAACTGGACTACTCGGGCCATCGCCCCGAACAGTTACCCCGAGGCCCGTGAGGGCCTACGCGGAAGACCCAGGTGGTAGTTTTAATTATAACATTGCTATCCTTTGACCATTTTTGAATGTTCAAGATCTATAAGCATCAGTTTTTGTACACAGAAGTAGGCGTTACTTTGCGGAAATCCATAATTATCCAAATGATTTGAGTTTTCTTTTGATCTGACTTCTCAGTCTCGTACCAGATTTTGGCGAGACAACACGTCCAAACACAAAGACAAATATTGGCGGAATTAACACTAAAGAAAACTCAAATCACTTGGACGATATGAATTAAGTAAACAGGAAAATGTATTATCGTCACAGCTTCAAGGACCATGACGAGTGGACGTATAGGCTTATATAATATCTTAATATATATAAATTACGTGACACGTTGTTTGTCCGCGATGGACTCCTAAACGAATGAACGGATTTTAATGGGGATTACTTCATGGAGTGCAGTTTAGTCGAACTTCAGAGATAGGATAGTTTTTATTTCGATTTTGGACCCATAATTATTTTCATTTACAATATTTTTTGTATGGACATATTTGCTGTGAGAGAATTTATTGACGCTCGGTTTGACATTTCTGCTGTGAAACAATTTCATTATAGTTAACAACAGAGAGCAATAACGTTCTACATATAATATAGACCGCCATTGACAGGGAGCATATTTTACAAAATAATTC
Organism: Leptidea reali; assembly: GCA_949711725.1. Lineage (NCBI taxonomy): Eukaryota > Metazoa > Arthropoda > Insecta > Lepidoptera > Pieridae > Leptidea > Leptidea reali. The sequence continues at coordinate 13,579,225 of CATIXN010000009.1, forward strand.
TTGGTGTTATGCAATATTATTGACAAATTTATAAAAAGACAGTATTTTATTTATTATGCACAGAACGACGTGTGTCGGGTCAGCTAGTATCTTCATAATTCTCAAAGTAAAATGATAGAAATTAAAAGTAAAATAGTCGCATTTAGTGCAGGGTTTCTACCGTTTCATGGCGGTACATGCATACGATAACAGCTTTAAGGGTAAATGTATAGGTACACTTTTATAATAAAGTCTCAGTCACTGTTCAGGCATAACCAATAAATAAATTTAAATGTTTTATTAAAAAATGGTTCTGTCGTAAATACTACTGCTCCACAGCTGAATATCTAAGTGATCGGACAGCCTGGGACCAGATTATGATTATTTATTTTATTTATTCATGTATAGGAAACAAACAGTATTATGATACTTAAATATTAACAAATCTTAAAACTTACACTTTCACCAGTGAAGTTACCAACAATTTATACGACACTTTTAGTTAAAAGGTAAGCAATATAGCAGGTTAGTTTAAAGTAATAACTAATATTGTATATTTTATTAAAAAGAGCGCAAATAGAAAGCGCCGCTTCTTCTCTCTCACAGCGCCATTTGTTTTCGAAGCGGTGGTAGTTTTAAAAGTGGCATCTAAAATAATTGTAAAGGATACAATTTTGAGAAAATAAATGCCTTTTATGGTGACGAACGTAGTGATGTGATCGCAGTCGTCGAGGCAGTCAGATAAGAAGGTAATTTAAAAAGCATAAAAGGCATTTATTTTCTCAAAATTGATTCCTTTAGTATTCTTTTTGGTGTCATTTCTAATAACTACTAGATACTACTACTGCTTCGGAAACAAATGGCGCTCTGAGAGAGAAGAAGCGGAGCAAGAAACACTCCTAACATTCTTTTTTTGCGCTCTTTTCAATAAAAATATACAATATTGTACAGTCATTTCTATCGCTATAAAATAATCACAATCTAGTCCCAGGCTGTCCGATCATTTAGATATTCAGCTGTGGACTAATAGGATCTACGACAGAGCCATTTTTTAATAAAACATTAAAATTTATTTATAGATAACGCCTGAACAGTGGCTGGGACTTTATTTTAGAAGTGTATGAAATGAAATGATTTATGAAATGATTTATTTGTATGAATCGTGGTAACGTAGTTGTTAACAATTAATTAGTGTACAGCACAATTCGCCAATATATCGGCATACAAATATTTGATTGTCAATATTGGAATATCATATTTAATTTATACTTATACGTTCTTAATACACATTACATAGCTTTAATTCAATGATATAATATAAAATAAACATTAGTTTGTAGGTACCTCTCAAAAATTACATTTGAATACTATTATTTTTGGCTAAAGAATTCTTTTAAACTATAAAAATATTTATCTATTAGCCATAATTTTAATTTTTTATGCATTAATGTTTTAGGCATCTCTCTAATATTCTTTGGAAGGTGGTTAAATACCCTAATACACATAACATTTGCGTTATTTTGATGAAGCGCTGTTCTACAGAATGGCATCAGAAGGCGAGTTGGATCTCTTAATCCTAATATGGAATAGTCCTTTGCTGGTTTAAAAAGTTCACCATGTTTTTTAATGAACATACAAATTTCTAATATATATAGACCAGTATATGTATACATTTACCCTTAAAGCTATTATGTATCTTATGAAGCCTACTAGAATTAGTTACAAGCAATCCCTTATTTCTAGTGTTATAATAATGAAAATCACTATTAAGAGAAAATATTTACCTGAAAGAACATCCAGGTGGGGTAGTCTCCCAGACGCACCGCTATACAGGCGCCCAGCGCGATAAACACGGTGGAGATGGAGTCGCAGCCGTGGTCAAACAGCTCGCCAAGCGGCGACTGCGAGCCCGTGCGTCGCGCCTGTTTACCATCGATGGCGTCCAGGCTCTGGTAGACGAACACGCCCAGGGCGCACAAGGCGCACGCCCAGCGCGGGGGCTCCTGCCTCGCATCAGGACTGTACCTGCGCCGTCACTCACATTTGAACGTATTCCCAGAAAAACTGATTCCTGCCGCCAAATTCCTCCTTCGCACGACACGCCACAAATTAGGATATCATCCCCACCATCTGGATGTGTTGCGGTCCTCCACAGAGCGGTTTTCAAGGAGCTTTCTTCCACGTACTACAAAGCTGTGGAAAGAGCTTCCTTGTGCGGTGTTTCCGGGACGATACGACATGGGTACCTTCAAAAAAAGCGCGTACACCTTCCTTAAAGGCCGGCAACGCTCTTGTGATTCCTCTGGTGTTGCAAGAGAATGTGGGCGGCGGTGATCACTTAACACCAGGTGACCCGTACGCTCGTTTGTCCTCCTATTCCATAAAAAAAAAAACGTTCCAAACCACAATGTCATGTCGAAATTGAGTTAAGAACACATAAAAACTGGTCACGTGATTCATATTAACAACTGATCAGGATCTCGCAGGATAGTACCAACTGTAGCAAGATCCCATTGAACCAACCACAACCTTACAATTATGTTACCCTACCAATATTTATTATAAATTCTTTTTAAAATTTATATAAAAATTGTTATCTATATATATAAAAATGAATTGCTGTTCATTAGTCTCGCTAAAACTCGAGAAGGGCTGGACCGATTTGGCAAATTTAGGTCTTGAATTATTTGTGGAAGTCCAGAGAAGGTTTAAAAGGTGAATAAATAGGAAAATGCTGGTAAATTAAATAAAAACAACAAATTTGTTTTTCCTTTGATGTGTCCATACATAATTTCTATGAGATAATTTATTGACGCACGGTTTGACAGTTTTGCTGTGAAACAATTTCATTACGACAGCAGGGTACATATTTTACGAAGTAATTTTTGATGTTATGATATATTATTGACAAATTCATATAAAAACATTATTTTATTTATTATATACAGTACAACGTCTGTCGGGTCAGCTGGTCAACAAAAAAAAATTTAACAGAGGCAACTATCGTTTTGTTTTTTTTGTATTTATTTTTAAAATATCAAACAGTAGGTGTTGCAACTGACAAAAAATGGCAGCCCTACTGTCACTCTTTAAATGACATCATGACTTAGTAGCCCAACCTACATGTGTGGAATACACTAATATTAATTAAACTTAAAACACAAGTTCCTTAAAATGTGATGTTTGTGGCTTGAAACATTTTTCAGGAACTACATTCATTTGAGGTATGCTCCCAGGTGCCATAGACCTCATAATATAATATAATCATTATTATTTATATTTGTAGCTTAGATGATTTATGCGTCTAGATAGTCTCTTGCTGTTAGACAACCAATGAAAACAGGCCAGGTTTAATACATTACTGTGAGTGACTAGCTACATCTTACACTCACGATTTGTATGACATTTTGTGTTAGTGTGCATGCATCACTCAAAATAGACATGAACTGCTGTCATAGTCTATCTAGATGTATAAATGATCTAAGATTTGTAGCCTAACTAGCAATGACAGTAGGCATTGCTAGTTCTATCTAGCTAGTTAGGCGTCATTTACATCAATGTTTCATATTTATTGGATTTTGTCATTTGTTGGTGAGGAGATAAGTATTTACCGATTTTAATGTTATAGTTGGTAGTAAACTCACCAACAAAATTACATGATAACATACTAGCTGTTATCTGCAACTGTCAGAGGATCTTGATCATCAGGTTGTAAAAGATTATAAGACATAATATATTTGTTTGACTATTAACATTTGTCATTAAGTAAATTGAAAAATAATATAAAAAGACATACTTAATGTATAAAAGCATTAAGTAATCGATGTGTGTGTATAAGTTTTTGATCAATGTCTTCTTAGTTATTGTTAGATATGTCAAAAACAAGACTAAACAAGAAACTGTGCAATGTAGTATATATTGTTTGTTTCCGAGTCATGGATATATTTTATTAAATATATTAGTGCCTTGTACCTATGCCTAGCTTGGGGCAAGATAATTTGTGTCATTATTATTATAATATACTAGCAGACCCGACAGATGTTGTTCTATTATAAAAAAAAAACTCTTGCAAATGGAATTTTGTAAAATCTGTTCTTGGCTCACCTCTACTTGGCAAATTTCAAGTCTCTATGACCTATGGTTACAGAGATGTTGTGATGAGTCAATATAATATAGTGAGAATTAATATATATATATATAGGATGCCCTAAGTATCCCTCTAGGGCTGACCATTACCATTGGGCAGCTCACTACACAGCTGCTAAAGTACACTAATTTTGAGAAATATGTGCAATTTATCAAGGCTATATTTACCTATTAAAATTAAAATAACTAGGTATACTAAATCTTCTAGATTTGTGATATATCTCTAGAAAAACTCTGTACCTACAGATTATTAAAGGAACAGTCAACTTAATAATGGTTAATGGTGGCTTTATATATGGGCTCTACATATTACATATAATTTTGGCTTTAAATATGAACTATTCCTAAAGGATTGGAGGATGAAGGAGGAACCTGTGAATAAATTGTTACAGAATATAAGCTGTTTTAGTCACAGATGTACAAAAACACAATTGAGTTAGCTAAATAATTTTCCAACAAAGTGGATACAGAAAAATAAGTAAGAAATCAAGGTCATCTATGAGCATTGTTATTTCGATTAGCTATTGTCAAATTAACATAAATGTTATAATGTTGTATAAGTTCTATTAATATGTGTGTCCAATATCCAACAAATGACAGCACTTTTATTAAACAAACTAGAGGTAAGGAACAGGTTTAGCTTACCTGAACATTAGAATTTTTAATAGGTATTTAATAGTCTTATCAATTTCTTAGTTTAGTTAATTAATTACAAAATAAATACTTTACTATTATATTACCTATTGTATAAATACCTCTATACATGTATATGACTATGTTCTAGTATCAAAGACTGTTTTAAGAACATTGTTGCACATTGGAAGTTTATGGGACCATATTCCTAAACAAATGATTTCTATTTATTTCAATAAAGTTGAGTGATACTAAACTAAATACTTCACATTCTATGCTATGATGATATATATGAAAATACTGTATCATTTACACTGCTGCTTGGATTGCGCATACTATCTCAAAAATCTAGGTCTATAGAAAGTTGAGTAAATGTTATATGAAGTAAAAAATGAAAGTCGTTCCGCTCGCCTCAACTTCCACTATTGGTTATGACACAATTTTACGCATTTTCTATAGCATGACAGGTACTTACCAGACCAAAATTAATGTGGTTACTATATTAATTATTAGACCTAAAATTGTAATGAGATTCGGCGCGAGCCAGAGTGGTGTTTTTGAGACTAGCCAGCACCACCACGGCTGTAGCCAAGCATCTAGAATACTAGCACTGGTACACGAATATTTGTGTTCACTGAGTCTTTTTAACTGTGCAGCATTTAGAATCCTCTCCTTATAAAACTGCATTTTAATTCACTGTCACGACATTTATCACAAAATCACTGAACCTTATAACGACGGATACTTATTGCTGTATACTTGATTTGCAAAATCGCAATTACTAAATTCCACGAGCTAAGTAGGTGGTACATTCGCAATACTAAAGTCTAAAAAGTAAAATCTGAAAACATGCGTTATGTCAGCTGTCAGTTGTCAGTAATCAGTACTGATGATGACTGATGAAAATTGTAATTGTAATGCCTATTGTCACTTGCCAAATGTCAAAACGTCTGAACTGGTATTGTCAATCATTTGCTCCTAGTCAATCATAGTATACATAATATTAAAATCTTTTGAATGTTATCTTTGGACACTTCTTACTATAATTTCTTAACGGCTTAGGACTGCTACGTTGGATTATACTATACTAATAACGGTAGTTAATACATTGATTTGGATACAATTTTAAGGCGTAATATGTATTATGTTTATATTTTATTGGACAAAATTTATTGTCCATGTGGACGAAATAATGAATTTTTTATCGTTGACTACGGTAAACGGTACGGCTGTATCCAGCACAGTTTTGATCAAGAGTTGTTTCCTATGACTTGCTTCGTGAGAATCTACCAGAGATTATTACTAATTATTCCCGACACTGCTATGGTGGTTTAGCCAAGAAGAATAAAAAAATGTAGTAATTTAGTTTACATAAATACAGTTTAAATTATCTCAATTTATGACAAATTGTTAGAATGATAGCTGTTTTCGACAAAATATTGCACACCAGAAAAGTATTTTTCTGAATTAAGGTACGAATTTTCTCCAATAATTTTCTCGCTTTTTACATGGAAAAGGAGGACAAACGAGCGTCAAGGTCACCTGGTGTTAAGTGATCACCGAGGCCCCCATTCTCTTGCATCACCAGAGGAAGGTACCCATGTCCGTCAAACACAGCACAAGAACGCTCTTTCCACATTTTCGTAGTACTTTGAAGAAAGTTAACTGTGGAGTAACGCTATACCAGATGGTGGGGATAATATACTAATTTGTGGCGTGTTGTACAAAGATGAAATTTGACTGCAGGAATCAGGTGAAACAGCTCTTCGGAACACTCCCGATGATAAATGCGGTAGAAGACTGTATTAGATATACCGGAAGATAGCCTCCCGACCGACCATGGGGAAAGCCGTAATATCGTTGATGAACTGGATCTTCTAGGTATACCAAGGACTGGCGGATTTTGGAGAGTAGGGAGGTAATAGCTGTAATTTTCCGGATCCGATCAGTCTCCTTTTTTTGGATTCGGATGGACAAGGCTGACTTCAATGTTTCAGGGACTACGCCTTTTGAATATGAGTGCTGAAATAAATTTGTTACCACCATCATCAACTCAGGGGCACACGTTCCAAGCACGAATAGGGAATGCCATCCGATAACTCCTATCATCGAAAACAGAGCTTGCCGAACAGTTTTCGCTTTGAACTGTACTTTAGGCATAGAGCTCTGACACCGCGGTATGGTCGGGGCTGTTTTTCTGTTTTCGTCAAGAGTCGAGTTGAATAGCACAGACTATATAAAATATGTTTTGAAATAAAATGAATAAAATCACGTAGGAAAGGTATTGGAATTAGCTCTTTACTGGCAAATTCTTATTTTCATCATAACATGAATATTATAATTCAAAGTCTTAATAACGATTCTGTCAGCTTTTTGTTGTCTGCTATAGAAATAAAAAACAGTACCTATTGAGGACATATTATTACTTACAGTTTATAACATTATTATTAGGTATCTACTTAATTTTTATTATATGCCATCAGACCATGCAGCCAAACACAACACATCTCTATTTACGGCTAAGAATAAGCTGCCTTGATTGCAAAAAGCCTGGGAAAATTACTACGGGTGACTGGAGAAAAGTTGAAGAACGCAACAATATGCATGTTAGAAGACCGGAAGCAAGATATTCACTGACACATGACAGTGTTTGTGAGTGATGATCATAATAATAAACTTGATTTAGGTGGTGCACTATAATTTTAATAATAAATCACTTTAAGTTTCGATTCTTTATTTTATTTCACTCTAAAAGCCCTTTCACCAGAATATTTTTGATTGCACATATTCTACAAAATGTCTCGATTGACCAAATAAGAATATGTACGAGGTGAAATCGTTATGGAGGGCTTTTACCATCGTATAACTTATTAATAATTCAATAGATAAGAAATTGGTCCAAATTCCAAATTAAAATTCAGATTTCAAGCTCTTTGAGGATAATAATCGGCTATATTCATAAATAATTTCACACCACCGTATCCACACAGTGAACTGTCAAAATTATCAACCAAAATAAATTTGACAGACTATAGGTAGATAATAATAAAATTTCTTAGTTTAAAAAAAACTTTATTAACAATAGTTACAAAGATTAATAGTTTTATATAATATTTCAATTCTCAATATTTAGTCAATAATACATTCTTAGATACAAAAGGTTAATTATATTACTTAAGGCTGTACTTTTTGTTTCCAAAACAATTGAAACAGACAATTATTATTACACATACCTATTCACACATTATCATTATTTTTGATTAGATAATGTTTACTTTCGTCTTACCATAATATTTACAGCAGTAATATACAGCTAAAAGAAGCTTTCAGAAATTAATTAATTTAAGGCGCAGAGTAAGCAGAAAACACGCAAACATGGTGTTTGTGGTGAAAGGATAGCTTTTCGAGCTATGGACACTACTTAATCCTGTTACACATATCCTTAAGTCTTAGTTCTAATGTTTGCTGTTGGTTATAGTTAACACGTCCGATCCTTTTTGAACTACCACTTTTCTTTGAAGTTAAACAAGTTTTTTGGCAAGGAGTGACGCATTTTTCTGGTATTTCTCTCAGAAAAGTTATTCTTATAGCTTGTACTTTTTTGTGTAGGTTCATTTATTCAGATTAGTAGTGAATAACGAGGATTGTAAGCATATAGACTGTTTCCACCCAAGAATTTTGAAAATATTGGCTTTGTTACATAGATGGCGGGCCGGCAGCCGTGAACTCATATCGCTCAAGGTCGCTGGCATTTAGTGTCGCCTTAACGCAAGAAAAGAGTTTCAAAGTGTCAGGCGGTGAGGCGTGGTGCGGAGGAGGGAAGGCTAGGTGCGTAAGTGGGCAGAAGACGGGCGCAGGGGAAGGCTTGGTAAGGACGGGCACGAAGTGGGAGGACGAGATGTGGAGAGATGTTTGAGTGGAGAGGTGTAGGGGTGAGACGTTTTGAGTGGAGAGGTACAGAGATGAGAGATGTAGAGGGGAGAATAACGGAGAGGAGAGGTGCAGACAAGAGATTTTTTGAGTGCAGAGGAGAGTTTCGATGAGGAGAGGTGTGGGGGAAGAGCTGTGGAGAGGAGAGTTGTGGAAGGAATAGGAGCGACGAGGAGAGGTGTGGAGGGGAGAGGTATGCAAATGCCGGTAAGCAAGTGATTTTAAAAAGTTAAGTAGGCAACTTTTTATTTCCTACTGTGTCCATTTAATACAGGACAAAAAAAAGATAAATTAATTAAGAATAACATTTTTTTAAGTACCTACTCAACAGTACCTTGCACTGCACAACCACATTATAATATGTCTTCTCATAGAGGCTAGGGCTATAATTAAATGCAAGTCTTGCTTATTTTCATCGCCTGGTCAGCAATTTCACATAATTGTAAATCATAGTCCTCTGCCCGAATACAAATATATTATTAATAATTATGTTAGAAATGCAGCATATAGCCAAAGAATCTAAATAGGAATTTCTTTCTTATTTACATCTCTATGACGAAAACGATGGTAGCAATAGATAAACCTACCACTGAATATCCATAAAAGCATACATAAAAAGATAAGAAGTATCACTGTTTATGATAAAATGTATATATAAACAATTAAAATTTAAAATTGTTTTAAAGACAACAACAAAATTATATAAAATAATTCTTATGAATATTTATATACTTAGGTACTTACTTAATTCATTTTATTTACACTATCCATAATTAAGTCATTTTTGGATATTTAATTTATAACCTAATCATATAAATTAAAATCTCATAATGAATTTGTTTGTTAGTCACTCTATCGAATTCTCTAATATATAGGTATTGAATCCATCCACTAGTTTCAAAGACTTGACAAAAAAAAACATGAAAAAAAAATCTGACACATAACCTAAATTGAACTATCGATTATCTTATTATCGATTTCTTATTCAATTTAAAGCAATTAATTTTTACGAGGACAGAGTAAACATAAGTCAAGTTTCCCATCTACTTGCAGGCAAATATTAGCCGTTTTATCATAGATTCATGGCGGTCCTCAGACATGTTTTAACTCGTTCTAGATCTAACTAACAACTAAGAAGAAGTGACAGACATTGTAGGTCTCTAATCGACACGGACGCCTTAGTACCTATCGAATGGTTATAAAAATACAACGTCACAACAATAGAAAAACATTTCTATAAATATTTATAAAATAAAAAAGCTATCAATACAAAACTAAACATTAACTGTCTTATTATTAAACGCAATGAAAAGTTACTCCAACTTGAAAATTACTTCTCTGTGTCATGTACAAAGGTGAGATAAAGGCAAAATGTTACCCACGGTAAAATATTTGCATTTCTAGAAAATATTAATTCAATTCATTCAAATATTAAATTCACATTCGAAAAAGAAAGCAACAACCGATTGCCTTTTTTGGATATTTTAAAGACAAAAAGTTTGAAATTTGGAATAACTTTACTTCGTGTTTATTAATAACATAGTCGCTATCTGTTCTTTGCTTGGTTCTTTCTGGACTCAATTCTCTTCTGTAGCGTTCCCAGCAAAGCCCCGAGTACGTTGTGGCCAGGCAGCCGCTTGCCAAAGAGAAGCCTTTTGACAGAGTCATCATAAGTTAGCAGCGCCACCATGTTCTGCAGCAGAAATCCTTGGCAGTACTCAAGGAGTTGCGTAGCGCCATACACCTGTAAAAATATTTTACTTAGCAACGTTATGAGTTTTCTTTAAGTTTATGTTAGGTTGTATGCGAAGTGATACCAATGGGAATGCTATTATAATATTTCCTTGACCTAAATCACAATAAATTTCTTCATTTAGTTCAAGGAAATGAAACTTATGATTGTCACACGTTTTTTTATCGTTTACACAACTTCGGAAAAGGTTTAGTTTTAATATGAATTTGCAAGAAACTCAAAACTCACTCTCTTAAATCAATATTTACAGCTTCATTTTGTTTTCTACAAATAATTTTAACATTACAATACAAGTAAAGTGATACAACAAAAATACTCAAACGTCAAATACTCAACGCCTTACACGAATTAGTCAAAGTAATAAATGTAAAATAATATATTTTAAAAATCATATCTGCGCTTTTATTGAGCCCGTCACCAGGCTGTATCTCATAAACCGCAACAGCCAGGCAGCTGACATGATGACGGAGTGTAACAATAATAAAAAATCAAAATGACGAAATTCAAAATGGCCCCCATCAATAAAAAAATCTATTACAAAGGCCTTACTTATTGTTGTTGAAGTAATGACAAGACGAGCAAAACCTTCATTTAATAGCTCAGTATTCTTGAAAACCTAAAATTCTGCTTAGCATAATTGGGCTAATCACATTCTCAGTAGCCCTTGAAATTGCACTAGCTACGGCGTCTGCCAAGTCAAAAGAACACGTGGTTGCACACAACGATTACAAAAACTATCTAGCAGTCGTCCAGTGCTGGTTCACAATATACATGTTCAAGTTCGATCTCTTTTTTATTTAGGGCTAGAACGTGCAGCTGATCCACCCAGCTGTAAAGCGGCAGCCTATATCAAAAATACCTAATTATGTAAACTCCATTTTTAATTCAGGACAATGCAAATGCAATTATTTTCCAAAATGGCGGCAAAACTTTTTGTTTGACTTAGAAAATAATCAACAGGAGAAATAAATAAGGTACCAACTTAACATAATCCGAATAACATTAACCACTAATACTGTAAAAGTAAAAAAGCACGCGTGGTCAGTGCTGGATTCTGAGCGTAAGAGCATTGTAACAGGACGCGCGTTACGGGTAAGTTTGATGAAAAGTAAGTAACCTTAGCATGAATATAGACGGAGACGAGGTTGTGTAGGTCCACGGACTTAGCGGCGCGCGCTTCGCAATGCCTCTGCAGTGGCAGCAGTTGGAAGAACGATGCGGCTGCCAGTACCTCCAGCACATCCGCTTCAGGGATATCCAGCGTGGAGCAGTCACCCGAGTATAGGTACTTCATTACTTGCTGTAATTAAGTTATCATTGTAAACTGGTCGAGTCTTCCTATTTTATAATTTTCAGCCAATTACTTCGAAAAGCACCCTGCCAGAACTACATCTAGAGCAGATATATTCCTGAGAACAATTTATCCTATATAGATATTCCAATGGGGCCCAAAAGGGCTTCTACAATCCAATAATTATAAGTAGCATTTCTTTTTGTTTTTACGAGCATTTTTTTATGACAATAAGGGACGAGGCGAGCAGGACGCTCAGCTGATGGTAATTGATACGCCCTGCCGATTTTGTAATTGCAAATTGCAGTGCCGCTCAGGGCTCTTGAAAAGCCCAAAATTTCTGAGCGGCACTATAATTGCGCTCGTCACCTTGAGACATAAGATATTAAGTCTCATTTGCCCAGTTATTTCACTAGTTTCGCCGCCCTTCAGGCCGAAACACAATAATGTGTAATAACTGCTGCATGGCAGAAAAAGGGGCTGTTGTGGTACAACATACACTATGCTTCTAACTCGTAAATGCCCTTAGCCGCTTCATATGACACTCTTGGCCTTGGGCCTGCGAGTTCCCTATTCATAGCATGCCCCGGTGAAGCACAGGATTCAATTCAGACAATCGTTCGCTGAAAAGTATATTTACTTGTATTTGCACCAGGTATATACCTCAAAGATATGATATCTTATGTCGTTGATCTGCACGAGTGGCGGCGCAGGTGTAGACGCGGCGTTGGTGGCTGGAAGTGCCTCGTGCGAGGCGCGGGGCGGGGCCAGCATCGCTCGCAGACGAGGCGACTCCGTCACTAGCACTATCTTGTGGCCGTAGAACAGTCTGCCTTCAACTCTGATGATGAATAATATTTTTATATCAAAATAGTTTTTGATCTGCCAATTTTTCTGCTTGGACATTACGTACTTAAATGATTATCTTCATGAACATTCCGGAATCGTGGTCACACCAGTTGCGTGCATATCATATAGGCAGTGCCTACCTCGTTATGCACCTAAATAAATATAGTATGTAGTATCATGATACTACATATATATATGTATACTGCCAAATGTACATTAAGCAGTATACAGATTGCATTTACGAAACAAGCAGCGTTTCATACAATTTGTTAGTTTGTTAGATCTACAGTGCCTACCTTGCTAGAAAACCAATGCACGCCCCTGCACCAGTTTGTAATACTAGTGTGACTACGAGTATTTTTGCTCGTACTCACACCACGGGTCTTATCAACACAACATCCTAATTCCTGTACTAAATATTAGTGATGTATCAATTTTTGTTCTCAGCATGTCGGCAATCTCGATAGTTTACATATCGTCATCGAATAATTGTGGTCGGAGTTTTGGCTTTGATCTAGATCAGAAAAGTCAGGACTTTTAGTATGTCTGTCTCCTAACTAGTCCAATAAAGTTCCAAAGTCAAACATACCGCTTTTGACTTTTCCGTCCACATATATGTTGTGAGCTCAGATACTACATTAAGACACATTTTTAAAATTTAAAGTCAAATCGAAAGGAGGTGGGACACCCTTGAAAGTGGGTATAGTTCCCAGTTTTGTTCTAGCAACGTTTGTACAAAAGATGATTTAAAATAACCTAAGAGATTATATATGTGTCGTGATTTACTATATAAGCTCACAAATGTGGACGGAATGGTCGAAAACGGAAAGTTTGACTTTGGAACTTTGTGGGACTAGTTAGGAGACAGACATACTAAAAGTCCTATACCCTCTGATCTAAGCTTTGGAAGGGCCACTAGACCACTTTGGAAATGGTAAAAAATACTTATCTT
>CATIXN010000009.1:13604203-13627061 GCA_949711725.1 Leptidea reali
GCACGCAGCGCCCGCGCCCGCACCCGACCCGCTCGTGCTGTGCTCCAACTACGTACACAAGTATTTCAAACAACAATAATTTATATAAGATAACTAGCCGTTCCCGCCCACTTTTAAATAGAAGGAACATTGGAATTCAAGGATCTAGGATAAATTTCGCAACGAATGGTGGTAGTTTCATCTCGATACGATGAGTGGTTTAGGCGTGATAGACTCTCAAACAATGACTATTTTCATTATATATATAGAGAATAAGTATATGTGTATAGAAATCAATCAAGAACGGAACAGATGGCCCACCTGAAATTAAGGGTTAAGATGTATCTACAATAGTCAGACAATAATCGCCTTGCTACCTTCCTTTCATACTGAATATATATCATCTGTCTGTGTACAAATATCTCAGTAGTTGGTTAGATATTGTTAATCATCGCTGACGTAGTCCTCTCGCAGGCTAACGTGTTATTTAAAAGAGTTAAGATGATCCAGTTAAACGAGAATCTCAAATAAGTTCCCCCTTGTATTTGCCTGATGACATGGATGACCATTACCTGAGAGCATCTCATGAAATAGTATAGCGCTCGCTCAGCCTGCGGAGACAGCGGCGGGTGTCGCGAACCCAGTTGTCGGAGTACAGCTCTCAACTCCGCAGCAGACCCGGCGCATGTGGTGAGTAACACCGACGCACCAGAACTGACCGACGATGATGTGCCCGAACTGGTGTTTGAACCCGAAGTGCCTGAATATTCAGCAAGAATTGAGCAAAACAGAACTCTATCTTTTCAATATTATAAAGGACATGGTGACCAAATGGTATGATTAATAGGCATGTTTGTGTTCGAATCATGGCTTATTTATTATTTTATAGATAAGTATACATCCGGTAACACCTCTGTTTACAAAACAGGGAGTTTTGTAAACAGAGGTGTTACCGAATATCAAGGTTAAGGTTCCTTTAAGCCAGTAAGTATCTATCGAATTCTCCCGAATATTCAACGTACCAACATTGTTCCTAATAATATGTTTATAAACATCCATAACTCGGAAATCAACACAATATTATATAACTCAATGCTTTGCCTTTAACTTGCCTTGATTATTCCGAGAAACCTGAGCATATAGGTTAGGGTTACTAACCACTAGACTATTAGGTCATCGAATAGTTGCATGCATTAAATACATACCAGAGCCTCCTGTGGTTATGCCGGAATCATGACTAAGGCCTAGTTGCTTATGTTCAGGTCTTGGAGCGCCTGATGATGAACCGGATCCTGAGCCCAAGGAGCTCATTGACTCCCACCGGGACAGTGACAATGCACCTTAAACACAATTATTATTAAGTTGTTTATTATTACCGTTTTACTCACGATTTATCGGTGTGGGTAAGGACTAGTTTTAGACTATTCGGAGATTTAACAATTATTATTTATAAGTTGGCATTTTATATGGTATAATCTGTACTTATATAATGTATATGTGGTCCGTAGTTCCGACGGAACGCCGGAAAGGAATTTAGCCATGACTGTGTTTCGTCAGTAATGTCAGGTTTAAATTGGAATATTTAATTAATTATTGATGCGGCAATAAACCTTCGCTTTCATATGAAAACCATGCCTTGCATTCAAATGATTTGAGTTTTCTTTAGTGTTATTTCCGCCAATATTTGTCTTTAAACAAATCGACACGTGTTTAGCCTCTACACGAGGCGAGTCTCGAGTCTCGTGCCAGATTTTGGCGAGACAACACATCATGAAGATGCCTCGTGTAGAGGCGAAACACGTGTCGATTTGTTTAAAGAGAAATATTGGCGGAATTAACACTAAAGAAAACTCAAATCATTTGAATGTTTATTTTCATGCCTTGCATGTTCCGGCCTCAACTAAATGTATCTGAACAAATCGATCAGCTGATCATGTTATGAAAGAGAAGCGAGCTGGTCTGATGAAATATTTACCGGATGCTATTCTGCCAGCGTTTAGATGACTGTAGGGCTGTAGGAGTCCCCACAAGTGGGCGCAGTTTGCGACGGCGTGGTCGATGCTGGCTGGAGTTATCGGGGAGGTGGCTGCTGCAGCGCCAACTATCACAACTATCTCTTCTAGTAGAGTTTCTATGCCAGCGCATAAATATATCGCAGCGTATCTGAAAAATCGGATACAAATAATTACTTATTGCGTGATATTGGATATAACTTTTGTCAAATTTTTATTGGTCGAAACGAATTTAATTATATGCATCATTTGGTATTGCTGTTGATTTACGGCCGTTTTCAATAACCTCTCTATCCTTAGTTTAACTTACGGATACATTGCTGTCACCGTTTAATGACAAGATCTTATGTATCCATAGTTATGTCCAATATAGTTATAATCCAATGCTATCTGTCCATACGTTATTGAAATGTAAATATGCGTAAAAGGAAAGATTTGTCTACCTCTAGTAAGTAAAACTAAGGATAGACAGGTTATTGAAAACGGCCGCTAATCGTGTAGGTTCCTGGATTGTTATTTATATTTAGATATTTCCAAAGCCGAAACAAGTCAGAATACTGATTCATCGTAAAAAATCGTGGCCAGGTTATTGGCTGCTCTCTGAACAGACACTTGCATCCCATTCTGTATCACGAACGCAGAGCGCTTAACGCGGAAAAAAATCATCACTCTCGTTATTCTAGAATGCGACAGCCTATATTCACATCAGGCAAACATATTTAGCAACCCCGATACCATCCGACAAGCCTGTAAAGATCCAAGGAGGCTAGTTTTTGGTCGTAGAGTATTTATACAGCCAACTATTCACGCTGGAATATTTTAGATGTAGGAGTGAGAAAAACTGGAGCTAACTAACCTAACCTATAAAAATAATAGTCAGCAGCACTCACTCGTGTACGAAGGATGCGACGCGAACGTCCAGCATCCAGCGCAGGAAGCGGCCAGGCACTAGGCTGGTGCGCGCACGCGTTGCTGATCCCAGTCTGCGCGCCGCGCCGCCAGACGTCGCGTACATCGTCGCCGCTCGCTGACAGCCCTGGGGGGAGGGAGTGTCAAATTGATGGTACAGAGATCTATCTCACAACACCATCGTCATCACATCTGGACAAAGGCCTCCCTCAAAGATTTCCACGACGATCTTTCCTGCACTGCCCCTATCCAACGTATTCCAGCGATCTTGACCAGATCGTCTGTCCATCTTGTGGGGGGCCTACCAACACTGCGTCTTCCGGTACGTGGTATTATTATCTCACAATTAACGCTTAATATAATTGTTCGCCGCTATAATGGCCTATTATAGCACAGTCCTACGCACTATTGTTGCGAACTTCCTCACAGAAAAAGTCAATAACACTGCACAGTCCGAGTTTGTCTAATGTCGATGACGTGAGTTAAAACCTGGAGGCTCTAGGTAGAACGAGTAGTATTTGACGTTCAGTAGATGATTTTAAATCCGAAATTGAATTTGAATTCTTCATCGTAATATTTACCTTTATGCAAGATTCAGCTAAGGGTGTGCTGAGAATAACTCGGAAAGCGCCGGCCACCTCGTGCTTCGAACAGAACCCGAAGTTCTGTGACAGACGCTGCGCTTCACGTGCAACTCGAACTAATGCGCTGTAACATTGCACAAACTAATAACTACTAGCATTAAAAGGCGCAATGATATTTAAGTCCCAGGTCACATAGGCGCGTAGTACGCACAAAATCATACACCATAAGAGGGCTGAGATTAACATAGCTGTTCAGTAAAATAATTATTTACAAAACTCCTCTGTTTACACTAGTCAGGATCTTTTTATTCACAGCCCATTTCGTATAGCTGTGAATACTTTTTTATCCAGACAAAGCCCAGGAAGCAGCCTCTCTCGAGAAGGTCGCGGAATGGGGTAAATTGAACCTTGCCCAATTTAACCCCCAGAAGACTCAAGTTTGCGCGTTTACCACTAACAAACCCCATTTGTCGTATCACCGCTCTTCGATAACACTTCCCTTAAAGCCTCGCCTAGTATCGGAATACTGGGTCTCGAAATCTCGAGCGATTGCCAATTCCGTGGCCATCTGGAGGGCAAAGCCAAATTGGCTTCGAAGAAGCTGGGCGTCATCAATAGAGCACGGCAATACTTCAAGCCGGCCCATATTCTAGCGCTCTACAAAGCGCAGGTCCGACCAAACATGGAGTATTGCTGTCATCTCTGGTCTGGCGCACCCCAGTATCAGCTCGATCCATTTAACCGCGTGCAACGCAGAGCAGCTCGAATTGTCGGGGACCCAGTGCTCTGTGAACGGCTGGATCACTTGGCGTTGCGTAGAGACGTCGCTTCATTGTGTGTCTTCTACCGTATTTATCACGGGGAGAGTTCCGAAGAGCTGTTCAACCTGATTCCTGCCACCGAATTCCACCTTCGCACGACACGCCACAAAGTAGGGTATCATCCCCACCATCTGAATGTGTGGCGGTCCTCCACAGTGCGGTTTTCAAAGAGCTTTATTCCTCGTACCTACTACAAAGCTGTGGAATGAGCTTCCTTGTGGGTACCTTAAAAAAGCGCGTACACCTTCCTTAAGGGCCGGCAACGCTCTTGTGATTCCTCTGGTGATGCAAGAGAATGTGGGCGGCGGTGATCACTTAACACCAGGTGACCCGTACGCTCGTTTGTCCTCCTATTCCATAAAAAAAATTCTAAGATTGTTTAATGGATTAAAAGGATCTAGGAGACCAATTAGGTAGTTCGAAAAAAAAAGAAAACGAATAATTTACTGGTCCTGATAGTGAGTGTACTAACCGTTGCAAGAGGTAGGCGAGGCGGGGCGGAGCGTCAGTGGAGAAGCGCCCAGCGACGTCACGGCATCGGCCCGTCTGCAGCGCTCGCGAGATGTCGCCCGCACTCCACGGCACGCACCGGAGCTCGACTAGCCTGCGTTACACGATATTTTATGCTTCATCTACTAAATAGCTGACACAGTAATTAACTCGAAAACAACACGCACATTATCTTAGAGAATATGTAGTGAATGTGCTATGGTTGTGACGAGATATTATGATTTTAAGAGGAACCCATATCTCAACACAGCTTTAAGAGATTATTCCAGCCGATCCTCTAATCCTCGACACAATACTTGTGATTTTGTGTTTTAAAACTCTTGCTTACAAAATTATAAAAACTTAAAGATAGAAAATAAGTATGAAAAAGAACAGACCGTTAAAACAATTATTGACATTATTGTCTTGTTTTTTGTTAGTTTGTATGTTAGTGCACGCATCTCGTAGAAGCCATTCGCTGGGCTCAAAATCCAATTACTGATAAATAAAAATCTTATCTTTTAATCCATATATTGTTAAGATTTTAAGTTTTAAATTTAGAAACCTCATAGCGTCTAGTCGCGTTATGGGCATTCAATATACATTCAAGCATAGTTGCAGGACGGCATTGTGCGGAGGGCAGCGAAACGAAGTCACAGGCACAGCTTGTTGTAAATATAAAATGAACAGCTCACCTATTATGTGAGTCGACCCAGACGAACTCGTCGGCACTGGTCACGTTGGTGTCAAGTGACGGCTGCCGGACCAGCGGAACGCGACGTCGTCGAGCATCTGCTGCACTGCCGTTATCTGGCACAGTGAGATCATTGTGATTTGATGAAATTATCTCAGGAGCCCTATCACCAAAATTGAAATACGAAGTATCGGTTGACGAAGCGTACACTATTCTATTACTAAAGTGTTTCGGATCCGAAGATCGATACGAATTACGCCATTTGACATTTTGTCTTTCCTTTAGCTTATTACCACAATAGACAGTTTTTTTTATGGAATAGGAGGACAAACGAGCGTACGGGTCACCTGGTGTTAAGTGATCACCGCCGCCCACACTCTCCTGGAACACCAGAGGAATCACAAGAGCGTTGCCTTTAAGGAAGGTGTATCATGTCGTACCCATGTCGTATCGTCCCGGAAACACCGCACAAGGAAGCTCATTCCACAGCTTTGTGGTGCGAGGATGAAAGCTCCTTGAAAACCGCACTGTGGAGGACCGCCACACATCCAGATGGTGGGGATGATATCCGAACTTGTGGCGTGTCATGCGAAGGTGGAATTCGGCGGCAGAAATTAGGTTTAACAGCTCTTCGGAACACTCCCCGTGATAAATGCGGTAGAAGACAAACAATGAAGTGACGTCTCTACGCAACTACAAAAGATACAGCCGTTCACAGAGCACTGGGTCCCCGACAATTCGAGCTGCTCTACGTTGCACGCGGTCAAATGGATCGAGCTGATACTGGGATGCGCCAGACCAGAGATGACAGCAATACTCCATATGTTGCCGGACCTGCGCTTTGTAGAGCGCTAGAATGTGGGCCGGCTTGAAGTATTGCCGTGCTCTATTAATGACCCCCAGTTTCTTCGAAGCCAATTTGGCTTTGCCCTCCAGATGGCCACGGAATTGGCAATCGCTCGAGATTTCGAGACCCAGAGGCTTTAAGGGAAGTGTTGTCGAAGAGTGGTGATAAGACAAATGAGGTTTTATAGTAATAAACGCGCAAACTTGGGTCTTCTGGGGGTTAAATTGGACAAGGTTCAATTTACCCCATTCCGCGACCTTCTCGAGAGAGAAGAATTTCGCGAGAAATGAAGATTCCTCTAAGAACTCTTTCACGTTCATCAAAAATTAACTGAAATATGGTGCTGACATGCTAGTTCTATAAATTGACGACAAGCACAAAGCGCAAAGTATTCCGAATATCAACGATATGTGATTTAGGAATCACATTATAGCTAAAGAGGGTGACTCGATCAAATTGCTTCCTGTCCCGAGTCGGGCGAAAGTACAAAAATATCTTCTTTACTGATCACAACGCTTCACAAAAAAAATCACAAAGTGTACGCTCATAGACCCAAAAAACTGCAACGTGGTCGTCATATTGCGTCACTCATGGTTTAGTGGGGGGTGTGTTATCAAGGAGTTAAACGATTCATTTTATTAAAAATAACTGAAGACCTCAGACAAACTGTTTTAAGAAACTGTCTTACTATTTATTGTGTTGTGAAATCTCTTATCAATGCGGTTTTTAAAACTATACCTACATTTGACTACGCAAGACTTAGCATCTGGTCACAATGCACAAACATATCCAAGCTGGGATAGAAGTCAAGATTAAGGACTTAATAAAAGTTGGAAACTTTCTTCTTGCCCAGTTGTTGGCTTTGGACTGCAAATGTAGTCACTTTAAGGAGAAAACGACACGCCGACATCCAGTCGCTTTTGAAATCTCTAGTGTTCTAGCAATGACAAAATTTCCGTAAAAGTCTTATAAGCTGCATAGCATCCAGTCTGTACATTCCAAATGGTTTGTAAATGAGGGTCGGTACCCTGTCCTTGTGTATGTTTCTTAGGCTGTGATATATACAAAGTTCTTAGACTTTTCACTTTACTTACGTAAAACTCAGCTGAGTAACTTAGCATAATCTTTGATTTCGTTTTTATAATTATTTTGCAGCAGAAGTTATGCTGAGCTTAAGCGAAGATAACCCAATGCAAAAGTCGAGTTCGCGTTTTATCACACTCAGCAAAGTTTAACGTGAGTAAACTCTTAGCAAAGTCTATGTACGCTTTATAGATCTCAGCCTTAATTCTAGATCTTATGGACTCTTACTAGAACTAACGGTGTACCATTGCTGGTAACCTGATTACCCTGAGCTCCATTGTTACTGCCCCCGCCAGCACTCGAAGCTCCACTTGTCGCTGTGCTGCTGCTGTCTCGTGATCTGAGAGTCAACTGCTTGATGGCAGACCGGATGTCTTCAAGCCCTCCGCCCCCTGGCCATGGTGACTGCAGCTAGAATTTAATAAAGCATGCTAAGTTTCTTCGGATATTTATTATTTTCTTGTGCCTTTTGTTAACACTTTGTTATATTAAATTGATATCAGTCACTTCTGGGATTAATCATATACCATCATTATACCACAACCTGAGACTTGAACAAGACATAACAAGATTTACGATCCATGCGTCATTCGAACTGTTGGCTTCGTTGGAGACACACACACAGAGCGCTCGGACGGAAGAGAAGCTCGGCTTCGAGCACATCGTTCATAAATATTGGTTACAAATTTAATTTGTGCCTATCTTAAAATTCCCAAAATATAAGGTCTTGACAGATGTTCCTACCAGTGAACCAGTATACCATAACCATATTCCAATCAAGTGACATGTTATACATATCTAAATTTCCCAATTTTTCATTTAAGAGTCTACATGCTCCCCTGGTAATACTATTATAGAGTAACATCCCAGGGCCACCAGACGTCACGTATTTTCTCACGAAGGAAATGTGGACAATTAAGTAGTGTTAGTATGTACTAAGAACGCATGCCCCCCTTCTAGCTTGCTTAGGCGGCCAATTTTCCGGTACCAGGCAATCAAGGTGCCCTCGCGCTCCTACCCATAGAGGCATTAAAATTGAATTTAGAGGATGATTGGCCCCTTGGATCGGTCTGTCTTCTTGTAAAAGGTTTTAAAATAGTTGTCCGGTGGACATATATAAAAATGGAGCATAAGAATTTACGTGAAGTTAAGTAATTAGTAAGTCTGCAAAGCAATACGGCCGACGGAAAGTGTCTGGGAGTATTGGCGTCTTATTTTTAAGGATAGATTAGCCTAGAATATAGGTAAAAATCAGCTTGGAGACTACCTGCTGGTAGGCATGCGTTCTTAGTACATACTAACACTACTTAATTGTCCACATTTCCTTCGTCAGAAAATACGTGACGTCTGGTGGCCCTGGGATTTTGGACTATTACTAGTGTGGCTTGCAGTTGTTATTTTGATGGTGAACATAATGTCTTTTTGAGGAGTGTCTTTCAGGTCTATTTAAATAAAACACTTTTAAAGGATTAAAACGCGTGTAATTCTGTGTTTTTACATTAGATTTTTCAGTCCCCCTGAAAACGAGATCTGGAAAGGTCTTGAAACGTCGGGCTAGCTAAAATAAAAATGCAACTTATATATGCAAAAGTCTAATGTAAATACCACAGTTACAATTACATGCGTTTTAATCCTTTCAAAGTGTTTTATTTAAATGTGTAACACTCGCGTTAATCAATGAAAATACTTTGTCTTTCGGGTCCTTTTTTTCGCAGTGTAACCGAACAAAAAAATCGGTTCTTCATTTATTAGTACATATAAATTGCACTTATAATGTCCCGTCCTCACCTTGTTGTGCGGCCGGTGCTTCGTCCTAGCATGCGGAACCTGCTTGGAGCGCCTCGGTTCCTCGCGGGCTGCTTCCCCCCCTCCTCCGCTGTCCGACATCGAGGCGTGCCCCGAAGAACGATTCTCATCAGAACTGCTGTTACACTCTCGACCTCCATTCTGTAAATAACAATACATAGCTATTGTACTTAGATCATTTTACGTCTAGATAGGATGTGACAGCTGTGAACACGTTGAAATAAATTAGCACCACTGGTGTCCGTTGAGTGGTGTCCGTTGAGTAACACCAACGCCAAACACCAGTTGAGTAACTCTCTATAGAGCTGAATACATTTTGTTGGTAGCGCTGACTCGCGCGAATCTTCGAGTGTATGACGTAGTTTGTCAACCACACTAAAGTAATAAACCGAGCCAGTTGTCGTGCGTTGTCCAACAGCAAGATGCTCTATCTAGATATATTAATGATGTAAGCTATTGTAGTACAAGCAAGAAACGGCACGGGAGTCGGGACACTTTTAATGATTACATTTTTGGAAGAGCAATCTTACGGCCGTTCCCAATATACTATCTACAGATAGAGATAAATTACTACCTTCTACTATCAGTAATTAGCTGTCAATAATCTGAAGCTGTCGCAATATACCAGATAAGACATTCTTATCGCCTTATATTGGGACGCGGGATTTGCAATTTCCATACAAACTTCTATCGCTGGTAAGCTATACGTCGTCCCATTGACAGACAGCGTGTACGGATAAGGTGAGTTACCGTCGATAAGTTTAAAAGTCAACAAAAGTTACGATTTTTATCTCAAGTAAGAGATAGACTGAATATTGGGAACGGCCGTTAGACAGTTAATTAACCCAACTGCACTGCAACTGCACTGAAGCCAGGCGTGTAGGTAACTTAGTTACGAAGACCTCAGACCTGAGAAAACCGGTAAAGCGTATAGATGTAGTAGTTTTTTTTTTATGGAAGAACAGGACAACCGATACGGATCACCTGATGGTAATTGATCACCGCAGCCTAAACTCTCTTGTAACACCAGGTGAATCCCAGGGTTGCAGACCTTATAAATCATCGAATAAACGTACGCATATACCTCAGTTCCAAAGAGTAACAATTCAGAAATGGGTTCCAAAAGAAAGAACTCGAGTTGTTCCTGTTGGAAATGAAAATATTCCAGAAATATTGTAAGTAACAACTTAACTGCATTCACTTATCGACTTGTTTTTCTATGGTAATGGCGGTTTTTTATTTATGGAACAATATCTCTTACTTATATCAAACTTACTGAATTTAATACTTGTTGCACTTTAGAACTTTTTTTTATGAAAATAAGGGACGATACGAGCTGGACGTTCAGCTGATGGTAATTAATACGCCATACCCATTAGAATGCAGTGCCGCTCAGGATTCTTCAAAAACCGAAAAATTCTGAGCGGCTCTACAAATGCGCTTGTCGCCTTGAGACATAAGATGTTAAGTCTCATTTGCCCAGTAATTTCACTAGCTACGGCACGCTTCAGACCGAAACAAAGTAAGGTTTACACATTATTGCTTCACGGCAGAAATAGGCCCCGTTGTGGTACCCATAATCTAGCCGGCTTCCTGTGCAAAGGAGCCTCACATTGGTAAAGTAAGGTAACGATGTGAATTTGAAAACTTAAACACACTGGTACGTGGCGGGATCCAACCGAGGATCGAACCGGTGGCTCCATGATGCCTTGTGTAGAGGTGAGACTCGTGTCGAATTGGTTCAAACTAACCGGAACAAATCTTAGCGGAATTCATGAAAAATCACAAAAATTTAATTTGAAAACAATATTAATGAACGATGCGGTACTCGAATCCGCGACCTCTCGCGTTCCGTGCGAGCGCTCTTCCACTGAGCCAACCATTCGAGTGACGTAAAGTTCATAAATCTTGATATGTCTTTGTTCAACTCTCAGGTTGTGGTTTAATCTACTTTACAGTTGATTTTATTACCTTGAGATGTCGTTCTTTCAAATCTAAACGATTTGTAATGTTTTTTTAAAGTGATAAGCCCCACTTTTGGGATTAATTACACAAATTAAATTTAAAAACAAAATTTATAAACGATACAAGACTCATTCATAAATTTTTGTTTTCATTAGATAGTAGGTAGTTAATCCAAGAAGTGAGGGTTATCACTTTAAAAAAAAATAACAAATTGTCATGAAAAATCATAAAATTTGAATAATTACCGAATTCCGCAAAATAGCACCTAAAACGATTTTTTAAGCTATTGCATAGCTTCTATCGCGGGCCTTGAGCGTGGAGACCGAATCCTGAAATTCCGTAACGAAAATAACCTAACACTTACTTACTAGATGTATATAGATATTTCGGCACGGTCATTACAGTTGCCGTGGAACAGCGGTTATCACGTATGCTTTTTGTGCAGAAGGTCCCAGGTTCGAGCTTGGGGTACATCTTGATTTTTTTTAATTTCTTTATTTTTTTTATCACATTTTTTTAATTTTTATTATAATGACAAGCATTTTTATTTAGTTTCACCTGTCCCGTTGTCTGTCTGTAATCAAATCTTGCAAGTTAAATTTTACTCACTAACCATTTGCTTTTTTTAAAATTAATTTTATCAAAAAAATACTGCTTATATAAAATAAATAAATAATTATAATTGCATAAGTTGATAAAAAATGCTTTACCGCGGCAGTCCCCTAGTGCCACACGTCTTTTTTATCTAGTTGGTTGGTAAACGGTCATCTGCCGGTTTTAATCTCGTTTTTAGTTCCAGTACATATTTTCTTTTCTTTGAGTCTTTCATCGGAGTACAAGCCTTCTTAAACATAGAGAACCAGAAACCCTGATTTTCCGGGTCAATAAAAGAAGAGGGAAGTCCCATGCCCAAGGTTGTCGTAAGAAGCGACGTATCGCATTTAACCATAGAGGCTCCTTTGAACAGAATGCCGGCTAGATTATGGGTATCACATCGGCGCCTATTTCTGCCGTGAAGCAGTAATGTGTCAGCATTATGGTGTTTCGATCTGAAGGGTGCCTAGTAGTAGGGTAGCTAGTAAATAGTAAATTACTGAGTAAATGAGACTTAACATCTTATGTCTCTAGGTGACGAGTGCAATAAGAATTTTTGAGTCTTTCAAGAATCCTCAGCGGCACTGCATTGTAAAGGGCAGGGCCTATCAATTACCATCAATTACCGTCTTGCTCGTCTTGTCCCGTCATAAAAAAAAACATAAAAATACAAAAGTAAACATTACACTAGTCGGTATCTAAATAGGAAATGAAGTCATCGTTCGCAAGCATAAGTAAGGTAATTTTGGCCTTGTCTGATTGGTCCTCGATGAAGACAAAGTGAAACTTCTGTACCTACACTACTCTATATTCTGTGACTGTTTTTTCATACATCATATATGACGAGGAAAGAACCTCTGTATTGTTTTTAATAGGTGTTACGTCATTACCGTTGACATCACAATTGCTATCTTGCTGAAGATCACTCATTGGTCCTTCTAAAGAAAACTACACGAGTAGGTATTTTATTACTTTCTTTTATTCAACGGGCAGCGTTACGACGTTCCAGAGGTCCGTACTGATGTCGGAGATCTGAGGGTACTGCACTTTTATTACTTTCGTTTGTTCAACGGGCAGCCTTACGACGTCCCAGAGAGGTCCGTTCTGTACGACGGCCCGAGCACGACTGACTCAAGTGTCGACCGAGCTTGTAAGGCTGTATTTATAGGACCCGGCGCACGTGCTACTATCTCGTTTTTATAATAGGTGTGTTGTAGTATTTGCGCCGATATATATGTATCGTTCAATCCAACACTGTTCTCAAATCTCATAAAACCTAGCACAGCTTTAATGATAGTAATTATTATGACGGGTATTCACGATATATATTTTATTAAATTGATGCCAATATTTCCAACGCGACCACGATTCATGCAATTAGATGGAAATATCGGCATCAAATTAATACAATATATATCGTGAATACCCGTCATAATAATTATTACTAGGTATGTAAAGTTCCGCGATGATAAACGTTTAACATAATAAAGCTTTAATGATACTTGCAAAAATCGAATTCATGCATTACTCATTCATTAAATACAAAACTACAAATTCAATAATTTTCCTCGACAAATTCGCTACTATAGCCATAAAATCCCTTTAATCAGGTTAAATATAAAATAACTAAATAAACTGAAGTGATACTTGTTACCAATTCATAAAATTTTCAAAGTGTCCTTCTTGTAAAAATCATCATCCGTGCAAACTAAGTGAACAATTAAGCTAATAAAATATAAATGAATGGAGAATGTGTCATGTTATTCACAAGCCAATTCTTAATGTTTGAATGCGCTCATCAATGTTTTTGTTTTCGTAATAACCTGTAATATGATTGCTATTATGATGGAGCATCTGCTGGTTGAAGCTCATTGTGGAGGCTTTCGCTTTCATTCCCAGAGATTACGCTTTTCCTATCGAGATATCGTGGGAGCTCTACACAATGATATGGTTTTTATGCAGCTTACACTTTCGCCGCAGAATGCTCGAGTAATCTGCGTAATCGCGACGATTCGACTAATTAACTATTGTCAATGGAAATGGAATTTCTTTTAGAGAGGTTTTGGTTTAATTCTTTCAGTAGTTTTATGTTGTACTACAATCTACGTTGTGGCTAAGTCATAAGGCTAGGCCTTAAATAATCAGTCTATGACAAATATCCGGACGACCGAGCATTGCTCGGATTTTTAAGAATGTACAAAACTTGAACAAAAAAAAACTAATAGGACATCTGGATTCGAACCGGAGTAAGAATTTTCCGGATCAACCAATGTCCCATCTGAGCTATTATAGTCTTGTATAAAGAGGCGAAATTTACCTTTGTATTCTAATGTTATTGTAGCTGCTTCTCATTAAAACACGGATAAAACTACATTTTTTTATTGAAACCTAGCTAGATCGATTTATCGCCCCCGAAATTCATTGTATGCTAAATTTTATGAAAATCGTTTGAGCCGAGATTCAGATTATATATACAAGACAAGAATTGCTCGTTTATATATAGATATAAGATCAGTGTGAATGACAGCTACGTCTTACCCTCGCGATACGTCAGTCAGTTTGCTTAAGTGTGCGTGCGTTTGTAGAAAATAGAGACTAAAAGTTTGCAGCTATTATTTCGACGTGATTACAGCTTTTCACAATCTATCCAGATGTAAAATTATCTAATGCTTTATATAGCCTGATTCACCGTACTGAGTCATTTCTATATCATTTCTCCTTTCTTTCTTACTTAAATGGTGGTTGAAAACGACCACGCTCGCCCATTTCGCGTTTAACATTGTTACAACTTGGAACTATTGAAATAACTTTACGAACTCGAGAGGTAGAGAATCGTTGGACGCTGACATAAGCTTGTTTTTACTGTTTTTGATTGAAGTGACTTTACTTTGCTAGGTTTTGATGTCACAGCAGATAATATTGATATTGAGGTGGAGTCTACTGACCAACCTACAAGTGGCAAAACAAATATAAAAATAGGCCTCAGTGAATCCGGACTATGTAGATGTTGCCAAGAGGCCTACTAAGACCCTAATCACATCCTTCTGGAGTGTGAGGCCATCGCCGCAATGAGGGCGGGATGCCTCAAAGCCCTCATTATCCAGGACCTACCCCACTTGTGTCTCTTGAGGATACCACGCCTCACTAAGTCTGGAGAAGGAGATTTACTGTAAAACTTAGCTGAGTGTAAGCTTAGCAAAATCTTTTATTTCAGATTCTTATATGTACGGATAGCACAGTCGTAACAATTTCACAACAGCCCATTACTCAAAAATACCGTACAGTTGATGTTCTGATGGCGTGTGTTGAACATTTAACAATGTACGAAATAATGTTATAGAACATTCGTTTTAATTTGAACCCAGATATCTACCGTTAGTATAATTAACATTGACTTTATACCTAATCTAACTGTTGTTTCTTAAATAGCACCATCATTACTTAAATTCAACCTGTTTTGAGTTCTTAATTATTTAAAGTTTAAAATATCATTACAAGCATTCAGCAAGCACTTTATTACAGTAAGACTAAGAAAATAATTACGAAACAATTGGAATGTTTGAATCAAATGCATCACGGTAGTTTTCTATTTACTAGATGGACATCAAAACCCTACCAAGCCTCTGTATAGTCAAATAATAGATATTTAATTATAACAGCTGTACCAATAGTAAGCTGGTCCACTACAAGCCGGGACTTGTCATTCAAGATTTAATAATAATGTTTATTTTTGATATTTTAGTTTATAGCTTCATTGCTCCAACCCTGACATCTTTTGGTCCTTCGAGCCGGATCATTCTAGAAAAACCATTTTGGTCTTGGCTTAATTTGTGGCTTTGTATTGCAGTTCAACTTTAAATAAGCTTATATCTAACGAAACTATAAAGATGAGAAATGCTTAGATATAGTGAGAGACAATATTAATAATGGTATACACTAGTGTACACAAGTGCCTTTCACAATGAGAGCCAACACAAATATTTGAATTTTGTGAATAGTCCGAAATTAATGAACCTTGTAGGTCACACGCAATCAAACTTCTCTATCTACTAAGGGACGGACGAACGGCAGCATATTACCGAAAGGTATGAAGGTATTCGGGCTCTAGTAGGTCCTTAAAACTGTTTGAATTTACAACTCAGTTAATGAAGCTCATTAGTATTTAATAAAATGTTTATTTAATGATGCTGCCGAGGGATGTTTTTTATGACAATCATTAAAATATTTTATAGCATTCAAAAGCAGCGGTTGCGTTAACGGATATTAATTGGTTGCAATAAATTATGGCGAACGTTTGATAGTATCATCGCCTATTTAAATGGCAGTGTGTGTGGCGCTTTTTATTATTATAAATCCGTTATTTTTCATGTGGAATTCTTTTTTTGAGTTGTTAACTATTAGTTAACACAAAAAATCAATACATCTCGAAACGTACTAATGTAGAATATCTACAAGCAATCTGTATTATTCATATATATTATATACAAACACACACTCTAAATCTATATATATATATAAATAAATTGCTGTTCGTTAGTTTCGCTAAAACTCGAGAACGGCTGGACGGATTTGGCTAATTTTGGTCTTGAATTATTTGTGCAAGTCCAGAGAAGGTTTAAAAGGTGAATAAATATGAAAATGCTCGGAATTAAATAAAAACAACAATTTTGTTTATCCTTTGATGTGTCCCCCGTCGTACAGAAAATAAAATTGAAAGAATAGTTTAAAATGAATAACTAATTAGAATTTTTATATCTTTGCAACTTTCTCAGCAGATAAAATATAAACTTAATTTTAGCTCAAATAAAATTTGAAAACAAAATTTTCATGAACGTCTTAAGTTTGTCATAAGAAATAAATATTTTTATAAGTACGTGCTTCTTCATGCGTGTACGCGGACGAAGTCCGGGTATCAGGTATTTATATATAAAATAAAAGTTACTGTTGTCATAATTAGTTGTATAACCATCATTATTAGACATTTTAAAATATGTTGATGTTTGTTTTCTTTGACATTTTACATTGTGCAACCGGGAAGAGACTGACCCCCATGTTACGGGCTATCCTAGTTTGCGGGTCGAGGGTAATTTTAAGCAAAATTGTATTTTGCTTTTGTACCAAATAAATATTTATTATTATTATTATTATTTTTATATTTTGTAGAAGATCTAACAGTGTAAAGAATATCTGGGGCGTCCGCGTCGTCGGGCAAAACTTAATTTAGGGGGCCTACAGGCCCCCAAAATTAAGTATCTAATATCTACACTGAGTCTTTCAGTACGTGGTCGCCATTTGACGCCATTGTCCGTCAGTAATTGTTGAAGTAGTACTTCTTTAGGCGCGTTATGAAAAAATGATGAGAGTGAAATTTTAAGATGCGTGCGCATCACTGTAACACAAAAGTAACAGGTTGAAGTTGGTTCCTAAAATTTTCTGACGTTTGCGACATTTGTTATTTTTTTTTTTGGTTTCTACGTCCATTATTAGGACAGGCAAAGGGTTCAAGCCCATACAGCCGTATTCATTACAATAATAATAAATTGTCAAAGCCGTCTTTGCAAAATTTTTACAAAATTGTTCTTTCTAAAAACGTAGAATAGCACGAGGAATAAATCATTTTAGTGATTTTTGCTTCGTTAGGCCTAAGAAGTATAACTTAAATAAGACACTTTTAAAGGATTAACACGCGTGTAATTGTAACAGTTTCACATTAGATGTTTGCGTAAAAGTTACATTTTTATTTTAGCTAACCCGACGTTTCAAGACCTTTCCAGATCTCGTTTTCAGGGGGACTGCAGATGAAGTGAGTCTAAGATAGTATTTGTCATAGTTGTCATTATGAAGTTTAGCGCCATTTATTTCCTCGGAGGTGGTGTTTGCTGTACACAGATGGTTTTTGGCAAAATTTACTGACAGTGTCCTCTTCTTTTTTGGTATGTGTAGTTATGGGTTTTGATTTAGAGATTATTGGATCCCAGGTGTTACATAATTTAAGACCATCTTCTCTATTTAAATATGGGTGTTTTTTAATTTCGATGGCTTCACGTACCAGTCTTGGGAGAAATCTATTCTCTTTTACCAAAACTTTTGGTTGGTCGAACCGGATGTAGTGGTTAGGACGCGTCTGTTATGTGTTCACATACAGCTGACTTAGAGTGACGTCTGTGTTTGATACCCGCAATGTGTTCTTTAAGTCGGCTTGAGATATTACGTTTGGTTTGCCCAATGTAAGACAGGCCACAGTCGCAGTCCAGTTTATAGACGCCTGCATCTTGCAGTGGAATATTACACTTTACTGGTCTCAAGAAAATACTAAGTATAACTTCTTGCATGCATACATAAGTTCACATTATTTTTATATAATTGGTACCTTGTTTACCTGAGCGGGAGCTGGTTCAGCGATGGTCTGCTCGGTTTTCACTCGCCTCTCCAGGGCATAGCTGTTCTGTACCGGGGCACTCCGGACGGGGGCGCTGGCCACAGTGATCTGCGACACTGCAGCCACTGCCTTCAATTGTGCCGTGCTTGGACTCTCCGGCTCTTGGGTTTCTTCAGGATTTGCTGAAATATTATTGTAGTTATTTAGGCTTTATCTATACATGAAAAGTATTTAGTGAGAATAATTTCTTGCTATAACTTCTTATCAACTTAAAAGAATATAGCTCGCCTTACATTACTCATATAAAACTTAGCTATCTAAGTTGGATGCCTAAAGTTCTTCCACAGTGCTGTTTTCAAGAAACTTTTTTTACAGTACAACCAATCTGTGGATTCGTTCCACAGATTGGTATATCGTTGGAAACGTCTTGATGAGAAAAACTTAAAATCGATTGTGGCTTTCTAGGTCTAGAGGGATCAAAACTATTCACGTTCTAACATTTCCCATAGAATAACATTTTTGAAGTTTACTCTTAAAGAATCGATTTACATATAAGGCGCCCGGTATGAGAAAAATATGGATAGTAAAATCTACTCATCAAATCTCATAGCAACGTTTTTGGTGCGCATCATTTCTCGCGCACCTTTCACTGTCTTGTATTTTGAAGCTTAATTATATTATTGAAATTAATTTATTATTATGCTTTCATAAAGTTTAGTGAAAATTCTATAAATTATGGAAGAATGTGGTGTAAATAATGGTGCCGGAAAATCTGATAAGCACGTAGACGTACCAAGTAAGTTACAATTCTGTATGAATACAACACTATGACATGTGTTGTATATAAAATAAACGTGTGTGCTTTGTATTTATTAAATATTGAATTATTCAATATAGTTCATACAAATTTATAAGAGCTATGCATCTAATTAAATGTTTAATTTAATATGAAGAGTATATACCTATATAGCGCATTTCACGCCAAATAGGTAGACAATTTTTAATCTAACGTATTTTATTTTCTTAATATCTATAATTTTTTAAAGTTATTATGATTCAAAACTAACATATTTTTCTACATATTATTGTAAGTAGGTCTAAAATTTAGTAGGTAATAATGATATAAATTCGCTTACCACTGTTTTTGCGGTGTTCTTCGTGTTGTTACTTGTAGGTATTGTAAAGTAATAGCGATCGAACAAAATTTTCTCCATCACAGATATTTCAAGCAATATTAATTTGTATCTGCCTATTTTTAATATATTGATAAGAAGACCGATTGTACTGTATAATTTGTATTTCTAGTTTGTATGTTTGAAAATTATATGGATTGAGATTAAAGTTGTTTTTGAACAAATGTTTCAAATACATATTATTACAATAATTAGAGTTCACATTGGATTAGAGACATCTACTGCCTCTACTGGTGACTTAAGAAACGATATCACGTCATTGTAATATTATTTGTGATCGTGAAATCGATGTTAAATTTATGCAACATCATAAATACATGGAATTACATTACATAAATGGTTGCATTTTGTGTCATTACCGCTAGAGGGCGGTAAAAATGAAAATATCTATATCATAGTTAATTTTAATAACAAAATCATAAAAAAAACTAGGCTGGTTATGGAGCTACAATAGGAAAACTAATTAACATATTCTGAAGCTAATAAAAAAGCGGACTCTATGTCGTTTTTGAAGAGTTTAATTTAAATCATATCAATATAAAATTATTTTGTAGAAAATATACGATGAATAATTAAATAAATTAAAATTGTGCTGTACAATACCTAAATTTTTAACTACATAATTTCATATTATTAGGTTCTTGTACCTACCTAGAGTGATAAAAACTTAAATATTAGGTTGACCAATTAATGGTATCGAAACTATATATAAACGCGTAACACAAATAACTTCAATATTTTGACCTCAAAACCTAGTGCTGTCGGACTAAGCCCAACTGCAACTAGTTTGATCTTCATGCCTACCTTGCTGGAAAACCAATGCACGCCTGGTCTGTTTGTAGCCGACTTCATTGGACTTGATTTCATTTAGTACCTGTTCAAAGGCAATCGTTCTAGAGGAGTAAACTCCAGTCGTGCGTCGGAGCTGACACACACACTTTATTTTATAGAAGAAGGAGGATGAACATGATCCACAACGCTCTTGTCTTATATCAAGTGAAGCTGCCTTGCCCTTTTTATCCATAAATCCAGTCTTACAACAAGCTTATCCCCTACTTTAGCAGAATACATTTAAGTTATAGCGCTATTAAATTAATTACTGATTTATGGCGTGTTGATTTACATGAGATATACAGAGTAACGTGAGCAATGTTCTTCGACAGCAAACATTACATAGCCATTGGTATGTTTAGACCGTCAAAGACTGACCGCCATATTCCTCCTGACAGGAGCTATATATCTCTATTAGTTTTACACAGATCAAAAAGGCCGCCTTATCTAACGAGCTGTTAGATTATTTATATATTGAGGCTACAAGCACTCCTGACTTAGAATGCGTTCATAAATCTAGACAGAGCATTGCACTGAGCACTGCGGTTCAATGATTTTATCTTTCATTTCAATTACAAACACAGTACGCTTACATTGATATAATTTACAGCACTAGTTATCTATCGGAAAGAATGAGAGTGATATTGAAAGAAGAGTGAATGCAGGAAACAAGGTGAATGGAGCTTTGCACTCCTTTATGAGCAGGCAGAAGGTGTCTAATAAGGCTGGTTTGGCTGTGCATGAGGGGGTGTTGTTTCCAACACTCATGTACGGAAGTGAAAGTTGGGTATGGCAGAAGAAACATGAAAGCAGAATAAATGCAGTTGAGATGAGAGCGTTGAGAAGTATGATAGGAGTTAAACTGAGTGACAGGATAAGAAATAGTGAGATAAGGAAACGTTGTGGTCTGAAAGAAGATGTTGTGACAAAAATTGAGAAAGGTATGCTGAGATGGTTTGGACATGTCGAGAGAATGAATGAAGAACGATTGACGAAGAAAGTGTAGAAGGCCAGTGTGAATGAAAGTGTTGGAAGGGGTAGACCTAGGCGGACGTTTCAAGATCAAATCAGGGACGTCCTGAAAAAAGGCCAGGTCAAGAAGTACCCTAAACCGGAGAGCATGTATGAAAGGAATAATGAAAGTGGACGAAGCGAAACAAGTATGTAAGGATCGTAGCAAGTGGAAAGAAGTGGTCTCTGCCTACCCCTACGGGAAAGAGGCGTGATTTTATGTATGTATGTTATCTATCTGGCTATCTTTAAACAAATCCAGGTTTAACATCTCAACATATTAGTAAGGAAAATCTATTCATATTATCTACTGAATTACAAAAAAGTACTGATACGGGACGTTCCATATCTGTCTTAAGATCTTTTATTTTGTGTAATTCGAAATTTGGCCAGCAAGGCGCGTAAGGCAGTCTTGTCTTACCACGATCGTCAATGTCACGAAGTATTGTTTTTTTTCATGGAATAGACGAAGAATACATATTAAGAGCACCAGATGGTATGTGACCACTTTGGCCTGATCTAACACATTAGTAAGGTTCGTAGCGGGCGAGGATCGAACCTTTTGTAGCACCAACGCTTTCTCCACTTCCCTCAACAACCCTTAAATACCTAGGAAGGTATACAATAAATATAAGGCAGCATTGACACTCTCGAAATTTTCATCATTGCCTTAATAAGGAATATAAAAATTAGAATGTACCTACGCACTAAATAAACTAAATCCATTGATTAAGTATACAAGAGCTAAATAACAATCCTTGCCTTAAAATAATAGGAAATTCACGAACTTAACATGACAATAACTCAACTCAAACTTATAATAATTATCCAACCAAAGAGCGAACCAAAGTAACCGACATAGTCCAAACGATTGCGAAACTGAAGTGGCAGTGGGCAGGGCACATAGTTCGACGGACAGATGGCCGTTGGGGCAGTAAAGTCCTCGAATGGCGACCACGTACGGAAGTCGCAGTGTTGGGAGGCCCCCCACAAGATGGACCGATGATCTGGTCAAGATCGCCGGAATACGTTGGATGAGAGCAGCGCACGACCGTTCGTCGTGGAAATCTTTGGGCGAGGCCTTTGTCCAGCAGTTGACGCCTTCCGCCTGATGATGATAATAATTATCAGACGTGTCAATCGTCAAAATATAAGTAAATTAACAAAAATTTGGGAACGCTATCTAGATTTTATTATATCTATGGTTCATGATTAGTTGAGCAGGATTTACTGAAGGCACTACTTACCATATAAGGCTTCTATATGGGAAGCTTACATCTGTGTCGTGAGCTACAAATTTATGTGAAAAGTATTCCCGTGTTACCTCTACCATCACTACATATAACGTTTTCTTTGATAGCGACACTGTAATGTGTAATTTTCACATGAAGAGTTATTTCTTATTTTGATGATGAACGACAAAACAATTTTTAGGCCTTAAAGGCCTTTTAAATGCCAAGCGAGAAGCGTGTAGGTATGTTCTATTAAAAATCCTAGGCCTAAAAATCAAAATATAAATGTTTTGATTAATTGCTATTTTTACATCCGTTGCAGCCTTATT
Organism: Leptidea reali; assembly: GCA_949711725.1. Classification (NCBI taxonomy): domain Eukaryota; kingdom Metazoa; phylum Arthropoda; class Insecta; order Lepidoptera; family Pieridae; genus Leptidea; species Leptidea reali. Next base: position 13,626,962 of record CATIXN010000009.1, read on the forward strand.
TTATTTCTAAAAAGAGCTTGCAAAGAGGATGTAAATATCAAGTAAATACTACGTAAGAAGACAGCTGATACTATACAAAATTATCTATTATCCGCTAGTT
>CATIXN010000009.1:13632061-13670308 GCA_949711725.1 Leptidea reali
TCAATAAGGCTACTGGAAACCCAAGCGCTGGCAGCTATTTCGGTCAACGGATCAGCCTTGCTATCCAACGCGGTAATGCTGCCAGTATTCTTGGTACGCTTCCACGTAAAGATAGTTTTAATATTATGTAGTCGTAGTATTGTAAATATAGTTATAAGATTTGTTTTGTTTGAATAATAAAAAATAATAATTTATTATATTATTTTTGTTAATAATTAAATATACTTAAACAATTTGTTATTTTAAAGTAATACACTTATTTTTGGGACTTATTATACAAAGTAAATTTGTAACCAAAATTTATGAACATACAAAAACGGAGAAGCACGGGTCCCGCGTCGAATATAAATTTTGGTTACTTTAATTTATTTTTGTATTTTACAAATCACGCCTCATTAAACCTATTTTCTACGATTCTGTAGTATTTTCCACGCTTATATAGTGTGAACCAATGTTTCTCCTCGCATGTTTAATATGTGGAACTATCATATATTATTTTATACAAGGTCGTACTCTCGGTACTTCACTTGGGCTGCTTTTAGTCATTGTATTACTAACTACTTCGTTTAGTTAATTGGTGCAACCCGTCCTAATATTTTCTCAATCAAATCAAAATCACTCTATACATGTAGATCGAGGAAATGACACTCATGAATGTTAAAAGTTTTCTTTTCTTTTTATATATCCGTCACTTCGGAAAGGTATGAGTTTTAATGACAAGAAGTGGCAAGAAACTCATTGCCACTCTTTTAAAACAACATTTCAATTACAATATAAGTATTATGTAAATTTACGCAACAAAAACACTCCAACATCAAATACTCAATGACGACGTAAGTCAAAAAAAGTAAATGTAAATTAATAGGTAAATACAATAGAATTTGAGTACAGTAGATGCATCAATCTATACATACTATAAATAGATATAGATATTTTGTGAACATTTTATTAACGACTGTAAAAATATAATAATGTCTCGTGCCAGATTTTGGCGACTCAACATCTCCGCTGCACCAAGTAACGCGAGCCGCTTTTTGGTCTTCACAGAGAAAATGCGGTATCCATCGGGAAAACAACTTTTTTACACCTAATTGTTCATACAAGATTATTTGTATTTGACTCATGCCAATGTCTAAAGTTGCCTGATCTTCCTCAATCAGCTTACGCACAGCATCAACGTTTTCTTTAGTGACTGCACTTTTTGGACGACCTTGACGGGGATCATCACTGAGCTTGTCACGTCCACGTTGAAATTCAGAAGATTATAATTTGTGGTTGTGGATGGGGCTTCATCACCAAATACAGAAATCATCCGGTCAACACACTGTTTTTGTGTTAAACCACTTCGAAAGTCATAATAAATCATCGCTCTAGAATTTTCTTAAGTCAATTCCATTTTCTCAACGACTAAACAAGTTTGACAAGACCTTGTAACAGGACCGAGAATCTTTTATTAAATAAATAAATGGTATTGGATTTTTAAAACCAAGGAGTTCTCAATTAAAAATATTTTAATATGACAGGAACATTCCATTCCCGATACGTTTAGTGCAGCCTATGTATCATATTGGCATAATAGAGACTATATACCTAAAGCAGTCGTTGCCACGAAGTGTGAGGCTTACTAATGTCGATTTCAGATTAGTAAGTGAGGTATTAGCAGATGTTATCGAGTACTATTTTCATATTGTTATGTATAGTTGTTATTCTAACGGATACACATTAGCCCGTATCGAGATATCGCGTGACGAAGCGATGCACTCCCGATGTGCGAAACCAATCGGTCGGGTCACCCGTACCCAGGGCTACCACCTGCAGCCAGGACCCGCCCTAATATCGAAAAACTTCATTTCTTATAGGAAAACGCAACTTTACAGTGTCACCAACTTATCTGTGAACTGATGGGTGTCGCCATCGTCGTTTCAGTGTTGCTAATTAATTTCAATGTGCACAAAATTCAGAACTATCGCAATAAAACGCACAGAACACTCAAAGGTAGTAGACACTGACAGTCGAATGGCATTTCAACATGGCGACCGTAGTTCCTATTTTTGCCACTTGACAGATGAGTTGGTATTACTTTAATAATTTACGAATTATAATTTACGCTTTTTATTATCAAATGCAATTCTTAATTGGCAATCCAAGATAGAATATTTATTTCATTCTGTTTACTGCTCCTAGGAGTACAATATCAATCAATGTTGATCTGGCTTTAGCAATCCATCAATGAGAGGACGAATTGGTGACGAAAAGACGAACATGAAAAGGGACGTGTGTAAGAAAGTGAATGTTAAGGGTTTGAAGAATGAATAAAGATTAGGATTGTCTTTGTTATTATTACATTAACGATGGAAAATTTGAATTATTAAGTGTATTATGAATACGTTACCAAGAAATATTTACTTAAAATTTACAAACCCAAGTACTTAGTATATATTACTGAAATATATTGAACTTGATTTATACAATGGACGACCATGGAGTACTTACACGTCTTGATATAATCACAGATTAGTTAACTTCGACGCGTTCATGTATAATAATAGTAAAGCCTCATTTATTCCATAACTCTTTTTACACAAAGCGAATTATTAGTAGTATAATAATACTACTAATAATTTTAATTTTAAAACATGAAGCATTTGCTGGTAAGTAAAAGGATCATATTGTCATCATAGATATGCCATATGCCAATACTATTTACCAGTGGGAGGCTTCTTTGCACAGGATGCCGGCTAGGTTATGGGTACCACAACGGCGCCTATTTCTGCCGTGAAGCAGTAAAGTGTAAACATTACTGTGTTTCGGTGTGAGGGTGCCGTAGCTAGTGAAATTACTGGGCAATGAGACTTAACATCTTATGTCTCAAGGTGACGAGCGCAGTTGTAGTGCCGCTCAGAATTTTTAGGGTTTTTCAAGAATCCTGAGCGGCACTGCATTGTAATGGGCAGGACGCATCAATTACCATCAGCTGACGTCCTGCTCGTCTCGTCCCTTATTCTCATAAAAAAAAAACTATATACCCAATAAGGTAAGATAAATATCTATTAGTTTGGTCTTAGTAAGATTAGTTTCTTATGCTTCTATTTATTTGAGTTGTGGATCTCGTTAGAGTAAAGGCCTCGTGCATTTTTTCCAAAGTGTTCGATTCTTGCTATTATGCATCCAGTCTTTTCCTGCTATCTCTATTAAGTCATCAGTCCACCGTTTATTTGGTCTGCCGACTCTTCGTTTGCCTAATGTTTGTCCATTCCAACCTGTGGTTCATGTTTACAGGGTGTAATCGTTAAGTGTGAACAGGTGAGTATTCCGTAACTATTACAAATATCTTTAGTAAAAGTAAGAACTTTAAACTGATATCGAAAGTACGTTACCTAATCAGTAAAATGACATCGATAACTTTTTAAAAATCAAACGAGAAGTATCCAATATTTTGATATTAAACACTCCCATACATTTACATTTACATGAGATTAGTAGCAAGGTTTTAGTGTCCTTACTTTAAGAGGTTATTTCAGCTTAGTACTGATATTGATGGAAACCGTTTATTAACCTAACAAGATATAAAACCATCTTTTAATTAAATAATAAATAAATATAGGACTGCACAAAATCGATTTTTGTGCACAAGTGCATTAGCGTATCTACTCATAAGTGTATCTATGTTAAGGCAAAGAAAATGAGCCATACAGCCAAACACAATAAAAAGTTCAGAGATAGAATTTGTTATTTTATAATATTTGCTTTAATTTATTTGCCTCATGTGTTTTAAGACATAAAAGATATTAAAATTTAAATTAACATACGGTAGGTTATTTAATTAATAAAGATATATATATATATATTACAAAATTAATTTAATGGTAGGCTGTATAGGTCAGGAGTCCCCTAATATCAATGCCGTAAGATTAAAAAAAAGCGGCGGGAAATAGGTCTTGTTTTTTCGTGCGTCTATTAATTTCTTCAAATTTGCTAAAATTGTTAAAAATGTCCATGTTATACCACTGTTTTATTTCCTCGCAATCGAAATGAAAAGCAGAGTTTATAACTCATCCACAAAACCATTTTATCCTCAAAATTACTATCAGCCCTCGACTTCGGCTCGGGCTGCTACAAGTCTCGGTTAAAAATGGTTCGTTTTGTGCACTCGTTGTAAAATCTACTATAATTTCTTAGTTAGGATAAAATTTGTATTCGAGGTGACGCCCTTGTTGTGCGATACAATGACTTTTCTACTAATATCATATAAATGTATGGGAGTGTTTAATATCTAAATTTTGGATACTTCTCCTTTGATTTTTAAAAACTTATTGATGTCATTATACTGATTGGGTAACGTTCTTTCGATATCAGTTTAAAGTTTTTTGATATCTGTAATAGTTACGAAATAATCGCCTGTGCATACTTAACAAAGATTACACCCGGTATATTGGAAACGAAATAGTAACGTTGGCTGTTCTTTATGGCCGATGATTCATTGCTCAGTCAAATTTTTCTTTCTTAAGCATTCGTAATACCAGGAAAACATTACAAACAGAAGCGATAGATCACATTTTTAGGGTTTCTAATAGTAACAAATTTGCAGTTCCATAAAGGATCGAATGATATTACCTTCTGTACGGAGCTAACAAGCTATCAAATACATTGTTATAAGGTCCCGCTGAGCCTTATTACTACGTTAAAGTTACATTTAGAAACACTTTTGCCTTCCATTTTTTTCTCACAAACTGGTGTGTGCTTAAGGCCACAACATTTCCTCTCCTTAGCCAACTGTACACAGCCGAGCGAGGATTGAATGCAAAACCCTCAAATTAAAGTAATCACATTAAAATCAACTCATTGTCTCTATACATCATGACTTCTCCAAACAATTCTTGCAGTGATTAGGATTCCTTATTTAAATGGTCATCGATCTGTACAGGAAATAAAACGAAGCAACAATAAACAAAAACTTTTGACAGCCCTAGTAGTATGCCCGATCACTCTCCCGAACGAACCGGTAATAGTTTTACTGTGACACTTCGTTGTGCCTGATTATCTTTGTGACACAAGTACACTAAACAATACAAATAACATGTACATTTGCAACCTCCCTTAAAGCGTTTTCGCACTACGTCCGATCAGAGTCCGATCCGTACCCGTGAACAACAGGTCTAGAAATTTCGGACTGAATTCGGATATTGCTTACGCATTAGTCCGGTCTCTTATCCAATTCCAAGCAATTCAGGGGCGATGGCATACGGCATTTAAGGCGAAGCCACAGCAGAGCATTCACGTCGTTGATCATGAATACTTTCAATCCACGTCAACTTCTGGCAATGCTATCTGCTAGTGCACCCGCTCTTGGTAGACTGACTTTTAAAAGGAACTATGACCGCCCCGCTGCCTCTGTGCACGAACGCAGCACGGAATCTCGTATTCGGTTCAGACGCTGTGCGCGAGTATTCATACTATGGCTACTGCGGTCCATCAATAAACTTCTCCGGAATGGAGATTGAGAGCGTTTCCGCAATACGTTCCATCGTAGTCCGATCCGTATCTGTGAAAACACGGTCCGAAGTCGTAGAACTATTTCTACGGTTGACGGAAAGAAATCGGAATGAAAGCCGGAATTTGTGCGTAAACTACCAATTCGCTTGTTGTATTTAATTTACAATAAGTCATTTATGATAAAGTAACCTATTGCAAATGTAATACTTAATACTTTTTAAGGGATTATTTTAAATTTCGTTACACATTTTCTGGGATCATGTTAAAAGCATAAACATCGGCGAAGAAGAATACTATGTACATACTCGACTCAGCCGAATAGTAGATATGGCGAGTTTGTTTCTTACTGGTGTTAACGTTATCGTTGTCATGGTTTCTAAATAATCTTTTTTTTTTTTTTTTTTAAATTTATTTAATCATAAATATATGCACAGTTGGTACTTAAATTTTACATCTCGCCAATCTGTTGCAACAGTTTGTTGGCGAGTTTACGCTTTTAGACAATATTATACTATTGTGCATCTATAATAAATTATACCTAATTTGTTCGTTATATTATACACTATTACTAATACACATATAACATTACACACATATCATTACTTAGTTATCAATTCATAATATTCCTAAAAACATTTTAAAATCTTACCTGTATACATATAACTAAACTATACTACTTTAAATATTAAGGCTTATGTGGAGACTTTAAGAAAGTGCTCTTTTAATTTTTTCTTAAGTACTACTCTACAGTCTTTTTTATCCTCTCTTAACCATTCTATACTATTAAAAATTTTTGGCACAACATATTCCCTTAATCTTTCCCCATAGTAGTTACATATTTTTGGTATTATATAAATATTCCTGATATTCTTTCTCAAATTTTCCCTCAGATTAACAGGGTTTTTAAATCTAGTAAACCGTGTACCTATATACATTATACATATTTAGGTATATTAGTGAATTATTACTGCTTTGTAATAATGGCAGGGCGTCTCAATTATCATCAGCTGAACGTCCTGCTCTTCTCGTCCCTTACCTACCTATATAGATATAGGAGCATTACATTAGCAAGAAGTAGTAGAATGTTTATTCTAAATCCATAATCAGCTCGATCCATTTGACCGCGTGCAATGTAGAGCAGCTCGAATTGTCGGGGACCCAGTGCTCTGTAAACGGCTGGATCACTTGGCGTTGCCAAGAGATGTCGCTTCATTGTGTCTTTTACCGCATTTATCACGGGGAGTGTTCCGAAGAGCTGTTTAACCTGATTTCTGCCGCCGTATTCCACCTTCGCACGACACGCCACAAGTTAGGATATCATCCCCACCATCTGGATGTGTAGCGGTCTTTCACAGTGCGGTTTTCAAGGAGCTTTCTTCCATGTACTACAAAGCTGTGGAATGAACTTCCTTGTGCGGTGTTTCTGGGACGATACGACATGGGTACCTTCAAAAAAAGCCTTCACCTTCCTTAAAGGCCGGCAACGCTAATGTGTGATTCCTCTGGTGTTGCAAGAGATTGTGGGCGGCGGTGATCACTTAACAACAGGTGACCCGTACGCTAGTTTGTCCTCATATTCCATAAAAAAAATCTCTGCAACGTACGATAACATCTCCAGACAAAATTGAAAAGCTGGCCTTATTAACACATTGATCGGAACTTTATAATCATTGATGTCTTTGATGACTTCTGACTCTGAACTGGTTTTGAGTTGGAATAGGGAGGTGAAACAGGTTTCATAATATTATGTCTTTTCTTTATCATTGTAAAAACAAATTGAAATTGTTTCTTGTTATTGTACCCAATTATGATTGTTGGCGCGAAATCGGAGGGAATCTTCCAATTGCCATCTCATACGAAACAGCGCGACCTTTTTGTGTGACAAAATAAAACGTTACAAAAAAATCGAACCACGATTAACAGTATTGTAGCGTCTCAGTCTGAGATCTATAAAGCGTACTAAGACTTTGCTCAGACTTTACTCACCTAATCTGAATTTGGAAAACAAAAGAAAGAAGTAAAATATCAAATATAAATAGTGCATTTTTATGAAATATAACTGGATATAAATGCATTCATGCAAGGTAAAAAAACGTATACGAAATATATTATATATATTATATTAGTTTACAATTTGAATGTCTCTAGTAAATTTTAAGCATGATAGACTAATCAGTTTGTTAGTCTTAAGAAAAATGACGTCCGTAAGGGGTATTATCGCAAAAACAATCCAAACAAAGCTTCAGTCAGCTTTAGAGACCAAATATCTTGAGGTGATAAATGAGTCATTCATGCACAATGTTCCGAAGGATGCAGAAACACATTTCAAAGTTGTTGGAGTATCTGAAAAGTTTGATGGACTACCAATTATCAAGAGGCACCGACTTGTCAATGATATCGGTTTAAAGATCATTTATTCTCATTAAAAACATTACAAAATATCACTTACATGAGAACAATATTTATAAATAATAATCTATGAATCGTCCTTATGATAAACATAGGTATAAAACTAAATATAAGTGTGTCCACTAGAAAAAGGAAGTATCATCTGCAATACATTTCGCTAAACGAAGCTTGAATAAATTAAAAGTGCCTCCATCTTTGATATCCGAAGATAGCACTTTAGCACCTTCATATGTAATTGTTTTCAGTCCATAATTATTGGTCCTTGGTTTCGATAGTATGAAGTGATCATTATTGCGTCTATTTTGTGTTTGTTTCTTTTTTATAAATGTTATTTCTGAATGTATTTTTATGTCTATAATTTTCCTAATTAGTATGTACTATATGTGTATACTGTATACTTACATGTTGTTATACGCTATCTCATAATCTTTATCATCTCTAACTTTTTTTTGTTTTATCTTTTTTGGAAGATGATTATGTAGTTATATAATTGTAAATTAGTTAATAAATAAATAACTTTAGACCTTTAACCTTACTGAGTGTAATAAAATGCGAACTTGACTTTTACATTGGGATGTCTTAGCTCAAGTTCAGTATAATTTCATCTGTTTAATAACTATAAACACGAAATCAACGATTATACTAAGCTGACACTCAGTAAAGTTCTACGTAAGTAAAGTCTGAGTACGCTCTATAGATCTCAAACTAAGTAGCTTCATTATTATCTTCGTGTTCCTCTCTAGATTTTAGATTATAAATATGTATATTGATGGAATCACCCTAGTAGCTTAAACAAGGGATTATATAATCCACTCATCTATATTCTAGACGTACACAAACATCTATCTTATATAATAAAACAGAGAAATTCGGAAACAACACTACGTACCAGTGGGTGGCTCCTTTGCACAGGATGCTGGCTAGATTATGGGTACCACAACGGCGCCTATTTCTGCCGTGTGGTATCAGCTAGTACAAGATTTTTTTTGCTTGTGTTTTTTACTAATTCTTAAATAGCCTCATTATCAATATTATATTCAAGCAACCCCCTATTTATAAAATCTTTGAGCTAACAGAAGCTAACTCGATTGTAAAATAATTGTTTATCATAATATGCTACTTTTCTATAAGGTCGTTTTTTATGAAAATAAGGGACGAGACGAGCTGGACGTTCCGATGCTGGTAATTGATACGCCCTACCCATTACAATGCAGTGCTGCTCAGAATTCTTGAAAAACCCAAAAATTCTGAGCGGCACTACAATTGCGCTCGTCACCTTGAGACATAAGATCTTAAGTCTCATTTGCTCAGTAATTTCACTAGCTACGGCACCCTTCAGACCGTAACACAGTAATGCTTACACATTACTGCTTCACGCTAGAAATAAGCGCCGATCTATTATTGAATAATGCAAACAGACAAACAATCAAATATTTTAATCCTCTTTAAAATATTAGTAGATATAATTTTATCCAACTTCTCTAATATTTGTAAACTAGTTCTAGTCTAGTTCTCTAGAAGAACGTGTAAGCGCATCTCATACTTCGGCGTTTGAAAGTATTTTATTAATAAAACTTACAAATTCAAAATAATTTATTAAATCTTAACACAAACAAAATAAGTTGGAACTTACCTTTAATCGGTTTTGTCCTTATTTTTAATATTTATTAGGCTTAGTCGTAAATACATTTTAACAACGTAAATCGAATTATATCAGATTTCTTTGTTATTTTATATACTATATCTATGTATATAAAAATGAATTGCTATTCGTTAGTCTCGCTAAAACTCGAGAACGGCTGGACCGATTTGGCTAATTTTGGTCTTGAATTATTTGTGGAAGTACAGGGAAGGTTTAAATGGTAAATAAATAGGGAAATGCTCGGAATAAAATAAAAACAACAAATTTGTTTTTCCTTTGATGCGTACCCCGTCGAATTTATTGACGCAACGGTTTGACAGTTATGCTGTGAAACAATTTCATTACAACAACAGGGTGCATTTTTACGAAGCAACTCTTGATGTTATGAAATATTATTGACAAATTCATAAAAAAACATTATTTTATTTATTATATACAGAACAACGTCTGTCGGGTCAGCTAGTAAGCTAAATATTTTTGAATTTTGGTTTCTGGTTGTTTGCTTTTAGGTGTAATTTAAGTATTAATTAAAATATTAGATGTAGACAGTGAATCTGCTAAAGCAGCCTAATAGGATATCAAATATATTTCTATCTCACTATGTCCTTTTTATGTGTAGGATGTATCTGTATTTGTTTCCAAATAAATAAATAATTATCGCACCCGGGATGGTACAAACCATTGGAGCTTTACCTACACATTATTTCTACTTAAAACAAGCCCAAATGCAAAAATATGATGCATTAATCCAGAGACATTTTAATTCTAAACTCAGGCTCTTAAGCGTCAAAGATATATCCAATCGGTTTCGGGTTGTAGGAGTTCCCACTCAAAATGAGGGCTTATTATGAGCCGCGAAGCAGTGAACCGTTAAACAGTAAACTCAAGACAATGCATCTAGATTGAAACACAAAAAACGAAAGTGGAAGAACACGTATAGACAGTTATCGCGGCAGGAAACTACGCAGCTCATAATGGCGCTGTTTCTTGCGAACTTAATTATACAATCAAGGAAACAGCTGATTTAGCATCGAACATACTTCCGACACTCAACGCTATTCTATAATTTTACGCGCGACGATTCCATGTAGGCATAATACTTTAATAAGACCGGGATATTATTCAATATTCACACATAACTAGGGCATAACTGTCGGGCACATAGTGCTTAGAGAATGGTTAGATCACTTGGACGTAATTCCAGAAAAACGTTCCAAATTATTTCACGAGCGACGATTCCATGTAGGCATAACACTTTAATAAGACCGGGATATTATTCAATATTCATACATAACTAGGGCATAATTGTCGGGCACATAGGGCTCTGAAAATAGTTAGATCACTTGGCGTTGCGTAGAGACGTCGCTTCACTGTCTGTCTTCTATTATCACTGGGAGTGTTCCGAAGAGCTGAGCACCTTCGTAAGACACTCCACAAATAGAATATCATCCCCATCATCTCTATATCTGGTGTTCCTTTCAGTGCGGTATTCAAGGAACTTTCTTCCACGTAGCTAGTGAAATTACTGGGCAAATGAGACATAACATCTATCGTCTAAAGGTGACGAGCGCAACTGTAGTGCCGCTTAGAATTTTTGGGTTTTCCTAAATCCTGAGCGGCACTGCAATGTAATAGGCATGGCGTTTTAATTACCATCAATTGAACGTCCTGCTCGTCTCGTCCCTTATTTTCATAAAAAAAAGGTTCAACTCGACTATACCCAGTTTCCTTATGCGTTGTTTCCAGTAAGATACGCTTAGCATCAGACATATAATGAAAAGATGTAGATATGAAAAGAGGTGGGAATAATTAATCACCATCATCAAGATTTTATGCGTTCTTTACATTTCGTAATGTTTACTGCGTAATCAAAATTTAAAGCCGTTTCAAATCATTTACTCACACTTACACTTTCGAGTCCATTCATTAATGTAATATCGTGTTTTAACAGACTGATACCGTCGGATTGTAACGCATTCCACTGAGCGTGTGTTGTGGCTTTAGTTCACGAGCTGTTGAGATCAGCTGACCGAATAAATGTATTAACCACTGCACTGTCAACCGCTAAGTACGTACGAGTATTGTCATAAATGTGTGAGCATATTTAGTTATACTTAGCGTTGAAATTGTGTATTTAGTATTAACCCTCGGTCTTATTATATGTACTGTACAGTTATTTGAAAGGGTGAAAAAGTGTTAATACTGCTATGGTATATATATGTGGTATATATGGTATATGACAGGACGTTCAGCTGATGGTAATTGATACACCCTACCCATTACAATGCATTGCCGCTCAGGATTCTTGAAAAACCCATAAATTCTGAGTACCACTACAATTGCGCTCGTCTCCTTGAGACGTAAGATATTAAGTCTCATTTGCCCAGTAACTTCACTAGCTACGGCGCCTTCAGACAGAAACACAGTAATGTTTACACATTACTGCTCCACGGCAGAAATAGGCGCCGTTGTGGTACCCATAATCTAGCCGGCATCCTGTGCAAAGGAGCCTCCCACTGGTAAAATATATAAATATATAAAAACATGATATCGCATGAACCCCGCTAGCTAGCAAAGTCATATAAAAACCGTAAGTACCTATAATAAAACAGTAAAATTTTGAAATGGCAAACGTTTCGTAAATGTACAAAGAACTTTATTTCACTACTAATGCCCCATATAAAGTGGTTGTTCTCCTTTCGACGGGCTTATGTTTACCTGTATGTTATTTTGTAGAGCGGCTTTAGTACAGTTTAGTACAGTTCAGTCCAGCCCTGCTTCACTGTGGCCCAAGTGATCTATTGTGATATCCACTGTTAACTACAGCTCACTGCTAACATTGATCCTTTTCACGAATCTTATTATATCTTTTGAAGTGAGCTGATGTATCATAAGTATGTATGTATATAAGTATAAGGATGATTTTCTCAAAATTGATTCCTGTAGAATTATTTTTGATGTAATTTCTAATATACTAGATACTACTACCGCTTCGGAAACAAATGGTGCTCTGAGAGAGAAGAAGCGGCACAAGAAACTCTCCCAGCATTCTTTTTTTGTGCTCTTTTCAATAAAAATATATGTCCGATCATTAAGATATTCAGCTGTGGAGCAATAGGATTAACGAAAGAACCATTTTTTTTAAACATTTAAATGTATTTAAAGATAATGCCTGAACAGTGGCTGGGATTTTATTATAAAAGTGTATACATTTACCCTTAAAGCTATTATGTATCTTATGAAGCCTACTAGAATTAGTTACTTCCCAAAGAGATACAACCTTTCCGAATTAAAGGACCACATTCAGAGAGGATGTGTAACGGGGTTTTATCTGCACTATTAGATTAGAGAATCTATACGCTCAGCAATCTTTAAGACCTAAGATTGAGAGGAGTTTATTTAACCAGCAGTGCCTCGTTAGTGTCCTGGTTTGAACCCGTAAGTTTTCTCTACTTAGCCCAAGTGCCTCATGCAGCCTTTTTATTGAAGTACCTGTATCTACTAAACATCAAATTTTTTTTCTCCCAGCCATCAAACCCGAGAGAAATTTTCTCCATAGGTAGATATACTCCTCCATTATCAGCTTTTTCTGACACAAGAACCCTTGTTTTGTTGTTTTCCTAACACTATGTGAGCAATCCTCTCACAAAATTTCTTGGGGACATGGTAACTATAGTTTGAAAAAAATTATTTTCACCCATGCATGAACACGATACGCAACACATTGTAATGACGAGTCACTGCGTTTCTTATTTATACCTTATGCGCATTTATTTAAATATTATTTTGCATTAATACCTTTCACCAGTTTGTTCTTCACGGTAGAGTGAAATCTTCTATTATCAAGGACGGTCACAAGATGAATCTATTATTTTTTATTTCCTAACGACGTCTTAGAGTGGGGCTACTTTGATGGTAGATGATCAGCACAGATGACCACCTGAGCGTATGGTACAGGTTGACGACGGTGAAGGTGATGATGTTTCCTTGCACCATAGAAATATTGTGCTAGAATTTTTTTTTATGAAAAAAAGGGACGAGATGAGCAAGACATTCAGCTGATGGTAATTGATACGCCCTGTCCATTACAATGCAGTGCCGCTCAGGATTCTTGAAAAACCCCAAAAATTCTGAGTGGCTTTACAACTGAGCTCGTCACCTTGAGACATAAGATGTTAAGTCTCGTTTGCCCAGTAATTTTACTAGCTACGACGCCCTTCAGACCGAAACACAGGAATGCTTCAACGAATGCTAACATGACTGCTTCACGGCAGAAATAGGCGCCGCCGTGGTACCCATAATCTAGCGAACAATAATGACTTCTATGTACCTAATAGCATTTTTTTTTGACTAGGAGGACAAACGAGCGTACAGGTCACCTGGTGTTAAGTGATCACCGCCGCCCACATACTCTTGCAACACCAGAGGAATCACAAGAGCGTTGCCGGCCTTTAAGGAAGGTGTACGCGCTTTTTTTGAAGGTACCCATGTCGTATCATCCCGTCAACACCGCACAAGGAAGCTCATTCCACAGCGTTGTAGTACGCGGAAGAAAGCTCCTTGAAAACCTAATAGCATATTTTGTAGAATAGTTAAATCTCCTACTACCTTCGATTGACTCGCGAATAAATAATTTGTCAAATTATATAACATGTAACAATGGACTTCCGAAGTAAAAATACATAACATTGTTTTTACTTCAAAAGTAAAATAATTAGATGCAGCATTAATGAAAACGATTTTATTATGCCGGTCGCGTTATCATGATATTCACGTAAGGGCGCCGAAACTCGCGATCGAAAGATCGCTGGCCTGATTTGCTGGGACTGACTGAGCGAGCAGCCTCCCTCAGTCAGTACGCAGCTTTTGACATGTATTCTTGTGGAAACAGCCTTTTACTGGACAATCAGACTCGGGTACCTCTAAGGTAGAGTTTGGCATAGTATCGTCATACGAAATCAAAACGGGATATAAGAGAAAAATTGAGAAATTTTGAGTCATTCAGCCCCCTGTAACTGATGTCATTTAAAAAAATGGCGCCTTAAAGAAAGCAGCTAAAAATTAAGTAAAGCTAAGAATATAACGCTAATGCTATAGCCTTGAAATGGTAAGTGATCACCATCAACTATGCACTGTTGCTAACACACAAAAGAAAACTACAAAACAACTACTGATAATTTAAAAAGTAAACAGTCAAAAAATATCTAACAAAGAATGCAATAAAATTTTAAATGATTGATTTACAACGATGTCAATTAGAAGGTTGGAATTGTACAAGAATTTGTTGATTTTTTGTTACTTCTTTCGCAAATAAGCTTTTAATGAACATCACATTGTTTTGTCATACCTGCCATGACCAGAATAAAAGACATCTCTTTTACCTATTCTGTGGCCATGACAGTTTCAAATCGTGTCATAAGAATATTACTGTTATGTTCGTTACAAAACAATGAGATAAATAAATTTCGATCAAGTAATGACTGGCACAACGACATTAAATATTGAATTATTCTGTGATTCAAGTATAAAGTTTCGACCATTTTTATTAACCATGCTTTATAGACTAAACTTGAGTAAAGCTATCTGATGTAGTAATAAGCAACATTAAAATTTAAATTCGCTCGTCAGAATCAAATGAAAGTTCAATAGGTTGACAAGTTAATGGACCATTCGAGTTGTCGCAGAGACAAAAATAATAATTCGAACGACATTGTGAAAGTTGTGCGTTCGCGTTAATTACCTCGAGATTATAATTTTGTAATCGGTACCAAATATTACCAACGTAGTACTTTATTTATTTATTCTTAATAATTCATCAACAGTACACACATATAAGCTGATCTGTATTGTAATAGCTGTCATTGAAAATAATCTTTATCATAAAATTCTTTTTAAATATTTGTGTAATTTCATTTTAAGCGTCTTCACACACACATATGCTTCTTAGAGTTTACGTGTGTGTTATTATATTTTAAGCTATAAACTACATTGAATTTTAAATAAATATTAAAAAATAACAATTACATAAAACTATCTACTAAATTAAATTACTGATATTGTGAGTACGAATAACAACATTCATAGTTGCTGCTGTGACAAGTCATGTAAATATTACCTATGAAGTAATCTAAATTTTACCTACGAACTAATCTAAATATTACCTATGAATTAATCTAAATATTACCTGTGAATTAATTTAAATATTACCTACGAATTAATCTAAATATTACCTACGAATTAATCTAAATATTACCTATGAATTAATTTAAATATTACCTACGAATTAATCTAAATATTACCTATGAATTAATTTAAATATTACCTGCGAATTAATCTAAATATTACCTATGAAGTAATTTAAATATTACCTACGAATTAATCTAAATATTACCTATGAAGTAATCTAAATTTTACCTAAGAAGTAATCTAAATATTATCTACGAAGTAGTCTAAATATTACCTACTAAGTAATCTAGATTTTCAATTCAAATATATATTCGGAGATGATTGTAGAAATATTTAAATAGAATAATTTAAGCATCTGTTGGTCAATTCAACAATATTTTACGAAATAGGTTAGGTTAATGTGCAAATTTATCTAGTAAGTATTTAGTCGTCAATGGAACAATAGGTTGAACCATTGTCTCTCACCACCTCGGTTCGATCCTCACCCTCCACGTACCAATGTGTTTTTGGTTTTCCAATTCATAAGTATGTTTATTCGACGCTTTATAAGGTCGGTAACACGCTTGTGATTATCACCTTATAAGAGGTTATCACCTACCATCAGGTTACCGTATGCTCGTTTGTCCTTCTCATCCATAAAAAAAGATAGGAATTTTGGAACTCAGACACGAATTATGTATCTTGTTGATTTGACCTTTTGTTTTACGTTTTATTAACTTTTTCCACCTAACATAAAACAAATTGTGAAATACTTAAGCTGTAAATATGCTGACTTCATAGATTGGCGTTGCATTTCTTGCTTATTATTCTCATTTAAACTCTGTTTTTCCGAAGTGATGATAGAAAATGGTAAAAAAAAATTACGAGCGTAGAGATAATTTTTACACATATTATCTGGATGTGTATACTCTGCATTGACGTACAACAATAATCAACTGGACTTGGATATGCTGTCATTTGGACAGTTGTTTACTGAATACAATTTGTCATTGCGTGGCGTTATACTCAAAGCGCGGTCGAAACACAACTGAACGAAAACTCTGCCTAATAGACGCGTAGATAGTAGATAGCGCAGAGTTAGTCTTCAGTCAATATTTGAGTGTGATTGTGATTCTAATTGTTTATGTCAATGACCTTCCACAGTCAGAATTACTGAGTAAATGTCATAAACACAACTGTAGGCATAATTATAAAATTTCACTTGGCAGCACTTTACTGTTGTTATTATAGTTTTTTTATGAAGGTCAAATCACGAAGTCGGACACAAAACAGCACTTGGCCCCGCTGCAGCTTTCCCTGCCACTGGGATTATAAAGAATCCTAAAAACTTGAAGAAATACCAAATACGAGTCTGCTTCCTATAACTGTGTTTCCTTCATTGTTATCAAATCAACATTCTAATATTACTACATTTTTTTCTCTGCATAAATATGCAGAAACAGTTTAAAATAAAATATGTTCTAGTTTGGTACTTAGATTTTGTAAGCTCTTGAACCTAATGTATATATCTAACCTCAATGACAATTAGATATTGCTATTAAATTATTTCAATAGCTATTACAGTACTTATAAAGTTGAATATTAAAAGAATAATGACGTTATAAGACCTTATAAGTAATAAAAACACTTTACAGTTTTGTTACGCCTTTGTCTTTATTCTAATGCGACTAAGTGGGCTAGTCTGGTGACATTACTGACTACCCACGTGGAACGTGCCATGGGAAATCAGGGGATAGAACACAATGAAGCAATAGATACATACAATGCCGAAAATGTACAACTTGTTATAATTATTATTCATTGTTAACTTATGATTATAAGAAAAAGCTTCAAAATTGTTTTTACCTCAAATGTTAAGTGCTCTAGAAATTACCAAATTATTGGATTCTTTCCTTGTCATTTGTTTGTAATTTTGTAATCTTTTAATATGAGTAATCAAATGCTTTATTGTGGACTGTTGTGCTTTGTTTTGAACTGGACTGCTTTTCTCACTGGGAGTACCATTATCCGACATTATTGGCGTTTGATATCAAAAACATGTTATTAAATTGTTTTCCTGTGCTTTTATACTTTTATATTTCACTGTTCTATTTAATTGGAGGAGTATTAGAATGGAGTAGGATGATATTATGATGATGAGATGTTTGCGAGTCCAACATTAGGTATTTTTTTTATGAAAATAAGGGACGAGGCGAGCCGACGCTGATGGTCATTGATACGACCTGCCCATTACAATGCAGTGACGCTCAGGATTCTAGAAAGACCCAAAAATTCTGAGCGGCACTACAACTAAGGTATACTCGTATTACCTTACATTTTTCCGTTGAATATGACATATGAAGCGCAATTGTGTCCTTGAGAAAAAAGCTATATTACATGATCTTACTTTTAATTTTACTTTTAATTGGTATTAAAAAATTTCAAATGACGTTTAAAATGTAATTAATATACCTAACAGAAAATTTAAATTTAGAAGATGTATGTCTGAGTTTGATTACGTAAACGTGTTCTCTACTAGCGGCCGTTTTCAATAACCTATCCATCCTTAGTTTAAGTTACTAGAGGTAGACATATCTATCCTTTTACGCTTACTTACATTTCAATAACCTATCGACATAAAGCATTGGACTATAACTGTATTAGACATAACTATGAATAGATAAGATCTTGTCATTAAACGGTGACAGCAATGTATCCGTAAGTTAAACTAAGGGTAGATAGGTTATTGAAAACGGCCATAAATTAGCTAAAGTCAAAACGAATAGTCTCTTATACTTCATTTCCACTATAAGTACCCGGTTGATGTACCAAAATTTAATAATTGCATCCAGTTATATTCTCCGTTGTAGATAATCAGAATACAGTTATCTCAGAATTTGTTTCACATAATATGCGTAACTAGAAATGGGTTGCCTTGGTCGTTGGTACACTTTATAATATCTCATAAACACGCAAACAATACGATGTTGTAAACTGTATTATATGAAGGTAAACTATATTACTACATATCTTAAAATGTTTATAATATAACCTAGTTGAGGAGCTCTGCTGTAAAATATTTATAATTACAATAACAGGCTAGAATAAATTTATAACTACTTTTCCTTTTATTTATAATACCTATTAAAAAAATTTAATGTGTCGTACAAAATAAATTAACATCTAAGGCCTATTATAATGTGAAAGATTATTTGAATGATAAAGATAGTTGGAATTTATGTTCTAAATTTTGTTAATGAATATTGTTATACTCATTTGAATGCTATTGTAACTTTTGTACTTCATCCTGACTTGCACTAAATAACTTATAAAGTTTTACAGTGAATAAAGATTTTTTGACTTTGACTTTATTCTGTATCTGTATAGTATACCTGATACATGTATAATTATAAATATTAATTGTTTTATATTTTTTTCAAATTCAAATAGTTTATTTCTCAAAATAGGATAACTGCATCACTTTTTGAAGTCACAAGAAAATATACTAATAATAGAATAATACATACCTACTGTTTATAAATTAAATTAGTATGCAGACCTTAAAATTATTTACATTGCTTTAATCCCATGCACTTTTATCTGTTATATAATCTTTAATTGTATAATAAGCTTTTTTTTTTAAAGTTTCTGTTTAACAAATATTTGTTTAATAACTTTTTTAATTGTAGATTGCAAATTTCTTCAGGGATTTTATTATAAAAACGGACACATTGATGAATGATTTGTCTGTTTTCGTTAGCCTTGTGTGAATCAGAGCAAGATTATGTTTATTTCTAGTGTTTTTTTTAAACGATCTATATAATAATTATAGATTACCACAAACAACTATATCACAACAGAAAAAAAAAATGTGTTCTTTTTTAAATCGAGTTATTAAATCTTATGCGATGTATGCTTTTACAACATGATCCCAGTAAATGTATAAACAATTATACGAAATTTAAAAGAATTGTTGAAATTGATAAAAATATACATAATGATAAATAGACAATAAACCAAAACATATATAAACAAACGGCTATTAAATAAATATTTTTTGAAACGAAATTTTATTTAAAAAGAAATACAGCCCGCTTAGTTTATCTAGTTTCTAATTTCGAATGAGTGGTAGTTTTTGACGTTCAATAAATGATTGTAAATCCTATTTTGAATTTAAATTTATGAATATGAATTTATAAATCGATAAGTTTATCTACAACTGCCATTAAATATAACTGTATAATGATTTTTCTGATCACGACGATACGGTAAATTTATATCTATATAAATACATCTTCCTACAAACTGGATTTAATTGCTATTAAAGTTAGGATCGTTAAAGCTAATAACGCAATGCTAAAATTTTAAGACGTAAGTCATATCTTATGATAATGTTTACATATTACCTAGTACAACTACCACTGATCCTAAAATGACATTACAGGCAAATAAGTTATTATTTATTAAAGACATAATGACCGTTATAAGGGGTAACTAATGTCATTTATTGTTGGGGTCTTAATGCAATTATTTTTAAGTATATTTTAATAATTTCTACGGTTAACGAAATAAAAAGATTGTTAACATTATGGACAGACAAACCCACAATAAAATTAAGCAGACGCTATATTAGATTATTAAGATTATATGTAATTTTTCATCTTCATATTGTAATGCTGAAGTTTGCATCATCAACCCACAAGATATAATTCTGATCTACAAGTAAGAAACCACAACTTCTTCACGATTATCACAGACGATTGTATGATCAAGTAACTTACCTTTTTCTCCAATCTTGAATAAAGCTCCAGTCACACTGCTCTTCATCATCGAGCACTGTAGCCTCGTGATGCTCATCAGATCCATGCATAATCTCAACTAACTGTCGAGCTCTTTCGAAGTTTCCTTCGAACTCTACAATCAAAAATCCATCAGAACTCACTGTTTCTTTTAAATCTTTTTTATAGGTTGCATTGTTAATTGCAACAGTCCCTGAGATTTCTTGAACTTCTTCAGTCTTTATCTCACAATAAATTTCTTCTGGGACCTGTATTTCGGAAACTAGCTGGGTCCCTCCACCTTTATCTACATCAGCCTTAGATCTATCAACGTTTTCCATTTCTCCGTTTGCATAAATAACTTCTTCTGGATTACTCTCGGCCGGAACAACAGGATTTTCTTCGTTGTGCTTCCGAATAAGCGAATCACCAAAATAAATTACAACTTTATTATTGTTTTGAGTTATTTTATTAGCTAGTCCACTAGTTGACTGTTGATTTTTATTTTTGTCCTGGCATAATCTTTTCGCTAACTCATCGTAGCATGGAGGACGATTGCTGAAAGACTTTTTATCACATTTATTTTCAGGTTGCTTCTTCTCATTACTTTGATAAACAGGGGGCTTACAACATTCATCGCTTTGTGAGTTCCAGGCTTTCGGTTCACTGTAGATGTGCTCCAAGGAAGTAGAGTTTTTCGCCAGTGGTATATATTTTTCATGGACATTCCTAGTATTAGAAGATTCATTTTTTCTGAAGTTCAAAACACTTTTTTTGTTAGTTTCTGATTCACTTAACTTTTTAGAACGAGAGTTGCCAAGTAGTTTAAATAGTTTATGATCACTTTGTTTCATTCTGTCTGAACTGGGAGCCTTTCGTATGCCATACGGTCCATTCTCCTCGACAGGTGGATACAGTTGTTCACAGCTGGTGGATTTATGTGTTGGAGCGCGTGTTTTGGCAGAAGCTGGTGGTTCTCGATTCTGCCAGTGACGGACAGAGAGTCTCGCAGCCCCTCTGATGAATTTCATGGGCTCCCACGCGTCAGCTTTTTTAAGAATAAAATTGTCACACATGTTGTACTTTTGCGGTGGTTTCCGAGAGTCGGCAGCACGGCAAGATTGTAGTTCGCGACAGAGAAAGCACGAACACCGCGCTGAACAAAGCATGACTGCTCGAGAGTGTCGACAACACTGTCTTCGTCTCGGCGTGGCGTGAACTCAGCCCTCCACCGGCAGTGCCACCACTCCAGTTACTTTTACGTACGAGCACGCTGCGCGGACGCGGCAGATTAGCGATACTGCTTCGGCTATCTTTGTAATGTGTTACACGGATTATGTTATGAACGAGTGTTGTGGCCGTAACTTATGTTTTAACAGGTGCCATAAAGTGGAGTGCCGCTTTCTAAATTTATGGCTGAAGATACAACACAAATTACTATTTGATTATTATTTACTATAAGAATACTAACAAAATGAAATGAATTAAGATTGATCAGGATACAATTATTAGTTATGAGATAACGGGGCTAGCACTAGGTCGTCTATCTGGTAGAAGGTCCAATTCTTTCTAGACAAGATGATTACATCATTAATTGGCTCACTAATCGGTTGCATATTATTTGAGATTAAATCACTTGTTTTTCTAAAGTTCTATCGATTTCTAAAAGCCACTTTGAATCAATGTATTTACTAATTTATTTTAAATAGTAGACACTTATACGTACTTGTTGATGTACTGCCATGTAGAAGATGAATGTTTCGAATTTACGGAGATTTTAATTATTAGAGGCACATTTTTTACGTTTAAATATAATATGTCAATATACTTATCGCTGACTAAATATTAACAACGGTTTACAAATATATAACCTTGAAGTACGGGTTGTAAGTTTCGGATTAAAGTAACATACAATATGGTTTACAATATAATTCATAACTTGTAAGACAATGAAGCTGTTTATTTATGATATGCTGATTATATATGCATATATATGCTTTATTTAAGAAAATGGCGAAAAGTTTCTTGCTACTTCTTCTTACAGCTCAAACTTCTCCGAAGTGGTGGTTAATGGTAAAATAAAATTTATTTTAGCTTTATTTTATGACAAAATGGAATAATATTGATGAAACTTTTATGTATTTATCTATTTATTAAGTCTCAGTAATTCGAAATGATTACTTTTGACTTTAATGCTATCCCCAGGGAGCGTACATTTCATGCCGATGACAGGCGCATGACGCCAAGCTACATACGGGATGGAAAAAAACAATTTGGTTTTCATGACTATCTCTTCATTTAATTATGCGTGTTATTTAGAGATAAATTAATTAGTTATAATTTATAACTAACGTAATAGTTTCTGAAATATAAAAATAAGTATTTAATGGGTTGGAAACAAAATGCTTCATTGTGTAATATGGCATTAATTACTATCACTCAGTTTCGTCTTCTCCCTGGGTCAACAAGTTTGAAAAGAGCAATAAAGCATTTTGTTTCCATCCCATTAAATACTTATTTTTTATATTTCAGAAACTATTATGTTAGAATCATACGTTGATAGACTATCTGTCACAACGTTTTTTGAAACATCCTGTGTGTCATTATGATGAAACGGGCATGAAATGTACGCTCCATGGCTATACCCTTATCTATCTGCCCACGAATCTATGGACTTAGCACTGTATACATGGAAAATATAGTCACTGCTTGTTCTAACCACTTGATGTCGGCTGTCTCTTTGAGGAGGCCATTTCTCCTAAAAATTACTATACTGATGATATATAAATGACTTCCGATCTGGGCTAGATGGCTAGTCTTCCACACAACTATTGATAGTCCTGAGCTTCTTAGCAAAATTAAACTTAATGTTTCTACTCGTAGTTTTAGCAAAACCGGCGTTGTTTAGCATCGAGTCCAGTCACACTTACTACTGGAAAAATTGCTTTCTATACGCTTTATATTAGCTTCACCTGTATGTTTGTATGTTTGTAACCGACTTTTTTGGGTGCGATTTTGACCCATTTTGAACGGCTAGATTTCGT
The DNA here is from genome assembly GCA_949711725.1 of Leptidea reali. Lineage (NCBI taxonomy): Eukaryota > Metazoa > Arthropoda > Insecta > Lepidoptera > Pieridae > Leptidea > Leptidea reali. Next base: position 13,655,593 of record CATIXN010000009.1, read on the forward strand.
TCAAACTTTGTAGATTTATCGAGGACCGATGATATTACAATAATTTGATAAAATTATTCAATTTTTCATTTTGCAAAATATGATTTTTGTTAATTTAAGTATATAATTTTCATCTATAGTCGAGAAGGCAGGAATTGATGTTAAAGTACTTAATAGTTTTAAAAATACGTTTTTATAGAAAATTTAACAAATAAATGAAAAATAAATAATAATAATAATAAATTTAGATTCAAAATAGTGTAAAAAAAATATATTATATATTTTATTGTAAAAAAAAGCGTGGGGTGTAGAAGAATTATTATTCTAATAATATCTTAAAAAGCACACCACGCTTTTTTTACACTAAAATATTTTTTTTACACTATTTTCAATTTAAATTCATTTTCAATTTTTTAGTTGAATTTTATATAAAGCGTGCTTTTCAGTTTTTTTTAACTATTATTTATTTTCCTCGTTGCATGCGGCAGTTCAACAAGCTTAACCAAAACGACCAATTTGACCTTTTTGCTTGTAGTCCTCGTGTAGTTAAAAATGTGCTTACTAAAGACAGTGTCAATGTAAGTCTAACATGAAAAGAAACAATTAAGCTCATCTCATAAGTTAGAACCTATTTTTTATTACATTATTGTTTGTGATAAATATAAGTCTGAGCTTCGGTAATTTAAAAATATGTTTTAAAATTGCCGAAGCTCGTATTATGATATGTGGAAGCTGTAATAAGCATTTGTTGATGTACACAACAAATGTTTGTAAAAGTAGCTGTAAGTTTCTCGAAAAAGAGACCAGAGTTTCGGTGACCAGAGTCTTACTGGAAAGGAATAAAAGCGTAAACTAACAGGTTTCATAATACGGTCATATTCAGTATACACATCTTGATACAGTTTGGGTGAAATTTACGGCTATTACACGTGACTAGACAATAATATTGAAAATTTATTGCTAAAATACGAGTTGTTAGTTGGTTGATGAAGCTCTATTACTTATTTTTTTTTATGAAAATAAGGGACAAGACGAGCTGGACGTTCAATTGATGGTAATTGATACGCTCTGCCCATTACAATGCAGTGCCGCTGAGTATACTTGAAAAGCCCAAAAATTCTGAGCGGCACTACAACTGCGCTCGTCACCTTGAGACATAAGATGTCAAGTCTCATTTGCCCAGTAATTTCACTAGCTACTATTACTTCCAATAAGTGACTTTATATCCAATTTTAAATAAAAATACTTGAATTTGAATATAAATTTTAATATGAGGTCTAACAGCGCTCTACCACCCACACCTTTTATGGTCTATCACAGAGGATGTGTTGGCAATCTATCGATAGTACGATTTACGTATAGATGACTGTGAGACCTTTGTCAAAGTCAAAGTTCTTTATTTGCCAGAAACATTCACAAGTAAAGTTCTTACTTAAGGCGAAGAGTAAGCAGAAAACACGCAAACATGGTGTTTTTAGGCAAGTTTTGTGGTGAAAGTATATCATTTCGAGCTATGAACACTACTTAATCCTGTTACACATATCCATAAGTCTTATTTGTAGGTTGCTAATGCTTGCTGTTGGTTATAGTTAACACTGCCGAGCCTTTTTGAACTACCACTTTTCTTTGAAGTTGAACAAGTTTTTTGGCTTTGTGACGCATTTTTTGGAACTTCTCTCAGAAAAGTTAAGAAATAGCTTGTACTTTTTGTGTAGGTTCATTTATTTAGATTATTCTTGAATAACGAGGATTGTAAGCATATAAACTGATTTCCACGCAAGAATTTTGAAAATATTGGCTTTGTTGCATAGATGGCGGGCCGGCAGCCGTGAACTTATATCGCTCAAGGTCGCTGGCATTTAGTGTCGCCTTAAGAGTAGGCACATGTTTCGTCTTTACAGACATGCAAATATTTCAGTGGTTTCGTTTTATAATATTATAACCTAATACAATGAATAATTACTGCTACAATTAATTTGACCAACGTAAAGCCATACCTAAAAGACCCTATAATATACAATTACAATAATAAATTAAAGTTTTTGAAGTGTTTGGAAACTAATCGACGGTTTCACCCAGTTTGTACAAGACAATCATTGCAATTCTGTTTTCTTTATCATCCATTATTATGATTTAATATTAACCTCAAAAAAATATGTGAAACGGCGGGCACTTATCGAAGTTTCTAACAGTCATAATGAACGCTTTGATTTGATTTAAAAAAAGGAAAATTAGAACTTTTAAAGTTGAAACAATATCTATAGCTAGATTATTTAGTACTTTGACCTAAATCAATACAGTAACATTGACTTAATTATTATTAGTCAGTTAAGAAAACCCCCTGATGTTAAATGATCACTCAAAGCCATCACACACTTTCCATTAATAACCCTTAAATAAATCGAAAATTGCTGTTAGATACTTCAGTGCTATTAGAAAAGCTGTATTATAATGTATGATGTACTTCGGTAAAGCTAACTTAAATCTAAATTAGCAAATAACAATAAAAAAATCTTAATTCGTTAATAATATTTTATGTATTGCATTAGGTAAAATTATTACAGTAATTATGCTATAAATATTTAACACGGGGAGTGTTCCGAAGATGATTCCTGCCGCCGAATTCCACCTTCGCACGACACGCCACAAGTTAGGATATCATCCCCACCATTTGGATGTGTGGCGGTCCTCCACAGTGCGATTTTCAAGGAGCTTTCTTACACGTACTACAAAGCTGTGGAATGAGCTTCCTTGTGCGGTGTTTCCGGGACGATACGACCTTCAACTAAATCGCGTACACCTTCCTTAAAGGCCGGCAACTGTGGCAATTGTGGGCGGCGGTGATCACTTAACACCAGATGACCCGAACGCTCGTTTGTCTTCCTATTCCATAAAAAAATTATCTGTATCTATCAATCGTAGTAAAGATGAAAATACTAAACATCAATGGTTTGCCCAGGATTCACTCAACTTTATAATTGATATCGTGTTATCTTCTAGATAATTTAGGTGTATATATATATGTTTACCTGCTAATACCCTTTTTCGCGATAGATAGATATATAATTCAGAATTAATATAATTAATGTCATACTATTCTTTAGATATTATTAAATCGTACACATTAAATAATGTTTCAACTATTTCTTTTTTTTATTTTATATGAGAGGGGGCAAACGGGCAAGAGGCTCACGGGATGGGGAGAGGTGAGGCAACCGCCCAACAGGTGTGTCAAGAAATGCGTTGCCGGCCCTTAAAATGGGAGTATGCTTTTTTCTTAAAGGTCCCTAAGTCGTATTTGTTCGGAAAGACCACTGCCGGTAGTTGATTCCACAAAGTGGCTGTGCGAGGCAAGAAATTTCGAACAAAACTCGCGGTTGTGGAATGCCAGACGTCTACGTGATGCGGATGGCACTTCGCACGTAATGTCCGTAATTAACGTAGAGAGAACCCACATCTCTACGCAATGCTAGAGAATCGAGCCGCTCTTCGTTGTATGCGGTCAAATGGAAGAAGCTGGTACTGGGGAGCACCCGCCCAGAGGTGAGAACAGTACTCCATGTGAGGCCGATTTTGCGCCTTATAAAGTTGCAGGCGGTGGCTTTTAATGAAGTACTGTCTCGCCTTACTGAGTACACCAAGCTTTTTTGAGGCCAGTTTGGCCTTCTCTTCCAAGTGACCACGGAACTGAACGTTGGACTTATGTACCAAAGAAAAACCTAGTTTTTTTAGTATTTTTCCTGTGCGTTTCCTTTACATTTGTTGTTGCAAAACTACAAACAATGCTAAGAAGCCTATGCAAAAGAATAGCGGACTACTTGTAATAAAATAGAATTATAGTTAATTTAAAATTTAGTGTCCAACAAAAGTCCTATATACAGTAAAAGCTATTTATTCCAGGGGTATATGTTTCGTTAACATGCCGTGAATACAGAAACCGTGAATATGGAATAGTAATTTATACGGGATTATAGTGACACAGATACGATCCTAAGTGACAAAATAAAGAACAAATATATATAAAAAAAAAACAATTTTATTGAAGACTTTGACCATACTGATTGATTATGATCTTCAGGCTAAAGTTTTAAGAATTTTGTAATTTTTTCTTACTGTAAAGCTCTTTCAAAAGGTTTTTATAAGGTCTATTTTACTTTTTTATTTGTCCATTTGGCACCGCCTTTAAAAAGGATATTGAGTTGGATACCTATTGAAATCCTATTTATTAATAATATCTATGTATTGACGTATGGATTAGATCCCCGAATATAGGTATAGGGTCGTATTTTTTATCCGCGAATAGTGAAAACGTGAATAAGGTAATAAAAACTAGGTACTTAGATGACGTAATGAGGTTTCATCTGGTGTGTAATAAGAAACAAGAGAAAGTCTACCATCGGACGCTAATACAGATATCGATTAAGATAATCCTTTAAAGCTCAATCTATATAAAGCTGGATTCTAAAGTCAAGTGTATTCTCAAAACGCATACTTGAGCAGATTTATTTCGACATTTGAGCAATGCAATGTTCCTGGCTGGTCATCTGCAAATTATGAGATGCACTCGTGAGCTCTCGTCTTCAATTAGTAATCGATGCGAGGTGAATGGAGCCGTTACATGTTCTAATTATAGAAAGCTTTAAAATCGAGTGCATTAGCTCCGGCCGATGCAGATATCAATATGTTTGAAGCGTTTAAGCATAAAGCAATCATATATCCTGAACCTATAATGTAAAATAACATAAAATGTATGTGATTTGCGTCATGAGCTGTATCCACTGTAAGCGATTTAATCTGAGTATTTTCTTTACATTTAAATACAAAAGGATTGTGTCGTTTTATGAAACTACGGTAAAAGTGAAACTATTATTCACCATATAGACGTTTGACTAAAGATTTTGGAATAATATTCCATTAAGGGTATAAAAATCGCTTTATCAATCTTAATTTTATACTTGGAAAATTGGGATGATAATGGGAAATAATAAAAGTAGACTATGTCTCCAACAAAATGAGTAATAGTGTTTACACAACACGGTCAGCTGCTGCGAACTATAGACGCCGCCCGACCGTCACGCGACATGCAACACACAGACCAAAAAGTTTCACTTTAAAAACTTTTAAAAGGATTGAAACGCGTGTAATTTTAACTGTTCTTTACATTAAATTTTGCGTAAAAGTTACATTTTTATTATTATTTTCGCTATGGTTACTTACGTATGCTGACTACGGGACTGAAACTGAGTGGGACAGAAGATGAAAGGAGTCAAAATACAATATTTTTGTGCTAGTTGTCATTTAGAGGTGGTATTGCTATAGAGTGATAGACAGATGGTTTTTGGCAAAACTTATTGAGAGTGTCCTCTTCTTTTTTGGTATGTGTAGTTGTGGGTAATATTTTGATGTTTGTTTCCGAGTCATGGATGTTTATATGAAAAAATGGTTTATATGTATTTATGTATATTTAAGTATATATGTATTAAATATATTGCTGTCTTATACCTATAGTACAGGCTATGCCTAGTTTGGGGCAAGATAATTTGTGTAAAAGTGTGTCAATATTATTATTTAGAGATTATTGGATGAGGTGTTAGATTATTTTAGCCCGTCTTCTCTATTGTTAGCTAAAACAATAATAATAATGTAACTATTACGCACATCTAATGTAAAATCACAGCTACAATTCAAAACAACACGCGTCTTAATCCTTTCAAAAGTGTTTTATTTAAATTTAATCTGAGTACATGTTTTTCTTTCTCATGCGAGTTTTGTAAGAAAATCTAAATATAATTGTAGAACAGGATTAGTGGAGGCCTTTTTTGCACAGGATGCTAGTTAGGATGGTACCAACTTTTTAAGCATTATTGTGTTTCACTTAGAAGGGCGCCATAGCTGGTGAAATATCTGATGTCTCAAAATGACAAGTGCAATTGTGATTCCCGTCGGAATGTTGGGCTCAACCAAAAACCTGAGCGGTACTGCATTGTAATGCGCAGGGCGTAACTAAATAAAGGTATACACTTAGCATCCCACGAACATCTTGTTTGTCTCGTCACTTTTGTCATAAAAGCAAAAAAGAACTTCGGGTGTCCATATGTATGAAATTGTATATATGACATAGGAATGTTTAAAAAAGCGCGTGCCAAGTTGCAAACAGCAACAGTCTCGTTATTATTATAACAGGGGCGGCGGCAGTGGCGTGACTATACCGTCTGGGGCCCGTGGCAAATTCTTTCGATGGGGCCCTATCAGTAAAAATCATCACGTTGTACTCAGTTTAATTTTAATAAACTTCGAGATTTTCATCGTACTCTATTACGCGTTGTATATGTCCCACTAATGGCCATAGGCCTCCTCTATGAGGCGAGAGGGAAGGTTCTGAAGTCAGCCCAATGCGTATTGGAGTCACGTTCATCCATAGAACATAATAAAAGGTATAAAAAGGCATAAAAGAAATTTATTTTCTCAAAATTGAAGAATTATTTTTGATGTCATTTCTAATAACTAATCTGGCGCTCTGAGAGAGAAGAAGCGGCGCAAGAAACTCTCCCAGCATTCTTTTTTTGTGCTCTTTTCAATAAAAATATACAATATTGTACAGTCATTTCTATCGCTATAAAATAATCACAATCTAGTCCCAGGCTGTCCGATCATTTAGATATTCAGCAGTGGAGTAATAGGATTTACGACAGGGCCATTTTTTTTATAAAACATTTAAATTTATTTATAGATAATGCCTGAACAGTGGCTGGGACTTTATTATAGAAGTGTATACATTTATAAAATATCTCAATGCATTTATCATCTATTCGCTAGCTTTTCGTATCAACATCTTTTTGTTTAGGTTGGTTGAAATGCTTAATGATTAACTTGAAATTGATTTAATGTATTTATTTCAAGCAGAAATTATAAACATATACTTTTCAAATAAAATAAAATACTCAGGTACAATGTAAAAAAATATTTTTGAAATCGCGGCCTTGTGAGCCGGGGCCCTCTTGGGTCGGGGCCTCATGGCATTTTGCGAGCCCTGCCACCCTATTGTTACGCCACTGGGCGGCGGTAATTACTAACCATCAGATAAGCCTCGTAATTTACCTTTTACTAAATACTAACGGGCTTCGTTTCAAGGAATTTACTTTCCTAGGTACCTATTGATGAGTTTGTTGAGCGTAGCAACACAAAACTGTCTCAATCAACCTCGAAAATATCAAATGAGTTTTGATTATAAGGCATAAGCTTACACACAGTTCGAAAATAATACATTACCTACCTCTTGCTCAGTCACATATTAACTCTGTACTATTTAATGTGATAATAAGGTAAGAGATGATTGATGCCGCTCAGGATTTTTGAAAAACCCAATAGTTCTGAGCGGCACTAATATATCGCTCGTCACCTTGAGATATAAGATGTTAAGTCTCATTTGCCGAGTAATTTCACTAGCTACGGCGCCCTTCAGACCAAAACACAATAATGCTTACACTTACCATTACAAATGCAGTGCCGCTCAGGATACTTGAAAAACTCAACAATTCTGAGCTGCACTACAATTGCGCTCGGCACCTTGAGACATAAGATGTTAAGTCTCATTTGACCAGTAATTTCACTAGCTAAGGCGCCCTTCAGACCGAAACACAGTAATGTTTACACATTACTGCTTCACGGCAGAAAAAGGCGCCGTTGTGGTACCCATAATCCAGCCGGCATCCTGTGCAAAGGAGCCTCCCACTGGTAAAATAGTTAGTAAAGTAGTTTACCTGTAGTTCATAAGCGGTGGTTAGTGCAATCTTAAAACAAACGTTGATGCTGTTCCCGCCTCAGATGCAGATGAGAACATGACGTTGAAATACAACAATGGAGAAATAATGGACTTTCCCTGATCATCATGGGATGAGAACAGTTCAGCTGTTTAATTTGAACAATACCCGCGCTTTATGCAATGAAAGTAAATGTTACTCAAGCAGTTTTCAAAATGAAAGTAACGGTTACAACATAGATATGATTATGTTTAATTACAGTTCACAGGAATTGTTTTGTTTACACCTCAGGCAACTTTTATTTCATGTGTCTAAATGTGTCTATCATGTTTTAATTGGGAGGTTTTTCTATAATCGCCTTTGCAGGCGGGTTGGTGATCGCAATACATGGGGGCGCTCTTTTCGAAAGATGATGCTGTCCAACCTTCATTCATTCTATTCTATCATATTCTAAATTTGTTTGACTCATAATCAAACAAATTTTAAAAAAATGTCAAAACATCAAAATATAAAAATTCGTGTGGACCACCCTTAACATTTAGGAGGATGAAAAAGAGATGTTGTCCGATTCTCAAATCTACCCAATATGCACTCAAAATTTTATGAAAATCGGTCAAGCCGTTTCGGAGGAGTTCAAAGTTTAACACCATGACACGAGAATTTTATATAGATTATCGTATATTGGATGCGTAAACCTTTAGAGCTTGAACTCATTGTTTGTGTAAGGATGCTTCGTGAACGCGATGGTAGTGCACGTGGTAAAACCAACTCAAAAGATATAGTCTTATCTTCTATGTTTAAAATATAAAAGACAAAGAACAAAACACGATAGAAGTAAAGAACTGGTGTCCTATAAATAGGAAACGAAATCAGAGAAATAGCAGAAACAGGAGAAAAGTTGTGGACAAGAATTGCAAGTGAAAGAAACAAGTGGAAATTAATGGAGGAGGCTTTTACCGCTAAAGGTGGTCCTTATATCAAAAGTAATGAGTAACAACAATTATTTACATAATTAACAAAACACGTTTATTTAAAACAATGAAATTAAATATATAAAATTCTCGTGTCCTGGTGTTAAACATTGAACTCCTCCAAAACGGCTTGACCCATTCTCATGAAATTTTGAGTGCATATTGGGTAGGTCTGAGAATCGTACAACATCTATTTTTCATCCCCCTTAATGTTAAGGGTGGTCCACACGAAATTTTATTTTTTATTTTTTTGACATTTTTTTTTAAACTTGTTTGATTATGAGTCAGCATTAAAAATACACACCACTTCAAATTTTCACCCATCTACGATCAACAGTTACTTTTGTATCGCGATTTTAATATCGGCATTACAACGTTTGCTGGGTCAGCTAGTATTAAATAACATTTTTAAGGAAATACATACATAGATGTAAGGAAATAAAGCTCTAAATAAATAGAGAATAAGAGTCATTTAACTTGCATTTCCCGTGCAAGCTACATACAACCTTTAGAATTAACTTTATCGTGGATTGTATTAACACTATCAGATACGTACTTCAACAAACCAGCCAAGTGCGAGTCCAATTTTTATACAAAAAAAAATATTTAAAACTAGCTGACCCAACAGACGTTGTACTGTATATAATAAATAAAATTTAGGTTTTTATATGAATTGAAATGTCACTATCACAAAGGCCAATCGAAGTAAAGAAAGTTCTCGCGCACGTAGCGGTAATCGTCACTCACAAAGATAGAAGAATGCACTCTTTGTCTAAAATATCGATCGACATATAAGATGGATTCTAATGGTTCATAAATTTAATTAATAACAAAACTTAAGATTTATCAATCTACATAAAAATAATGTGATAGATAGATAGCAACTGTAGTTAATGTACCTACTATTATGTAAAATTAAGTTTATTTTTTACCTCCTGAGAAAGTTAGAAAGATATAAAAATTCTAATTAGTTATTCTTTTAAAGCTATTCTTTTAATTCGACTTCTGAACGATGGGCGACACATCAAAGGAAAACAAAATATTTGTTGTTTTTGTTTAATTCCGAGAATTTTCATTTTTATTCACCTTTTAAACTTTGTCTGGACTTCCACAAATAATTCAAGACCAAAATTAGCCAAATCGGACCAGCCGTTCCCGAGTTTTAGCGAGACTAACGAACAGCAATTAATTTTTATATATATAGATATGTCGTAAGTTTCGGATTGCAACATCTTTAGGTATTTTAATTATTACGGCTGGGTTGTATCAATTAACTTTGGCAATAACAAACATATTAAAGTACCGGTTAAGCAAAAAATTTGTTGCACCATTTGACAATTTTTAGATGACGTCATAACTTTAACTGTTCACCGTAACCGTCCAAACATCGCCGGTTAAAGCTATTGTTAATGTTAAGTAGCGATTTCGATATTGATTCGATAATTGACTTTATTAATACGATGGTGCCACACATTCCGCAGTCTATGTTAAAGTCACAAGGTCCGGCCACACATGGAGTATTGCTGTCATCTCTGGTCTGGCGCACCCCAGTATCAGCTCGATCCATTTGACCGCGTGCAACGCAGAGCAGATCGAATTGTCGGGGACCTAGCGCTCTGTGAACGGCTGGATCACTTGGCGTTGGGTTGGGTCTTCTACCGCATTTATCACGGGGAGTGTTCCGAAGAGCTGTTTAACCTGATTCCTGTCGCCGAATTCCACCTTAGCACGACACGCCACAAGTTAGGATATCATCCCCACCATCTGGATGTGTGGCGGTCCTCGTAGTACGAAGCTGTTGAATGAGCTTCCTTGTGCGGTGTTTCCGGGACGATACGACATGGGTTCTTCGTTCAACACGACCTTCAAAAAAAAGCGCGTACAACTTCCTTAAAGGCCGGCAACGCTCCTGTGATTCCTCTGGTGTTGCAAGAGAATGTGGGCGGTGGTGATCACTTAACACCAGGTGACCCGTACGCTCGTATGTCCTCCTATTCAATAAAAAAAAAAGTCAGCTTTACTGTTAACGTTAAATTTGACTTAAACCTTTACAATAACAGCTATGTGATGCAACATAGGCTTATGGTTATCAGCAATATAGATTCTGTTAATATTTTAACAGACACACCAAACAGTGAACAGAATAATATGTTGTACTCATATATATCTCGGTTGGCGTGAGTCGCGACCGCTCCGCACGGAACAATCTCGACACATCAACAAATCATCACAGGTTTTTTGCGGCAAACACAGAAACTGGTTCGAGGACATTATTTAGTCATTTGCGAAGGCATCCAGCCCGACTGCGGACAGGGCGTGCTACCGAAAAAATCCTAAACTGGATTTATCTTTGGGACGGGAATTTGGGCTGTGTCCGGTTATTACATTACGTATTGCCAGTACTGCTGGTATACCCGTGATATTGATAATTATGTTTAATGGCAAGACTGATAGAGGTATATATCCAAATGTTATGGGTTTTCTTATGTGTTATAAGATTTGTCATTAACCAATTCTATACGTGTTTCGCCTCTACGCGAGGAATCATCGGGAGATATGGACTCTTAATGGAGATAGAACTCCTTATATTTGAATTATTATGGATTTCCGCGAAATAACGCTTAATCCAATTTTTTTTTTCTTTTAAGTTTTAAGGTAAAGGTCGTCTTACTAAAAAGTTTTTTTTTGTGGAATGTATAAATTCCGCTTTAACTGCATGATGGCTGATTTCTTTATAAGTGAATATTTTCGAATCAGTGGTAATGATAAAAATATATTAATTCTTAATTCGGAAATTATGTTTTTTTTTTTTTAATAAACCCATCATCACCATAAGATGGCATGAGTTTGATCTTAAAAAAAGGGTTGTAACTTATCAGTTTTTATAATATTAATTATTATCTTATCTTATCTATTATCATCTCTTGAATAAATTAATATAAAATTCTGTTTTAATTTTCTTTTATGTTTAAATATGTCGTAAATATTAGTTTTATGATACACTGCTACAAATTTGACTACTTTTCTTAAATAATTAAGTCTATCTGATTGTCCATCTATAACACAAGAATGGCTTCATCTTAATTAGAATTAGTAGTAGGTATACAGTAAGAACATGTCATTACAAAAATTATACCTTGTCAAAGATCATTTTATTTTTCTAAATATTTATCTATATGAGTGTCTAAGCTGAAGAACGGCTTCATCGATTTTGATAAGAATTTGTATATAGTATAAACATGTAGGTAATTATAAAAATCATAAACTGGTAAATTTTTATTTCTTATTTGCGGGATGTGTTTTATTTTTATGACAGTAAGGGACAAGACGAGCAGGACGTTCAATGATTATAATTGAAACGCCCTGCTCATTACAATGCAGTGACCCTCAGTATTCATAAAAAACCCAAAAATTCTGAGCGGCGCTACAATTGCACTCATTTGCCCAGTAATTTCCCTAGCTACGGCACCCTTCAGACCGAAACACAATAATGCTTATACATTACTGCCTCACGGGAGAAATAGGTGACCGTTGTGGTAGCTATAATCTAGCCGGCATCCTGTGCAAAGGAGCCTTCCACTTTTAATTTTAACAATTGAAATCCTGTGTTGGTGGACCTAAATATGATATCAATTAATCTTATGGTGTGATCTTATAACTGATGACCAATGGAAGTTGAGCTCTTATTGAGGTCATCAAACTTAGTAAATAGGGTTTAAATTTTCCTGGCATAGGGCCGGCATGGTATTCTAAGTAGGTAACGTGATCGAGTGATACGCAGCCCATAGTGATGCCATCGGCAATCCGTTACGCAGATTCCATTTCCTGGATGTAATGCAGCTTGTTTTCATTCCATCAAACAAATAAATTATTTCATCCAAAACGTCGAAATTAGTTAAAGTACAGACAACACATAATAAACTTGTAAAGCTATTGTTTCACTATCCCTACTTAACTTCAAGTGAAAAATTCTATACAGAAACAAAAATTATGACAATCTGACAATTATTATACACACACACTACATGCTTAGGTACTCATTTACAAGAATTTGAATAAAAAAAAATCACACTAACACATTAAGAAAAAGGAATTGTGACTCGAATAGCCAGTTTATATTGAACTGCCAATAGAAGTAATTATGGAAGACACACAATACTAATCTTAGAGGGAGTTCAGATATATAAAAACCTATCCTCGGAAAGAATAAATGCCAAAACCAAATTTTAATACCAGTATTAAAATATTTTTTACATACTTCTGTAAAAGAAACGTTTTTTTATTACTATGGAGACAGTTTTATTTCACAATTTTGTTTCTTATTTATTGTCATATGTATAAACATTGCAAATTTCAGCTACTATTGTGGTTTATAAGATGGTTGCAGTTGATGTACGGTACCCTTTAAAAGGAAATGAAGTATACAATACAATATACAAAAAGTTCTAAACGGATATATTGTTCGTAAAACTATTGTTGTACCGCACAAACGTATGGTTGTAAAATAGGTTCAGAGTAATTCCAGTAGCTGATCAGATAAGCCGAAGAGCAGGTTTAACAGTCTCCAGGGCGTGATTAACGCAGCGACAGGCTAACGGCCCTCGAGGTCGCTGGGCCTCAGGGCTGCCAAATGCGGCTCTGGTTACATGCGGAAGATAATGCAGACGGCCTATGTTGATCTCTGCTATATCTTGACCTTAAGGTACTATTGAGGATATTGTGTAGATTACAGGTGATTTAAACAAGGTGTTAAGTTTAAGTGGAAACTTAATTTTTATGGGAATTGTTAAGTTACCGTTATGGTAACGATTAACCGTTATCAAAATAATATATTATTTAAGAACGCGGTTAATTCGCGGTATTCTGGTTTCTTTGTTCTGTGATATGTTACGGCTTAGATCTGACAAATGATCTTTAGGGCATGTCAATCTTGTTTAATCATTGATTGATATTGATGCATTTGAAATAGCTGTGATTCTTATATATATAAAAGGGAATGTATGTATGTTCACCTGAAACTTGAGAAGCGTTTGCCCGATTGAAATGAATCTTTGTGAGCAAAATTTAAAGAAATAAACATATTGACTGTTGCCTCTCAATATATTCTTGATAGTGTTATGTATGTTCATAGGCACATAAGTGAATTTGCTAGAAACTGTCAAACCATAATGTTAACACCAGGAACAGACATAAACTTATAATGCCTACTACTCGGCTAAGTTGAGTTAGTAAGTCTTTTGTGGGACGATGTACTTTACAACTGTCCCTGTCTTGAGCTTCTCTTATCCAGTTTATATACGGCCGAGGTTTGTATGTATGGCCGTCTTTAACAATACGTACGACTGTATGGTGACTATATTTAATCGTGATATAAGTGAACAGCAAGAACGCTGTCATGTTGGGTCTGCCCACGTTATGCCAACTTGGAAAAACAGGTGTTGATGATGGTATTATTTATTTATTTATTTATACTATTAATCATTTACAGAAAGAATCTTAAGAGCTAACATAGTCCCGCAAAACTGTTCGGACAGTTTGTCTGCAGGATCAAGTCTCTTGTAATACATTAATGCTTATTAGAACATTGATTTTATACAAGTGTAATTAACAAATATTGATAAAAATATAATAAAAAAATTTTAAGGCAGTGTTGACAATAAAGATTTCTTAAGTTTAGTTTTAAATTTTCTTTTACTGGTTTCTAGTCGGATGTCCTCAGGCAAACTGTTTAATAGATAAGGTAGGCGTTTTTTCAGAGTTCTATCCCCGTAGTAGTTATTGATTCTAGGAACCTCGAACTTACCAGCGGACATCAACCGAGTATCGTGGTTGTGCATAATTGGGTTATGTTCTTGATTGCCATGATATATGTAGCGTATAGCGTGATGAACAAGTTCAGTGACGTGAATCAGGTTAAATAGCTCCCCGGAGAATTCCCCGTGATAGCTGCGACACGAAAACCAAAATAAAGCTACGTCTTCGGTAATGGATCGAGCCCATCACAGA